>VYZM01012518.1:88977-129920 GCA_013398915.1 Dromas ardeola
TTTGGCAGGGTGACATATGTTTTAAACTGAAATATTAGTAAAGCCAGATTTTATTTTGAGTAGTCAAGATGCAACACAAACCCCCACAATTTCTGTCTTCTCAAGATCGGGAATACACAGTTTGCGAAAGGTGGCATAAGATTTTCTCTGTTATGCTGCCACGTGTCTGTTGAAATCAGCAGAGGAGTTCTACACAGACTGTTTAACGTGTGGTTTGTAAAAAAGTAGCACTGCCCTCCATTTTTTCATTAAAAAAGATCCAGGTGCAGTATGTGGGGTAAATTGTTTGTTGATCGTTGTGTGTTTGGGAGAATTACCTTACCAGCTATACTCATCTGATGATATCTGGCTGTATTCCTGGGGGGGCCACCCCAGGGTTAAAATCACTGTACTGCGTTGGTTTGCTTATCCCCCACTTTGCCTTCCTATGGCTCACCTGCCTTGCCAAAATGTGCTCTTCAGGACGCAGCTACTTGTAATGACACAGTAACTTCTCCAACACAAAGACTGCCTTTTGTAAATATTTAGCCACAAACACGCATAACTACTCTATCACTCCAATCTTTAACACAAAAAGCGCCTGGCTCGTATTAATGGACCTATAACAAGCATGAAGCATTGTACGAGCAGAGAAACTGTTTTCTATGTCTCCCTCTTATTATTTCATTTGAGCTAAATAAGAACAGGGCTAGCAGACGAGTTATTCATATGAAGGTTGGAAGAAATATCACTTTTAGTTCCAGAACCCCTGCAGATATTCACGAATTTTACCAAAATATTTTTGTAGATTCCTATTGTTTTTTTACTTAAAAATATGGCAGAACTGAATGAAATGGATAGGTCTCTTTCAAGAATAAAAAAAAAATTCAATTTCATTGCCCAGCATGTAACATTTTTCTGTGTGTTTCAAATATGCTGTAAAACTATATCTCCATGTCTTTTTAATAGAGAAACTTAGCACTTTGAAAAATCACAGTCAAATATGAGAAGACTGTTGATGATTCAGCTTTCTATAGTTATACTATTATGATATTTTTCTACTTTGTTTGCATTGTTTTGTTTTCAGCAAGTTTTCTTTAGCTGCAGAGAAAATACAGGCTTTCCAGAATTAACTCGTGCTTTAAATCAGCTATGGAATAAAAGTCATACATACAAGGATGTAGGTATACGTGGCTGTTAAACAGATAATTCCCTTCTGCCTTCTGTGGTCCAGAGCTTCAGTCCAGGATGACTCTACATTTCCTGTAAAGGTTATTTAGGCTTACTAACACTTTTATCTGAGATCTGATATATCTCCTAACAGGAAACAGCAACAAGCAGGGAGAAAAACTCCTGAAATTATTGATTTCCTTTGTTGGATTCTCCCCTATAGGAACACCCTGATAACACCTCGTCTAGCAGAATCTGCTGAGAGTCCACCAGTGGTCCATGTTAGGTGTCGCATTTGGACTTTGTCCTGGGTCAGCTTGTTACAGCTTTTCTGTCTAAACCACGCTTTGTACAGCAGTCTGAAGAGTGGGAAAACATGCTGTTCTTATCATGAAACAGCAGCTGTTAATTTTGAATGTACCTGGAATTAGTGATACCTTCAGATCTGAGCCCATATAACAATAATCTAATATCTAGGGAAAACCGAGAGGAATCACATTTCTTTTTAAAATTTAAGCATTTTAGAAAGTAAAACCAATTTCAGTAAAAACATGATGTTTTTACAACCATACTTAAAATTGTTTTTCTGAGTCCGTGACCTGTTTTATTTAGCGGGAGACATCTATTATCTGCTGCATTTTGATCTAAAACTTAGTAAGTGGCGTTAAACAAAGAGCATCTGCCTTCACACTTCTCGTGAAGTTTCTTTGAACATAAGCTCTGTGCTTACAAGGGGTAAAGATGACATTCACTGAATTTTCTATGCAAGGCATAAAGACTCACTTCAAAACATATTTAGTCCTTCATGCAGCCATGTCCTGTTTAAAAAAAAAAAAATCTGTTTTGTTTTTGTGCTTTTAAAAGGGGTAGCTAGAGCAATTGCCTGGATGCTGAAGTCCTGCCTTAACTGAGGCAGAGTAACAGTAAATACAAATCCTACCTCATTATCCCCGCAGTGTCCTCGGAGCTGACAAAATATTACCCGGGAAAATGTGGGCAACCTTCAGACCCACTCTGCCCTTGGCTGGGCTGTGCTTGCCGAGAAGAGAGGCAGCTCTTGCCAGCAGTGGTATGAGAGGCCCTTTGGGAAACCATCTGAGACTGCTGAACTTGTTTTTCTTTCGGCCGTCCCACCCTGTACGACCATACCAAACCCTAGATTCTTAAAGTCGTCTGGCCTCTGGGTCCGGCAGGGATTAAAGGACAAATAAGATGCTCTATTTCTTGTTTCTTGAGGTGAATATTGTGGTGGGTGTTCAGTTAAGAGTTTGTTTTACCTGAGCAGCTGCCGATACTTAGCTGGCTTACTGGTTATTTTTTTTAGCTGTCTGCCTGAGGGTTTTCTGTAGGCCATGTGTTTTCCTTCCGTGGGCTCTGGGCCCCTTGCCCGCCCCGGCGTCGGACGGTGCTGGGCTCTCTGGCCCTGGATGTCTGAGCTGGCGCTCCTCTGCGAGCTGCCCGGTTGGCTTCGTGCTGCTTCGTGTAGGACTGCCTGGGCTTCAGATGCTCTGGCTGACCATCTGCTCCATTTCCCTCCATCGACAGCTAATTTATTCAAATCTGAAGCAAGCCTTGTTTTGCTTGTAGTTTCTCTCCCATTGTTTCTGTTTCTGCAGGGTATCTCCTCTCATCCCTCCACTAATTATTACTAAGCATTGCTCTAATGACTGAGAGAATGGGAAGAAGCTGCTCTTTCAGCATCCACTGAGAAGCAGAGGTTGGGTCCCATTGCTTTAAAGAAGAGACGCACAGGACATGTCCCAGATAACACCGGGCATCTTGGACTCCCGCAGCATCTGTGCTGCTTAGGGTGTAGTAGCTCCAAAAGATATAGAGTTTGGATTAGATTCCTATAGTAGAACTCCATGCCAGTAGCGAAGGCCAATGGGATAAAAAAAACAAGGAATGAGTCAAACTTCATATCGTGTTTTTGTGGAGGCTAAAAGTCTACAGGTAACTTCTAAGGTACAATACTCTATGTTGCATTTTGTCTGATACACTGATGATTTTACAGAGAAAAACATACCAGTATGTGAACCTGGTGAAGGTTCACTGAACCTGCTCGTGGTTCAAACTCCCTGTCTATGAGCAGAGAGGTAATGACTGCGGGTGCATATGTACACATCAGTCCTTGACCTGTTCTGGGTCAAATGACAACTCAACAGCACGAATTTCAAAGTGACTGGATGCCAGATCTTGTGTCTAGGACCAAGGATTTCCAGGATGGCAAACTCTGCCTTGGAAGGCAGTGACAATGAGAGACCTGAGGCCCAGATAACCACCGCCCCATGACATTCAGTGCCACGTACCACAGCCATGGCCGGAGGTATATAGGTCAAACTAAATGATTGCAGTTCTCGCTTTTGTCTTAGGGTCTGTTAACCTGCTACTTGGAATATTAATCTGTTATTGGAACCAGAGGATATTAAATGTTAGCAGCAAGGAATACAGTGAGGGGCCAGAGCTGCAAAATTTATGCAGGAAAGAAAAATAGTTTTCCAAGTTTTAGCTGAGAGGCCTTAATAATGAAGGACCATATATCTTTTACTGTACAGATCATCTTCCTTCTCTTCCTGCAATAAATTTCCAACATCTTACAGATACAGAAAACCCATACTGTATACATGTAAGGATTTGCTTCCTGGATACGATGCTTTATTTTATCTACCATTGATCAAACTGTTGAGATTATGTGAAGCTCCACAAAGGTAGCACGGAAATATGAATGCCACATCCTGGACCTGAAATAGAGTTCAATCTTTTTTTCTTGGTCACAGTTTTCCTGTATTTTTTCTTCCCCACAGGAAGTGGGTTCACTTGAAGTAGGTATTTATTATGTAGCCTGATTTGAAAATTTGACTACAGTGATAAATCAGGAGACAAAAGGGAGTTTTGAACAGAGGTGCTCAGCATTTTTGTTCATAGTTTGAACTATGCATTACTGCACAGATCTTCCCTTCCCCTTGTTTGCACTCTGATAATATTCCCATAATGAGAGCAGCAACCACTTCCATTGATTGCACTGCGATACAGCATAAGGAAGGCTCTGGATATATGTTTATTTCCAGCTTCTAAATGCCATGCAACCTAAAGAAACAACCATGACAAGGAAGTCTTTTTATGGACAGACAGTGGCCCCAGACTGCAAACAGAGGAACGCTTTTACAGTATACATTTAGTTCTGTGTGTAAACTTTTCAAGACCATTTCAGACTAATAGTCTGAGCTGCATTACCTCGGAGGGTATTGTCGTTAAGACTTAACCCGCTCTGCTAATAAATTACAGTGATGTAGCAGCTTTTATGTCAAAGGATCCTGAAGTGCTTTACAAACTTTACAGTCCATACGTGCATGAATCACTTCACCCACTATTGAAGTATGGCCAGCCCAGGGATGAATTGTGGCAGCTGTTTAACAGCACACAGCAGTACGACACAATGGGTTTAGGAGAGCGAAGACAACATGCTCTCCCAGCGCCAGTCCAAGTAATTCAGAGGGGCACCGTAGAACACCTTGGGAGAGAAAAGGAGGGATTTCTCCCTCATGGGCCAGTGCAAGTGATTCTTTACTTGACTTTAGTGTCTGGGGTTGGCTCTACCCCTCAGCACAGGCACATCTTGTACCCGACCTTTTGCGAGAATGTTCTCCATCCTAACTAAATAGTGACATATCTGTAAACACATACGTAAGCACGTAAGGTTTGAAAACATCAAGGAAATTTGGGTAGGTAGAGTTTTGCTACCCAGACTGGAGCTTGTCAGGATTTAGTGCTGCCTCAGTACGGAAAATAATAAAAATATGCAGTCTTGGTTTAGGCTGTTTTTGCAATTGGGAAACTGAAGGAAAAACATCAGTTGCACTCACAGACCGTATCTGTACATGTACTTGAACACCACCCAGATCTTTAAAGAGTTAGATAGGAAATTAATTTATTTCCCACTCCCTTTCTGGTTACCAGCTGTCCTCCTAACATAAAGTGATGGTCCCCATAAAGGCCTTCTGAAGAAACAAGCAATTTCCTGAATAAATCAAGTTATCCTTTCCTTTTTCCCTTTTTTCTCCCTTTCAATGACTGGTATCTTTGGTGACAATCCTGAGCAGTCTTGTTACCAGCTGCTCTAATCTAGGGCTTTCGTCATTTCACCTTGATATTTCCTTCCTCATTGTTTCGCCCAAGTGCACTAAACAATGCCTGAGAGGGCTGTGTGCAGGACTCACAGCAAAAGGAGAATTTTTTATGGTGACACACATCAAACTAAGGTTGGCTTCTTGCATAGGAATAGATTTATATGTTCCTTGGAAAAATATCTTTGAGTTTTTAATTTCTGCAAAAGAGTGTGACTTGAAGAATTTATTGTTTCATTTCCCTTTGTCTACGTAGATCCATGGAGACGGGCGAAAGTCGTTGTGAATGTGTGGGGTGAAAATAGTAGTGACTAGTGACTTATACAGAGTTGTTTGCACTGGGTATTTATAGGGTTGCTAATTCTTCCTGTTTAATAATGTAATATTTGCATGATCGGACACCCTAACTGTATAGTGTTATGAATTTCTATCCGACAATTCACTGCAGAAACAGTAATTAAGAGGCCTCTACCTTCACCCTTAGTGCTTAATTTTTAAACTTTCCCTTCCCCCATTAAGGTTTCTAATGGGATTGCTCATATGAGCGTACGCTACTCACAACCACAGCAGACCCTTCTAGCCCTGAAAGAGATCGGTATAAGTAGGAAGCAAATACTCGAGAGAAGAAAGTCCACTGATTTCTTTAAGCTGTGAATCATGCCCACAAAGAGTTAAAAATAAATAAGCATCATAGAGCACTATCCTAGTTATTTTCTAAAGATTGCCAAAATTCATTCTAAAACAGAATTTCTAAACAGAATTTTACATATAAAATACTGTAGGTATTGAACCTAGTTTTTATGCATCCACTCTGTGCTGAACTGAATCTTTTGCTTGTAAGTGCACTGAGCCTTAAAAGCAATTTCTGTCATGTCCTCCTTCATATTCCGATCTCTTTCATCACCATCCAAAAGGAAACACTTTAACTTCAGGCAATAAGAAGCTTTTAATTCAGATCTAAGTTTACATGAGCTATCTCCATTACAGTGTAAAATGTAAAAAAGAAAAAATTTAAAATCATATTTAAAAATTTAATTAGATCATTTCTGCTGTTTTGCCTGTTTTAAAATATATAATAAAACTTCAATAAATTATATTCTGGGTCATATCAGCATCTTCTCAAGAAAATGAAGTTAAATCTTTGTAGTAACCAGCAGCTTAATTTTCATTAGGCTAGCTATTCGATAATTAGTCATGCACCATAAATCAAGTCCCCAAGTCTTCTCCAGGTTTCTTAATTGAAAATTATTGTTTCTTGGCTCTGTGGCTAAATGTGCAGCAAGTCTGAGGAGTGATAGATGCTGAATCTAGCACAAACAGTTTGAAACAGTCAGAACTTGATAGATCATTGCCCTGAAGGGGCTTGTAATGGTGGAGAGACTGTGAATTTCAAAATTAAGGGTTTGTTCTTAAAAATCACAAGTGTAAAAGCTAGCTGTAGTTCACCAAAATATGTCCTGACCTTCAGCCACTTTTCCTTTCAGTGCTAGCTGGATTTCAGTTGTTTTTCTAATGACAATCGTAATGAGTTTGTGTGAATATATTTGAAAAGTTAAAATGTTGTCTTGGAAAAACACAAACCGAGATCATTTTTGCTCTCTTTTGTTGGTGGTGTTCTTTTTCTGGTAAACCTCATTAACAAATATGGAAGTTGTTTCAGTTTTGGCATTTTCAAACACCAAATGAAATGGTGGCAGTCATCTCAGAGCCAATATGAGAGAACAGATGGGCCTGCTACGCATGCCCCAGGTCATAAAATAATTTCAGATATGATGCAATTGTGGCTAAGTAAAAGACTTTTGCAAAGTCAGAAATATATTACTTCACTGAAAGAAGGGAGCCTTTTGTAATTTTTCTTTTGACAGCCCAGCAGACTTTGCACAGAGCTCAGCTCGTGTTTGCCATTCTGTAGATAAGGACAGCCACAGGGTTTTCTGCCATTCATGGCTTGCTTCCCCATGATCCGGCGGCCAAGACCTGATGATGACCACAGCAGGAAACAGTGCGAAATGCTCCATAAATTTAAATGCGGGAATCAATTGATGCTAAGAAAACTGGGCCTAAGATTTTTAGCTGAGAAATTCCAAGCCACGTTGGTAAATTCATACTGAAAACCTTCTCACACCTTTCTTCGTAGAACCAAATGTAGACTCAGAGCCAATCAGGGCATTTATGTGTTGTCAGGTACACTGAGACTTGCATTACAGTTATACCCAACATCACCCGTGACAAAACAAAGCAAGGCATTGGTTTCATGGGCAGAGAGCACAGCCCAGACCTTGTGCCCGGGTCCTGAGCAGCAGCTGCTCAGGGCTCTTCCCTTGGGACACCCCAGGGAACCGGTACGAGGGGCTGAGCTGTGGGTGCAGCACCCTGCAGATGCTCCACGTGGGTGTCCTGTACGGATGTGCATTACAGATGCCTTTCTGCTGGCAAGGTTCATCTGCTTCCAGCTTTGTACTGCCAGTTCCAGGAATTTTTTGTGTCTGTAATAGCTTTATAAATGTGCCACTTATATATGTCCTAGGAAAAAATTCCTCAAAAAAGCCAGGGGTGTATGATGAGTAACACAACTTTAAGGAGGGAGGTATTTAAAAGGGCACATTGTCAACTGGGAGAGAGTTTATTAAAATATATAATCAAATAATTATTTTATTTGTAGGCCATGTTATTTTCAGGGGCCTGAAATGACTGTGCGCAATCTTATTTTTGTAAAGATTTATTCTTGGAAGAGAAAGTCATTTGCCTAAGGGATATATTGATTTCATTCAGCTGTCACCATCCTTTTGTAAGATGTTACAGACAGAAAGCCAAACCCAGGCCTAGATTTGTTCAACTTTATTTTATTCTTGCATTGTACCCAATCTAAATATGGTGCTACGATTGCAAATGAGAATTGTTTTCTGGTCGGTTGTTCCAGTTTCACACCGAACTAGATGGCAGCACCGGCCGGGCGAGGAACAGAAGAGGACGGGGTGACAGCAGAGGACAAGGGAGTGACCTGGGCATCTGAAGCCTTGCTCCGGGGGAGGCAGCTCCCTCCTGGTGGGGAGCGCTGGTGAGGGGCTTTGCATGACCCTCGTGGTGGGACATGGAAGGGAGCCAAAGCTGGCGGAGACTGTGCTTTTCATAAGCAGCATTGCAACGCAGAGAGCAAGCTTTATGTGGGGCTGCTTTCTGATATGCAGAGATAAGAACTGCAGCTCCCTAAAGGACGGGTTTGGTGGAGTCATAGATTACGAAGCCCGAAGAGACCGTTCAGTGCAACTCCCGTGTAAAACAGGCCATGGGACTTGCCTGGGTTAATTAACGAGAGCCGACGTGTCAGCAGTGACGTAAAATTTCCACCAGCACCGAGAGATGCGAGCGTGCGCTGTAGCCAGGCGCGCTTGCCCGGCCGTAGCCGCTCTTTAATCAGGACCATGCAGCTTGGTGGTTTCTTGCTTATGATGTTTTAAGGCTGGAGGCACTTTGTGCCCCTCTAGCCTGGCAGGAGCAACTCAATATTTTATCTGAGGGCTGGACAAATCAGGATTTACCCTATGGATACCTGGGCTGAGCCGAAAACGTGGAGATCAGGATCCTGATTCCGCCGAGCTTTACGAGAGATGTGGGGATTTGTTTTTACACAGAATTGTACGCAGAGTTTGGGGCTGGATTCCTTGTGAAATATAGATATTTTTGTCAGATTTTCACTCAAAATTGCAGAAATATCACATCATCAAGTTGTTCTTAGCATGTTTCTCATTTGCATTTGTGAAAACAGTTTTTCTGGCTAGTATGATTTACTCCTGAGTTAAAACATTAAAATACTATCATTTTCAGTTTTGTCCGGCTTTTAGAACTGGCACAAATAGATTGAAACTCAGAGCTGAAATGCCCCCTACCCTCCCATCCTTATTACACCCACACCCACACCCACAAAAAAAAAAGGAATGACTGGGGTTTAAGATTATATTTTAGTTGATACTCAACTGCTACGAACTTCATCTCCACGATACTAAAACTTCAGGAGTACCAATCACATTTTCTTAAGGCACGAAGTACGAACACACTGTGTAATTTTTATTGTAGGGTTGTTTTGTTTAAGATGCAGAGTGTGTATATTCTATTTCACAGATATTTTACACCACCATATGTAGACTAAAATAATATAAAATCTTTTTACTCCTTCAAACCTCATCCCACAGTCAGAATCAGAGCTTGTGTACCCAGAACAAAAAGGTGTGTGACTGAAATGGTAGGCTTGTGCCATTAAAATGAAAAAGGTCGTAAAATACTGTAGCTGTTGTTCCTCACAAGGCGTGAACTCGTCCTCACTCTGTATATCCAGGTAGAATTTCTTATTAGTGTAATATATATGATGTGAGCAGCAACTAGTGGATAGATGAATTCGAATGGGGATGCATGCTCCACGTAAGGAAGAGGCAGTGCTTACTCAAATGCTGTTAAAACTCCCTCATTTACAGCTCCTGGAGATGAAACATACAGCAGATTGCCTGTAACCATAGCAATTGGCTCCGACATGAAAGATCTCCAGCATAGAGGTAGTGGTAATGGCAGAAGCAGTGTGGAAGATAAAGGTGTACAGATAGAGACAGTACCAGGTGGAAGTGAACTACTAAATAAGTGAAGATGAGGTGCCCTAGATGGATTCGGACAGATGTGTGAGTTTGAGGAGAAGGTCTGGGCTGGCGAAGTGGCTTGGGGGGAAGGAAGGGAAGGCTGAAGACAAGGCAGAGGTTTTGGTACTAGTCTGGTGTAGAGGACAAAATCAGAATAGGCCTGGCATAGAGTATGGGGGAGACTTTGCTGCTGGGAGGCTGCTGTCTTGCAGGTTCTTCTCTCGCAGCAAAGCAGGACAAAAAGGATGGCGGGATTTCAGGGATCCTCATGAGTCAAAGCGTCCTGCTTAGCTCATGGGAGGACTCCACACAAGCTGTTAGTTGTTATGTTGGTGATGGGTCATGGTGGTGAGAAACAGCACTCAGAAAGATGTGGATATTCCGTATCCTAAAGCAGTGCCAGAGGTGTAGGCCTGCCATTTCAAGATGGGGAGGGAAGTTCCCAGAAAAATAACCACTGGTAAGATACGGGGAGGGAATAGTTCCTAAAATGTTCAATCGCCTTGGATTATGAGCACTGGGATAAATAAAATATCTGAGACATTTACTTTAATATTTTGCTTGTTCTCCATTTTCGGGGCTATTTTTTTGCAAACATATAAAAGTTGTTACCTCTTACTATTTATGACAAACTTAAAGGGAACCAGTTCTAAGACCAAAGGCCCTTATGCAGTAACCCATAGAATCATGGATGTGATTTATTTTTTGTATAATAATAATAATGGTGATCAATTTGGCCTGTGTGTCCCAGAGAAAAGGAATCCATTTACAAAAAGTAAACCATAGCAATAACCTAGGGACTGCAGATCAGGAAAAGTTAATTATCTAAAATCTTTAGATTCGTATATACAATTTACATTGGTCCAAAATGAATTTATGAATTCATTAAAAAAAATTGAGACCAAACCTCTAAAGAATTCTACCTGTTCAGGTCATTGCCGACATCATTTTTTCGTAAAGTCTTGTTGAGTTTTGACTGGAAAAAAAATCTCAGTAAAAGGTCTTCAGTGTGATTATGGTCTAAGTCTGTCTGATTAGGGATAACATCATTTGAGCAACTGGAATTACACGTGGGTAAGAGCACAGAGCGAGGAATCCAGCAGCGAGAGTCCCTGGTTGCAGTACAGCACTCCGGGGCTGAGCCGGCTTCCCGAGGAAGGGGCTCAGCTCCCACACCACAGCCTGCTGTAAATTTCCCACATTGTGCAGAATACACAGCCCCCTCGGTCTCCCTCACGCTGCCTTTCCACTACTTCTTCTTTGCTTATAAAAGTTATTTTTGGTCAGCCAGGCACTTCTTTACAGAAGGCGTAGTAAACATAAGATTTATACAGCTATGTGTCATCTTTAAATCTACTCAGCTCCCCGGGTAAAAAAACGGGATCACAGCAGTGAACATTTTAATAAACAAGCAAAGACATTTTTAAAAAAAAAAGAGAACGGATAGAAAAAAGATGTTACAGTTCAACGCCTGCTATCTAGGCTGAAGAAATGAGGCTGAGGCGTGTATACACGTTCCCATTTTGGAAAATTTTCTGCCAGTGTTTGGTCCTGAATTAGAGCCGTGGATGATCAGCTCTAATTCATTGTTTCACTCTTCTGATTTTGAAGCAATCAGAATCTCGTGAAGCCAGCTGACTTTGCAAGATTCGGGGGCTAAAATCTGATTAAACAAGGTTGCTGGATATTGCCCACTGTTAAATCACTGGTTCATCTTTTCAGTATATCTTTAGGAGCGTATGATTGCCCTGAGATATCTGCTGAGAGATATATTTTTATGTCTAAGGATTAGCTGGCACTGTTATTGCTAGTATCTGGCTAAGTTTCACTTTCTGCTATGATTTGCGTTTCTAAATTAAATTTGGTGTGGTGCTAGCAGCTTGGGATAAGCACCAATTATAAGTTCTGATAAAAAAATAAACTAGAAATCTGAACTACCATCAGGACTACCAGTCAAAGATTTATCCCAAAGGTCATCTACCCCTACAATGTACCTTGGTCCTAAGCTAGGTAACACCTTTTTACACCATCACTTTACAAATCTAGATGGTCCTCAGATGCTTAGATTTTTAACATCTGCTAAATATGGTTAGCATCACTGTCAAATTGGAATGAGTCTGCAGTGACTGGGTCCAAGTCTGCAATCATCAACTGTCTAATTTGGTAATGGTAACTTCAGCAGAAGCAGAATCAAGACTGATAATTTCTCCCATATCAAATTTATGTACATTGTAATGTAATGAAAGTATTCCCCAAGGAGATTTCCTTTGCTGTGTATAGCACACAATACCAGTTGAACACATTTCTTACCCCTTCTCTATTTTATCTACTGATATTACAGTGTCATTGGGAAATGCCCTACCTTATGTAGGTGCAAGGTGCCTTGAATGTTTTTTTACTGCTATGTAATATGTAAATATGTATTTAATCTTAATTATTGCAAATACTATACCAGTTTTGCCCCCAAAATACTTTACCATAAAAATGCATTCTATCTGGAACATTATAAGCTAAA
Source organism: Dromas ardeola (assembly GCA_013398915.1). Classification (NCBI taxonomy): domain Eukaryota; kingdom Metazoa; phylum Chordata; class Aves; order Charadriiformes; family Dromadidae; genus Dromas; species Dromas ardeola. The sequence goes on from VYZM01012518.1 coordinate 101,391, forward strand.
CATATGGTTTCCAATTAAATACTGTGAATCCGGACAGATCTGAAACGTATTCAAATTCCTCTAAGGTGTTTAGGATGCCAGTATTTAGAGATTAGATGTCTGCTGGAAGCTGCAGTTGTCTGGTAGAAGAGGTAACTTCCAATAGGGAAAAAAGCCAAAGCTTTCCTGCAAGATACGGGTTACTTCTAAAATCTGTGGGGGCATCAATTTTCCACTCTCAGGTCAAACTGTAGTCAACACTGATGTCAGCCCACGCAAGCAGATATCAATAATGACAGTACGCCTCAGCCGGCAGTGCTCTTACCTCTTGGCTAGAAGGTCACAAGTTTAAGTCTCCCACCAGGACTTGGGCTGATTCTTAATGCTGACACGGCAGTACAACGCCAGGGAGGTGTTGAACTGTTTGAGGTGCCGTCCTTCATGAGATGAGATGTTAATCCAAAATCCCTTTCGCCTGTCCCTGCTGCCTGTCTGGGCAATACCGCCATGGCACTTTTGTGAAAAGAGGCTGGCTAAGCTGCCTTCCCCAGCCAAAACTCCCTGTCACACGACGACAGGCTCAGCCGTCCAAGGCAGAGCACAAGCCATTGTGTTATTGCACCACCATTACTGTATTTAGTTAAGTACAATGGAAACATTGTCAAGCATTTTAGGATACACAGGATACCAAGGGCCTAATGCAAAAGCCAAAATCTAATGCAGTTTTCTAAATTCTATTGTTTATCCTGTCCCTGTACACAGGCACACAAATACATTATTTGTATATTTAGAAAGTGGGGCTCTGTTAAGAATTACGTTCAGCTTGCACCCATTCCATTTATATTATACTGAGCAATTATATTCCTTCCCTCAAACTGATTTTTTAGCATTTTGAAATAAGAACTCTGCATTTAATATCAGACATTCTTTAATAAGGAACCATATTGTTTAGCTCGTCATGATATAGAGTTGCTTTTCCATAAGTACATTAAGCATGGGTACTCAGGGGATATTGTCTTCAAAGCAAGTGGAAATTCTGGGAAGAAACGTGTTGTAACAGCTATGTCTGTGGTTAAAAATGAGAAATAGTAGAAAGCTTGGGCATTCTCTGAGGAATAGGGTGCTATATGTAGCATTGTGGAAATGCCATCTGAGGATGGTTATGGGCTAAGAAGGCTGCATGCTCCATTTTATTTCATTTAATTTATTTTTATCTTATTTTACTTTATTTTCCCTGGCATATTGACTAGAACTAGAGTGTTAAATGTTCATTTTATTTACAGTACGCTATTGAAAAATGCATGTGCATGTGACGTAAACCTTGGGAATGCCATAGAAAGAGCTAATATGGAAAAGGTTATAAGGAAGCTATGAGTTTGGGTGCAAATCAGAATAACGTAAGAATTTTCCTCCCCCCTCAAATTAGAAGCTCTATGGTCTTCTGAAATCAAAGTATCTTTTTTAAAAAAATAAACTGGGGAGTAAAACTTCAAAATAACGCAATCCCCCTTTTTTTTAACCACTTTGCATAATATAAAGTGCTTAAACTCTTTCTGCAGCAGTCCTGCTGGCTTTCTGTTGCTTGATATTCTGACCATTTTTGAACCCTTGAACTCTGACAGAGAGGAGGGACTTGGAGAGGTTGTCATCTGATCTATGTAAGAAGGCAAAAGGAATAGCTTTCTCTTTAATAGCACTCTTTTCTGCTTAACAGTTGGTGGGAGATTAAAATGATCTAGGTGGATAAGGCAGGTTAAAGGTCAAGGGACACCACAACTCCCCCCTCTCCCCCACATGTCAAAATATAGACAGGTCGTTAGAAGTTAAAATTTTATGCCCCTTTCCCAAATATTTCAGTCTATTTATGCACTAATTTTTATTGTAAATTCCAATTCTTGAGGGGGACTGGACCCCTACTAGGCTACTGTCCAGCCTGGATAGTCGTCAGGTGCTGACATTCTGAGTTTCAGCCATATTAATTGCTGGATAAAGGCTATAATCCCCTCTCTTTGAAGCCCAAGACTGATTTTTAGGCAGTACTTCAAAAGCAGCACACAACTGAAGAGGCATATTTCCTACTAGCACTGAATCAACATGATTTACTCTGTTTGCATTCGTCTACATACGCCTTGCATATTTGGCTGCACAACAAAAAGGTGTGAGTTGGCTGTAATATAGTCTGAGGAGAGGTTTTTACTGTCCTGAAGTTGATATATGACCTCATCTGAGACATACCGTTCCAGATCTTTGCTTTAAGCATCATTAGGAAAGTATAAACTCCTATATCATGCTTTTGTTACCCATGAAAAATCCTGCCTTACGTTGCTAGAATTTTTTTCTCCCCGCAACATCATATTAAAACTATAATTTAGAGCGAGGCTGATTCTTAAGCCGCGAATAAATAAGGCCCGTGTTTTGAAAAAGCAAACCTTTCCGAAACACAGATTTTAATATCTTAAGTACTGCAGCTTCTTAATTAAATGAAGCTGTGATCCAGCAGCAAATATCCATTATTAAGAATAAATAAACATACTGTTTAGCTTGTTTTCGGGAGAAGGAAGCGGGCGAAGAGGTCTTTTAATCGTAAATAAATTTCTAGCAACTGCAGAACTTGTGGCTCAGTGTCGGTGCGTACTTCGCTTCTGGCTGTGCCTCTTTTTGTGGCGGGGTGTGCTTGGCTTCTGGCTGGCTGTCCGCAGAGCCGCACTATAGGGACTTTCTCATCCAGGATTTGCCAAGTATACTTAGTGTTATGTTTGAGAAAGATTAACAATATTTCAGATCAAAGGAGAATCCTGCTGCACGGTCTTACAAGATTGTCATTCACTCCCATTATGGCTCATTTGCACAAGATTTTCATGTAATATGAGCCATTGTTTTGATGGCAGTGATTTGACATAAAGACAGGGCCAAAATGCATCTCGGAGCCCCACTCCGTCAGGCTGGGGGGTAGCTGGGGCGCAAAGAACTTGCCAATCATAAAATGCAACTTTGTCTCAGTTATATTAAAGCCTTTATCAGGTGGAAAACTTCTGAATGAGCATTGATTCCAGGAGAAAAACTAACAATGGCCATTTTTATTAGAGCATAGGCGCTGTTTTAACTAGGCAAAGTTTTGGTTAATATGAAATGTGAACATCACGTTCGGAGTAATTTTGGTCAGCCGCATATTCTGATGGATTGTTCATTACTTTGAAACACTGAGTCTGTTTTAAGATGTTTCACAAAAGTCGGAGAGCCCCACACCAGGAGTGACATATGAGAAATGTATTTATCCCAATATTTATAGTTTAACCTAGTAGCTTCGTTTTAAGGATCAAATTTGCCATATGGATGCTTTGCAGACACTTTAAAATGCAGATGCATTTGACCATAGTGCAAAACAGAAATCAATAAAATTCGTTAGAGAAGAAAAGTAATGTGTATCAAATAATTTTCTTTCAAGTAATACCTTTTTGGGTAAATTTAGATTTTATGGTAAATTAGTGTTAAAGTTTACGAAGCCAGTAGAGCAGTTTTTCGGAGTCTGATTTAAAGCCACAAGTGGGATCTGGACAAAGCCTGTTGCTTTGGCTCTAATACACCCTACGGGGCTTAGGTAGCACGGGGAACTCAGTGCAGGACTCGATCCGGGACGTCTCAGGCCCAATCCTGTAATTCTCACTCAGGCTGAACTCCCACTGACTTCAGACAAGGACTGCAGGATGCCCACTCTTTCCCGCCCAGCTAAACTCCTTAGGTACAATTATGCAAGTTAAACACAAAATTTCAGCTGTAACTGTAAGTTTCCTGGGTTTCCGTGGCTCTAAATTGTCGTTAAGATTTTTACCTACTTTTTTCTCTCTGTTTTGAGGCATGGTAGTTCTTTTTCCAACAGTGGGGGAAAAGGAAAAAAATATTAAAAATGTGAATGCATGAGAAGCTGTAGAACATTATATAGGGATTTAGAAAACAATTTACTTCAAAGAACTAACGGGGTCTTTAAAGCTGTTACTTATGCGTGTGGAGTTATAATGCTAATACATGCATACGTAAAGCTCTAAAGAAAAGTTATTGTGCAGAAGATTATTTTAAGATGTAAATTGTATGTTCCTCTCCTTTCTGTTTTCCTGGGTATAATTAGTTAATACTTTGTTATGGAGAAAACACCTGAAATAATTGGTTAGAAACTGCAAGAGTATTTTGGAGAGAAAGAAATGTTGAAGAATACCACCGCAGTGACATGTTTCAAATTGTTTTCACACGTTGTATTGCAAGTTACACTTAAATACATCTGGTGTGCTTTTAAAATAAAAATAACTAAAATATCCTTATATGAAAATGTGTGATGGAAGGAACCTTGTGGCTGGGCTATAAAGTCTTGGTAAATGGACTGTAAAGTGGAAACAGTGAAAAACATTTCACTTGGGTGACGATAGCTGGCATCTCCCTTCTAGTCTGTCACGAAAAGGATTTATTTCAGGAAACTCATCGCATACTGTGGAAGGTAGCATCTATATGTCAGCAATTCCACTGGCATTTCATAGAAAGCTTAAAAATATAGACATTAAACTATTAGATCAATGTTTTTATCCCTCATCAGGAAATGCTTGCAAAATACATGAACAACAGCGCCCTCTGCATCTGAAACCCCTCCGATTATTAAAACCAGACTTTACTACTTGTACAAGGGAGCCTTTTAATTTCAATTACTGTTGTTTTCAGCTGCTGGTAGGTATAGCTGGGGGAGCAGGGGAGGGGTGAAAATATTCGGATATATTTTTAAGTGATATGTAACTTTACAATATTACCTGATGGCTTCAGCACCCTCAGGTACAAAAATTGCAATAATACATATTTTAAAGTTACGTAGAACAAACAAGCGCGAAATAGCAGTAAAGGCTGAATTCCCTTCAGCATAATTTAGATGCACAGGAAGTCATTAACAGTGAAGCATATCACAGTCTGGCGTTTTGTTTTAGCACAGGTTGGCTGTATTATTTGAATAATTTTTCACTCTTCAAATATTAGACACAAAATCAGAACTATCTGTTTCCTTTAATGTTTAGGCACATATTCTGGGGAGTTTCTAGAAACCAGTAGTAAAGCCAGGGACTGATGCATGACAATATTTCAGGATTTGTTACACATAATGATGCATTTTAAATTGGGGAGCTAAGTATTTTTGCAAAGCTCAAAATAGCATTCTGTAAGCAAGTAATTATTATAAAAATGGATTAATTTGAAATAAGTGTTTTATGTTCCTACAATAACAGATGGAAGAAAACAGTTCTGTGTGTAAAGTTCTTGCATAATATTTCTTGACGATCAAAAAGAACAAAAATTAATTTCTGTTTGCTATTTATATAAGCAATTAGTACAACTGAGATACTAATTAAGCTCATAATATTCTTCTCTTATTCCTATAAAAGGCATAAGATGAGCTGTCCAAAAAAATCACGGCATAAACATTATATTTCTCTTAAATTAAATGTGGCAATTTTAGGTATTTTCCACTGACAATTTATTTCTTCAAACCAGAAGCAGTGAAATATTAGAGCTATATGTATTATATATCCATGAAGTATAGAAAAGTAGCAGGACACTTTGAATTTTTTTTAAAGTAGATTATCTTTTTTCAGTTCTTCAGTAGGGATAATTTAATTCTTCTTTGCTATATCTCATCACTTCCTTAGTCAATAATTCCTTATCTTTAATACGAAAGTAGCTCCTAATAACAAGTTTTGTGACTGAAATACGAGTTTTAGAAATGTTCAGGGTTATTTCTACATGGATTGTAGTTTATAGATTGCAAGAAAAAAATGAGTGGATTGTATGGAAACTATTATAAAGGTCTCATTTTATAAAATTAAAGTAGTAAAATTGACATCAAAGAGCGGTATTCTCTTGCTTTAATAGAATGGAAATAGATGTACATTTACAACATGATATCAATGTGACAAAATATACTTTTAAAATTTACTCATTTAAGAAAGGCAAACTGTCTTTGTCACAGCAATTGAGAAGTAGAAAGTCTAAAATCATATCGCTTCTGCATATCAACAAAATATTTTTAAAGGAAATTCAAAGACATATCTGAACATTAATGTAAGCTTAGGTTATTGACGTGAAAGGGGTTTAGCAATCAGAAAACAATAGTTCTTTGTTATATTTCTACTTTTAAGCAATTTAAGATACTGCTTGGAAAGATATGAAGTCTCACGATATTTTCAAAGACAAAGCACTAATGGCTCTTAGTATCACTGTGTTCATTTTAAGAGCAAATTAAAAGAGCGAAAGAACGGTGCAAATAATTGTTTCATATGTTCTTTGCTTGTGACTGCTGTAATCATCCAGGCTGATTTACAAATGTAGACTTGAAGGTTTCTCAGCTTCCTGCAGTGTAGAAGACTGTTACTTTGGCACTCACACTCATGCCCTTGTAATCACCACTCAAAACTGTGCCCTGGTACTTCCAATTCCCAGTCTCTTGATTGAACACCTCATTCTGTGCTAACAAGGTGTCCAAGGTATTTGAACAGGGACTGCAGTCAGAAAATTGTTAATGGTTTCACTCATTAAGAGTTGCTGCACTAGTTTTGGTAATTTGGTAACTGTCTAGATTGCAAGTTGATTTTTTCCTTCATTTTAAAGAATGATGCTAAAATTTGAGGCCAGGAACACTAACAGCTACAAAACCCCAGAGGGGTGCTTAAATCACTCTATTTGTATTAAAGCAAAGGGTTTTTTCATAGCAGAAAGGGTATTATTTTATTTTTGAGGTTATGTTTTAAAATTATTGAGAGATGCAAAAACAAGTATTAAATGGAAACCTAAAGACAGAAAAGGTATAAGAAGGCAATAGTAAACTGTAAAACAGCCTAAAGATCTTAAAGAAATTTAGGAAGCAAAGCAAATAATAAAATTACAAACGAAAAAGTTGGAAAGAATTTGCCTTGGGCCTGGATGTACTTTTGGGTAGTTGGGATTAAATTCTTTAAAATAAAAGCATTTATAGCCGTAGCAAACTGTGGTATATGTACCTGAAAACAGGCCCTAAGACTCTTAAATAATTTTTTGCTATAGTGCAAGCTAAGCAGAAAGTTAGCCAAGATGAATGGGCCTGATCCTGCTATCCATACTCAGATAAGAATATTTTCCATTTTCACTTGTCTATCTTGCATGGGTGCAGCATTTAGGAAGAAACCTTTTCCCTGAAAAAAAGCAATAAAGAATGATTAAAATCCATTAAAAGAATGACATGTAAGGGATTTTTCTAGTTGTATCCTGCCTGTCATCTGGGATCACTGAGTTACTTTCTCGAGCTATGGAATATTAAAGCAGGGAGTAGATTCTGTTTTCAGGCAACAATTTACACCTGAAGCAGTTTCTCTGATTTCTCTGGGAGAATGATTTAATTTTTGGAGGGGAAAGAAAGAATTTTTCTAAAAAAGAAGGTGGAGAAGAATAGTTTGCAGGTTTTTATTTAGTTCACTAAAAGTTTAAGTCATGCCTAAAAACTTAGAACTTACTCATTTAAAAGGAGGATTAAAATCCAGTGAGTCACCCTATGCTGCATCTTTTGGCCAGGTTTTGTGGTTTTTCAATTACATATCTATCTTTAAAAATGCTCTTCTCTTCTCTGTGGCTGTGAAAGATGCATGCACAAATGAAGGGAAGCTATAAAGGAAACACTAACACTGGCCACACAGAAAGCACTGTCAAACGCACACTATAAACAAACTGGGAAGAGATTTTTTTTTTCTGTTGTTTTTCTTCTATTAATTTTAAAAATTCTTTGTAACCTTAGAAAGCAAACTACTTTCTGGCAAAAGTATGGATAATATCCTTGTGGTAGGTGGTTTGAGCTTGTTCTTTGCTGAACAAGTATACACTTTAATAAAAATCATATAGGAAAACGTAAAAATAATATTGTAAATATTTTGCCAGATTTGAAATATGATATGATTTGGCCTTCTCAGAAATATTCTGACCAGCAGGCAATACTCATCTGATTTTGTTAGAGCAGAATCTCTCTCATACAGCTCCTCTAGCCAATGCTCTTTCATAAAGTTATGCTAGCCACATAATTTGTCTCTCAGCTGGCTGGGATATTTCTCCAAGGTACACAGATCTTTTTCATGATGGAAAAAAAAAAAGCACAAGCAAAAGAGCAAAATGAAAGCATTATTTACAATGCCGGTATAGTTTGCTTAGAAATATGCTGTGAGTAAGCATGTAAACGTGAGCTGCACATACTTTTTGAACAGAGTAGGAGCACAGCACGTATCTGTGTTTTACATTCATTCCTATCTTTATTTAGATTCATGCATTTAAACACTTTTTGGCGCTTGTATTTAATCAAGAATAGAAATTATGCTGATGTCTAAAAAGCAAAGGGCCTATTAATATGATCTCTGTGTAAGTTGTCTTTCGTGTGTCCATTTTACTCTTCTCTGACTGCAGTTGCAGAGGGAGTGGATAAATAATTTTTGGAAGGAAAGTCTCTTTGAATTTTGATGCGTGATCGGTGTATTTCTGAACTAGACAGTAGAGGGTTTCTTTCCTTTTAGTAGTTAAGTCATTCCTCTGGAACTGATTGCGCAGATAAAACCCCATCTGTATAAATTGAAAACTTTTCTTTTTGAACTGGAAGTTGAATGCAGACCATGACTTTTCCATAGAAAAATTACAGAAATAATGGCCCCTGGCTGTGGAGGCATTTTTTTGTTTTTCATGAATCAGGCACAAAGTTATTTAAATTAATTCTGGTCTCATCACCCTAATAGAATATCATTACTGATCTTTATAAAAAATATTAGAAATCAGCAGTGTGTGGATGTAATAGCAATAGCTGTTTGACCAACTTCCCCAAACAATTTTTTCTTTATTGAAATGCAAGACTACCGATGACAATGCTCACTCATGATGCACATACTTCGTGCATTTCACACATTATCTTTTTACGTTAATTGCATGTATCAAAAGTACTAACTACTCTGTTGCTTCATGATCAATAGAGGGTCATTTACTTACTCCTTTGAAAACAGTCATTAAAGAAAAAATCAGAAACAGAAACTTTCTTCATGAAAAAGAAACTCTGTAAATATTTCTATGTAATTAAAAAATATATGACAAAATGCAAGTTTTACCTCCCAAACTTAGTCTATAGCTATGCAACACTTAAGGGTTCTGCCCTTCTGATGGGGTCTGTTATGGAATTTGTACTCATGTATGTTTGCATGGAGTGCAAGGAAACAGACTTGATTTCTCTGTGACTCTGCTGCCTGGCAGAATGCAGCATCTCGGGTACCACAGCTACGGCATGTTAAGTGCTAATACTTACATAAATATGGATACTTTACTAATAGTTTCTCCCTCTCCACCCCGATGCAAACACCTCTGTACTTCCCCAGTTCATGTTCTGAATGTGTGGAATGTGCCTGAAATGAGGACTTTTCTTCCCCTGACTTTTCTGGATTGGTCCCTTTGCCAGGGGAGGAGGAAGCGTGGGGTTGTGTGAACCAGTGGATCCATCCCAGATTTGGCACACTCTCTGGTGACCCTTTTCTGCTTACTAGGTAGTGTGCGCAGGCTTCCTATAAAACTCATCTCTGCCTTGATTAGATGAGAGGCATGCTTTGGTGGTCCCAGGTACCCTGCACTGTGAAATGACATTGTGGGGGTAGAATCTGCACTTTAAAGATGCTCCAGAATGGAAAAGGCTGGTACCTTACCTTACCAATGAATACCGCAGCTAAAAGATAGCCAGTGTGCCGTCCTAGCGCTGCCAAAAGATAGGACATTCTTTCTGACAGCCATCGATTCTAGAAAAATTTGTCACTGACCTGAGCAGGAAGAGAACGAGGTCTTCTTCAGAGGCTCCACTCATCTGCTTGTCCTACAGCTCAGCAGCATGCTCCTCCCAGCCAGCTCTGCCAGCGACGAGCATGCCGAGGAGGGAGCACATTTCCCAGGCGACAGCATAGAGAAGGAGCAGGGACAGTGGGGCTGGGATGAAGGTGAGGATGAGAGAGCTTCTTGACACTAAGAGGAAGCACCTTTCAAAACTTCTCCATGCCTCTCATCAGCACAAGATAAAAAGGGCTGAGGAGAATTTCAGTGGGGACTAGTTGGTTCTAATCCTTAGATTAGATCCTGCCTAAATCCAATCCTTAATAAGGAAGTATACTAAGTATTTCGGTTTAGCATTATCCTCACTCTTGCTACCCAGGGGGAGTAAATTGATAGCTCCAGTCCTCCCTTTATTCCAATATCAGGTTTCTCTGCACTTCCTGTCTTACTCATCACTTTGTATCTGATGGTTCATACACAACACTCAGCATGTGCTCTGTAAAAATGGATCGCACAAGATGATGTGGATTTAAATAGGTGCAGTGACTTTTTCAACCTTTGATGGGTTCTTCTTGGCTGTATTCAAAACCTCCATTTTGCAGCTGTAGTTAGTGGTGGTAATGGAATTAGTTACTGAGGACAATTCTTACATGAGTCAGAATGCTATTCAAAGCTATCTAAGTTTTCCATATTGGTTGTTTATTTCTTATAGTGGTTTGTTGTTTGTTTGTTTTTGTTTTTTTTTGTCTTCATTTTTTCCTGAAATATCAAAGATGTGGGCATGATATTTCAGCACAGGAACACCTGGTCCATCAAACGCATTTATAAAAACCTTCACAGCACCTTGCTGAGCCACGGCAATTTCTTTGATCCAGACCACAGTGACTAACAAGTTCAACATAATATGTAAACAGCAAGTTATCCATATAGAACTGGAAAACCACCAGTTGGATAGAGAGGAAATTGCCCACCAATGTCATGGTTTTTTTTTCCCTGTGTAGCTCTTAAACTATGTACATTTTACACAAGCAAGTCTTTCCTAATCCCTGATGAGCATTCAAACTTAGGAGAAAAAGAGCAGTGGGTCTTTGTGAAGCTTTTGAGGAGTCAGGACCACTTCAGCTTTACTGTCAGGTTTTACTGGCTGTCAAGGTGATGCATATCAGTATAACGATTTGCTCTAATCAGAGGAAATGAGGTTCAGAGTGGCGAGGGCGGTGGTGTCGTCCAAGAGCATTCTGAAGTAGCTCAGGATCTACAGTCCTATCCACAGATCCCTATTTAGATCAGAGGTGCACTATTGCCTTTCTGAAGAATATCTACCAGAAGTGATTAGTGCAAATGTTGGCCTGGAGGGAGTAGGGGGATCAAGGATGTCTTTGGTATCGATGAATGCGCTGACTGAAAATATGAGGAATTTTATTGATTTTCCTGGACGCTTCTAAAGGTACTTTTATTGTTTCTCAGTTTTGTGTGCCTATGTTCTTAACATTACTCTGTCCTAGTTTTAATCTGTATTTATTTTTGTTGCCTGATGTAGCAAAACAAAGCTTGAGTATTAACTAGATCTTCCTGCCTGCTCTTGGTTTTCCCAAAGCGCACTCAAGCAAGCACAAGATCAGTGTTTGTGCCTTGGTGCTGCTGTGTGCATGTCACGAGTCTTTGGACTTCCACAAAAAAGATGCGCTTGGGACTGGTCCTGGGTATTGTCAAAGAAGTAACTGTGTTGGACACTGCTGCAGAGAGCAAAGGTTTGACCGTGATGCTGGGGCACGCAGTGCTGATGGTGTGGAGAGCTGGCTTGGAGGAAGGGATAGGGTAGTTACTGCCTCTGTTGTCTTAGCTGCCTTAGCATCAGCAGGTGCAGAAAGCCTCCTGGTTCACGTCTTCCCTCATTGCTCTCCTTCTCTGCTTTTGAACCGCTCCCTTTTCTTGGATCAAGCCCTGTTTGTGTAGTTAAACTGCCTTGAACTGAACCTGCCTGCGCTCCTTATCGAGTGTGACCTAAAAATCTGCAGTAAGCCTGAAACCTTACTGCTAAGATGCTGTATAATTTGCTTTGAATACAAGTCTGGTTTGCCACTCCACAGGTAGGCAATGGGGTCAGAGAAGAGCACAGCACTGGATGCGATTGCCACTCGGGTGCAGTGAGTTTGGGGAGGAGCACAGCCATGCCTCCGGTGATGGCTGTGTCTTCAAGGTCTAGATGAGCCTTAAGTGCTTGGAGTTCGTTCCTGATGTGCAACATGAAAGCTGCAGGGTCGGAGGTCATTAACCAAACATCAGTTGCTTGTAACGGTGTGTTACAGTGCTCTGCATGTACAGCACAGAGGACAGACTCACCGTTATTTTTACTTACTGTCACAGTTTAAGAGGTCTCAATGTTGCAATTTTTCTGTCTATGTTTCTGTTTACTAAGTTTTACACCATCATTCCTAATTATACCCTGCTTCTCACCATGCCCTTGTGCTCTCCCTCTCCTTACACCCTTCAAATTCTACTACTTGCTAGTCTGTCTTTGGCCGATAAGTACCTGAGATTTTTTTCAAAATATGTTTTCTCACTATTGTGAAATAGATTAACAGAAAACTTACGTGAAATAACTTGTTTCTGTCTGAAATCAGTGACAGAGGTCCTAATTGCAGTTATCTAAGATCTTTTGTTGATTTCCTCTCCTGGTAATATAAATGATATAGTTTTTCATCGGCAGATTCTGTTTTGTGGGGATGGTTTTATATGTTATAGCTGAAAGGAATGAAAAAGGAGACAATATCACTTAGGAAAAGTGTGACTATGTGGGTACAGAAAATGCTTGAATTTTTGCAATCTTGAAAAGAAATAAACCTGGAATATCTTTATTGGTGCATCCCAGATAAGCAATTTCTATTGTGATGTGTTCTCTCGGAGACTGTACTATGGAAAATTGAGAATAATGGGCCGTGTCATGCCTTCAGTCCATGTGCAGAACTCACACTGATGTCGATAGGAGCTCCCTTCACAAACTGAGGCCTATATATGACCCATAGAGTCACTACTAGATCTTTCCCATACGTAACTACAAAATTAATGGAGCATTGTAATCCATTTTGAGATCTAATGAAATACACCATGATTTAAATTGCAATTAAACAGGGAGATGTCAATAGGCATTGATGAGCTTCCACATGAAGACAGCAACGTTTCTGCTACAAACTTACAGCTTTTGAGGGGTAATGGCTCATGGACTCTAAAACTGCATTTACTCAGAGCATTATTGATTAAACATCTCAGGAGCCTTAAGCGTATGAATTATATCTTTAGTTGTAAGACATCATTTGTACATCCAAGACCGGATCCATTCTGGAAAGATCACAGAATCCCATGTGATGAAATTCAGCATTTCTTAATTGCCTGCATTTAAAAACAGAAAAATCACAATGTTGTTAACTTATGCTTTTATAGCAGAGGGAGGCTGGAAGTCTGTAGAGTTCAGGTGATTCACAAAGGCGTCTGTTTAAAGTTAATATACTTGATGATGTTTCATGTGCCCGTGGCTTTTAAAATTATTTAACGTGATAAACTATTCTGGGGTCGTGTTTGTGTGAGAAATGTCATGAAATAATTAGGGCCTGTGTATTTCACAGCACAGAAAGACCAAATTTCATTACAACAGTGTTTAAACTCTACAGCAGAACTTTTGAATCCCGCAGTAATATTAATCTTCTAGAGCTCTGAAATATTTCATTCCTGCTTCCTACCCTCATAAAAATACACACAGAGCTGTGGCTTATCTTTGAAATTACCCATTGACATAAAATATGAGGACTATTATTTTCAACTGTGTTTCAAGGAAGTGTTTTCCAGTACGCTCACTAGGCAGAACAGTTCTGGTCTTTAGGCAGGAGCTCCTGTTACCCTGTCCAGAAGACGACCTCCCTGCTCACCCTCGCCCCCTTGGCCCGTGCTCGCCAGGGGCTCGTGCATCAGCCCAGGCCTTCTGCCACCACCCGGCGGCTACTTTTTCACTTCTCCAAACAGTAGTTCATCCTCCTATTTTGTATACTTCTGCAAAGCAATAAAGAGGTCGTTATACATTGTAATGCAATTACCTCTTCCCTGGAGGAGAGGAGTGCTGGCCAGTATGTTGGAGACCCAAGGCTTCAGCAAATCCAGAGTCCTGGAGATGTGCAATTTCCCAGTGAAGGAAGAGCAGAGTTTCCTGGGCTCCAGATGAATTAAATGAGGAAGCCATTCCCCCCAGACTCTCTGCAAACTCTGGCAGAATCCAAAATTTCACTTGCTTATGAGATTTTTTGTGTGTAATTATACAGACTAGACATTATATGTGTTCTTTTTATAAGTGAAGATATATTAGAGTGACTTGACTAAAAGGTAAAGTGTGGAATACACTTCTCATTACAGGACCACAACAGTTATTAAAAAAAAAACAAACCACACACACGGAAAAGCACAAGAGAATTTAGTATTATTAATGTTACCATTGAATTTTTGAGAAGTTTTGAGATTGACCAAATAATTTTGCCTTTTTTTTTTTTTGATGCCTGCTAGTTTTTATTTTATAACGCTGTGTCTCCTTTAGCGGTTACCTTGCCTGGAGGCTTATCTATCAGAAGGCTTGGCAGCTATTTTGTGATGTTCTCACAAAGCAGTGAGGCAATGGCACTGTGTAAAAATTACACAGGTCCCATTTACTCCACTGCAACGCCTCCATTTAATATCCCACCTTAGCAGGGAGACAGACACTTTGTGTCTGCATCACTCCTCTGTGCTGAAGTTTATCTCTAGGCAACATATAAACACAGTCCCTGGAAACTATTTAAGCCAGGAGTACATCTAAAAGCTGTTTTTTCTTATTGTTTCCTGACTTTCTGGACACTAACCAAGACTAGCAAATTCTTAAATCCTACAAATGATTTCAGCCATTTGTAAGTTATAAAAGAACTCTGTTCAGCCTCGAATACCCGAGCTGATTTCTGTTCCTATCGCGGGTTGCTGCGCTGTTGAGCCTTCTTTGGTCCGAAATAGGCTTTGGGTTTTTTTTTTTTTCTTCCTTTGTCTGCTTTTTCAGCTTACACCTTCTCTATGAGAAAGGTCTCGGATGACAAGAAAGGGCCTCTGAGCTCACCATCCCCTACTTTCCACGCACTGCATTTGGAGCGGTAGTATATAAAACTTTGCCGGCGTAGTCTGGACGCTGCTGTGCCAGTAAGAACTACAGGGAAAAAGAACCAGGAAGTCAGGTTTATTGCTTACATTTTCTTTCTTGACCCTTTCCCCCTGCCCCCCGAACAGACAGGTGATCTTTCATCTTACCTTTCTCCTTTGATCAAGGCGCAGTCGCCTGCATAATAGAACAAACTTTTGGTCTAGTAAACTGTGAAGCTCGATTTTGGAAGATCTACTGATCTCTATTAAATGAAGCAACACTTCTTCCTCGCCACAATCAGTGGAATTTTTTCCACAGTCAAGCTTGCTAGGAACAGTTTAAATTATATTTTTTTTCTGGACTGAAACTCTCAGTTCCTAGACTCTTCTTCTTTTTACTCCTGTGAACACAGTGCTATACTGTATGTCAATTTGGTCTTGTTTGTGGGTTCATTTTCCCCTCCATTAGAACAGCTTTTCTCTCTCTCTTTTTTTTTCTTTTTTTTTTTTTTTTTTCCTTCTTGTGATATTGTTCAAAGGCTTCTTGTGATGCCTTGAAAAAAGTTATTGATTGTTAGATCATTTCTCTCATTCATTCAGATGTTTTCTGGTCCCCAGATGGAAACATCACAGCTGCTGCTCTGGAATTCACTATCGACTTTTGTCTCTGGATTATCAGAGCCCCATGCAAAAAGGCCTGAATCCAGGCACCCCTTTTCCCTCTGTTGAGGCTCAAAGCTGTTATCCTTACAGCTCAAAGGAAGTCCCAGTGCCTGTGTATGACCAGAGTCTGGAGCAGTAAGGTCCTATGATTGCTTTCTCTGAGCTATTTTTCTAGTGTTCCTTTTTTTAGTTTCCGTATAATTTTTGAGCTCTTCAGTAGGAGCACCAGATCTCTCTGCTTTCCTGCCTCCCTCCGCTGTTGTTATTTCTGCTCTGCTCATTTGTTTTAGGTTTGAGGGCCAGAATCAGTCTGACAAATTCGTATTTTTCAAATTCAGCCTTTGCTGACCAGCAGCCATCTGCTCAGACAAAGAAGAAAGTGGGAGGATTGCCGTGTTTTAAATGCTTTTCACCCAATTCCTCAAGGAAAGCCTCTTTTTTTAAATTCAAAGGCTTGTTATGATTCAAAGAAAATGCTTATTGTACAGACTGTTTCCTTTCCATTAAAGTTTATTTATACCCCCCTCCTTGTCTGAGGGTATAATTATGAATGATCTAAGCTTGTACTGAAAATCCTAAATTAAAAAATACATCTGTTGCAAGGATTCTCTCACCAGAAACCTTGAAAATGTTATCCTGTCTGTGTATCCATATATCTGTCTGTCTCTCTATAGGTTTATGGCTATCCTTTATATGTTCCAGAAGTAAATGGGATTAGATCGCTTGCTGTAGATTTTAACTGCTGTATACATTACATTCATGAAAGGGGAAAAAAAAACCCTGTGTGGAAGTCCTGAATACATTTTATATTTACTTATATTCACCTTTCAATCACATTTTAACTTGTTTAAAGATTGAGGGAATTAGATGGTATTGTTCTTCCCTTTCTTGATTTAAGAATAATCATAAGCATAAGAAAACATTATTTAAATGGTAAAAGTTATGTTTAAAAGAAAAGAGAGCTATAGCATAGCGATATGAACTGTAACAGCGTTCATTCGGAAGCTAGGTATTTTCCTGACAACAAAGTGCAATTACTTTAGCTCAACTTTTCAGCACACCTCAGGAAGCATCAGTGAAACACATTTATTTTTAATTAAGGCCAACTCTGTCCCAACATTTGCTTTAAATGTGAGGACCAAAAAGCATCAGAAAAGGACATTATTTCTTCAGTCCTTTGAAGCTGCTGCCTCCTGATATGTAGCTCAAGGGAGGGCAACGCCACACGGACAGTGGATTCATGGCAAAATTTCCACTTGGCAGAAGATATCCAGATAGCACTTTTCTCAGTTGGATTTCACCTGATTAATAATCTTATTTTTCATTTTTAAAACATTACATGAAATGAGTCCATTAAAATGCCGTAATGTTAATTAACATTGTCATAAGCTCTTCTTTCATTTAACTTGCATGCATTTTTGAAAGGTACATTGTGGAAATGATTCTTTTACCCTGCCATTTGCCGATATATCATTTCATGCTAGTACTGAAAGGTTAAATGTTATAATTTATGCTAATTTTAATTTTCCCTAGTGCCATAGGCAGTACAAATCAAGCAGCAGCAATTGATTATACATCACTGACAGTATAAAACAGAACAAACATACAGTTCTGTCAATGAAAGGCCTGTGCCAGGTTAGTCATAGTTAGGTTGTTATGGCCTCCTGAGAACAGCAGTCAAAACCAAGCAATAATGATGATATGAATATTTATTTTGTGCATAGTTCTGGATCCAAGCCATTTTAATAAATAATTTTCCGTGGTACTCTTGTGCCTCAAGAGGTGTAATGGAAAGGCTGTTTGCCTCTCAAAGAATTTTGTGCAATAAATATCAGATGTAAATTTGGGCTTTGGCTTCTCAGAGGAGGGATTGAAGTTGTGGTGGTCAAGCAGAAGTTCACTGAGGCATGTGCTTGTATGAGAATATGTAGGTTAGATATTCAGGAGAAGGAAGAACTCAAGGTATGGTTTATGCCACCAAAAGGCAGAAAGATTGCTCACTAACTTGGTATCATCTGTCAGCTAATTAGATCCCCTGTCACTATCGCAAAGAGTATCTTTGGAGCAGAGGAATGAGAGTCAGGTTCTCAGTTAGAGCTTTTCAAATAGGGGTTTTCAAATGGGTTAAACATCCCTGTTGTTCAGTTACACTGCTCTTAAACCCTTCCCTCCTTTTCCCACAGCACAGAGAAGGCAACACATCACCCTTGCTTAGGTCTCTTCGGAGCATATCTTTGCTGTTACTCTGCTCCTCCAAAACTAGAATTTTCTCCACAAATGCAGCTTTGAGGTAGATTGCAGGCACTTATTTTCATGGAGAAATGGCTCATTCCCTGCTCTGCAACCTAACTTGTAAGATAATGAAACAGAAAAGAGGAACAAGGTCACTGAAGTAGGAAGTATGGATAGCAACTGGTATTTTAACAGCATCACGGGACAGATTCTTAATTCACATGAAAGACAGGCTGAGATGACTTAAAGATCTTTGACGAAAAACAAAATGACATTTGGAGGCAAACAGAAGTGACCTCTGTGGCTGTTGGCAGTGCAAGGAGACTCGGTTAAGTGTCTTGAGAGTTTTTCTGCTCCTAAGCATCACCCAACCTGGGTGTAAGTCACGGTGGGCACCTTGATAGAAAGATACTGTTGGAAGGGATGAGCTGCAGAGAGGGTTGCAGACTTGCTGGTACGTCTAAGAGGAGAGTTAATGTCGTGTTGCTTGTGGGAGAAGGAAATGGAGCATTGACAATGGGATTAGGGAATTATTGCCTGCGTGGAGGGCAAGTGGGTAACCCAGTGAGACAAAGACAATTACACATCCACATAGATTGCAGAAGATGGGAAGAAGACATTTGCAATGAGGCTACAACAACTGAAAAGCAAATGCTCCAATAAAACTTTTTCAAAAATACTTGTTAACTTTCAGTGTACAAATCCTGTTGACTTTTAGTTGGAAGTCAGTTTCAGCACTCTAAAATAGCCATTCTTGCTGATTTTTGTGTCCAAAACTTATTCAATATTTGTGTGATAAAGCTTAAAATAGAAACAGGAATTTAGCTTGTCTACACAACAGCTTTGCATTACAATAGGATTTTGGTAAAGAAACATATCTGTGAATAAAGCCGATGCAGTACTAAAAGATTAGAATACTCATTTTCAAATACAGTGCTTTAAAGAAGACACCATTAATTTTTTCATGTAGTTATTGCTCTTTGACTTAGAATTAGCAAAACACGGACTGGTTACTTTAACCCAGATGGTTTCTTCCCCACCCATAAAGATTGGGTACTTTAGCACAGATGTCTCTTTTTCTTCCATAAGGCATATTAGAAGGAAAACAAAGATTCACATTTAAGCAATAAATAATAACAACTACCACCCCTATTGGCTTAGATATGTCCAAATCCAAAACCACAGCTAAAAGTTACTTTAAAGTGTGGTGGGCCACAACTTATAGTTCTTTCATTTTGCTTTCTTTTAAAAAGATTTGACTTTGTTGACATTTTTTACACTGTTTCAATTGATCTTTATTGAAAAAGAATAAGGATGGAGCGGACTGACAATTTTATTTGACAGATGATTAATATCTTTGCTTAGATCTGGCCTGAAGTGTAACCACAAAGTGTTTGATAAGGGAGGGATAAAATATGGTTTGCAGGCAGTTGAGAGTTTAAGGGACATAAAATGGCTGAATGGCAATCTTAAAAATGCAAGGTAGAGAACCATGAGGCCATGTTAGCACCGTACCAGTGCCCTTTCATCCTAGGCTTATTCTGACTTCTTTCAATTGCTCGTGGTGGACGAGTCTCCCTTGGTACATGTGCAGAAAGGTCTCTTTATGACCAGGTCTCCCTGTCTGTGCATAGAATAGTGGCTCAGCCTTATTTCCCAAAGTCTCCAGCCTACTCTTGGAGCACCAGGTCTGGGGTTGAGATCAGCACAGGGCTTTTGTGGCTCGCATAGGGTCCTTTGGGCTAGCTTTCCCTTGCCATAACGAAGCTGTTCTCCCACTCCCTGTCTAGCACGATGCCGTAATGGATTCCTTGCAACCGAAACTCCCCCACGGTTCCAGCTCTTTGCGTTTTCCAAAAGGAGGGTGATCTGGCCCAAGCTAAGCTCGGGTGCAATGGGAAACAAAATTCTTTTATGATAACAATTTTTCTCAGGCTTTTTAGCTCAGTCCAAATTTTGCTACTGTAGGGAAAAGTTGGTCATAAGGATTTATATTATGTTTATTTAATTACTAATTTCTGTAAAAGAAAAATTAATTCTGTTACTTGTGGTGATGCATCATGCCAGGAATAACATTTAACGTATATGACTTAACACAATAGGCCATTTTTAAAGGTCTTTTTCCTAAAATTTAATTTTAGATTTGGGACTATGGAGCATTTAACTTACCTTCAGGAGGATATTTTGAATAAAAATAACAAGAAACTGCCTTACTAGAATATCAACCATGCTTGACTGATATTAACCATATGAAAAAATGTATGAGACACATAAACTTCACATAAGAACTACAGTTAAGCCCACTCATATTTTTCTTTTAAAATGGATGTCCAAACTTTAAAAAACCGTATGTTATTCTTCTTAAGATCCAAATATATTTTTGGAGACTGAGTTCCTACTGTTTGCAATAATGAACACCTCATGGATGGCAGGGAAAAAATAAAATCAACTTTTCTTAATGCTACTGTTGGCCAAAGGGAAAGTGAAAAATAATTTTATAACAAGATATCCTCTGTGCTAGAACAGTATTTTTTTTTTTTTTTTTTTTCCCCCTATCCCTGGATGCAGAAAGTAGTATTTCAGCGTGCCTTCACCCCGCGTTTTCTTCCCCTGTGCCCTGGAGGTTTGCCCCAGAGTAAAACCCATGCAGCCCTGTGTGGCATAAGGCTGCGGAAGCCGCTACAAGCAGCTGCTTTCTCCCAGAGCGCTGGGGAGCAAGGACTGACCAAAGTCAATGGCAACACTCCTCTTGCCTTCATCGGGTGTTGGATGCTGCCCAAGCAGTCGATCCAGGACGTACTGCCTGGTAGAGCCCACTGAAACTGGGGACAGCGTGCATAACCAGCCTAATACTGGTCTGACAGCCCCTCGCAGCAGAGTGTACTGGCACTCCAGGATATACTTTGCCTCGTTAGCTGTCCTGTATTGTCTTCTGTAAATATAGTGAGTAATACAAAAAGCATTTACTAATGAGGCTTAAAATTTTCCTTCAAATGATTGTCTTGCATATTTACATGCTTGTGGTTTGCTGCCATTATATGCACCATTTTTTGGCCTGTCTCCTTCATTCATGCGCTCTGGGAAACACACTCCTTTGAGAGAGCTGCAGATAATTTTGTTCCCTCCATTTCTGCAGGATGCTTTGCTAGTTGTGTGCCAGTTGTCTTAGAAATGCTAGTTTAATTAGCTGAGTAGTCAGAGGGATTTTTTTTGGAGCTGCAGGCTCTAAAACTGGCACGTGCATTTTGTGTGCATCCGAGGGTGAACATGACGCCCAAAGACAGACTGTTTTAAACCTCAGCGATCAGCGCGATACTCCCCTGAAAGTCAGAGGTTACATTTCAAGGACCGGCTCCACTCCTTGGGTTGCCGACCCCTGGTGATAGGAAGTCTGCTTGGAGCAAGGTCACAGCAGCAGAAACCACCTGCCCATTGCCTGGTGCCAGGGGCTGGGAGCCAGGCGAGCCTGTGCCAGAAACACGGGAGGCAGGAGGGGAGCGGGAAGGGAGAGACCCGGGCAGAGGCTGCCGCAGCCCTGCCCCTGGACAGGCTCCACTGGCCACCATCCCGGGGAGCCAGGACGAGGTTTGCAGAGCTACCTCTCGCCTTCGCTGGACTCCTCGCAAGAGGCTGAGGGCGCAGGGGCTGCAAGCTTCTTGCATGGGTGGACTTGCTCTCTCCAGGGGCCTGGCTGCAGTGAGGAATCATAAGCACAGGCTTAAGTTCTTAAGGACTAAAGCAAAAGTTAGATAAGATTCTCCAAACAGCAGCTAACTGCCAGCTGAACCTGCTGTGGGATGGCACAACTGGCTGGAAGGTGCTGAAGAAGCAGCTGAAGGGGGCGACTTCCATCCTGTCTGGAGGTGACCAGCAGCCAACCCAAGAGTAGTACATCCTCCTGCTCAGTATTTTGGGGACAAAGCTGTGAGCTAACACAGGAACTGCTTCTGAAGAGCTCCCAGCTGCTGCTTGTACTTGTTTTGCAAGGGGCCAAGGAGGGAGAAGAACTTCACGCTCTACGCACTCCATTTTTGTTATTTGCCAAATATAGCTGTAACAAATATAGATTAGCTTAGACATAGCTACAGGTAAAACATTTCTCTTATCACTATATCTTATTTTGATTGATATATAGTTGCTAAATCTGAATTATTTGATCTGAAATGATAATGGATATTCAGAATAACACAACTAGGTAAATATCATACAAAGGCAAGATATTGCCAGAGGAGTCATTCTTCAGAAATCCTAGTTGTAAAATATTGCCTCCCAGCTCATGACACAACCGCAAGAAGCGTGCATGACTTTATTTAAGAATAAGTTTCCTCAAGGAACATTAACTTTCATTTAAGACCTGGAAATCTGTATATCTGTAAGAAATTATATGTAAAATGCATTTTACTCTTTGAAGCAGAAGGCTTTTAAGGGACTTAATTAATTCTGGTTTTAACATGGATGATGATATCCGTACATTAGTTTCATGTACTCCAGGTGACGTCCTGACTTTATTTAGGAGCCTCTCAGCTTATGCAAGTCAAGATAGTTCTATAGATGTTCTGATATAACTCTGCTGAGATACCACACACAGATTGCTCTTTTTATGACTTTGAATATTTATTTGAAGTTTTCATTTCAAGAGATTTTGGTGGAGTCATTCTGCCTGATGACTATAGTTGTTTTGTGTTGTTTTTTTTTTTTTTCTTGATGTAAAAGGGTTTGCTTCCCCCATCTGGCCATGTATCCATTGTGTCGATTTCTGCAACTCCGTTGCTCCAAAAAAAGCACATAGACTCATGTGGTTGAAGTAATCCGCCTCCCAGTCATCTATTGAAACAGCAGTAGTCACCCAAATACAAACCTACCCCATACTCTTTCATGTTCCATCCCCAAACCAGATTTTGATGCCTGTCCTACAGCCATTCCTCGTTTAGACTTGTAATTCTCTTCCTTGCGTTATTCCCTCCGGCTCCTCTATCCCCACCGTCTTTTTCATCACCCTGTGGATCTCTTGCCTTTACCAGCCTGAAGCATTTCTCACAGCTCTTCCTAAGCAGCCAGTGAAAGCCATGGGGCACATATGAGCACCAGTCCTACCCTCAACACCTTCTTACATTTGTAGCCACGGTATCTAAATAACCTCTAAACAAAGATTTTTCAGAAGAACTATAAAAGGGTTTAAGAGGAAAGCAACAAAATCAATACATTTAGAGTTAATAACTCCAAGAGAAGCATCTGTTTGTTCCTTTGAGTGACCAAAGGCAAATTCTTACATGTGTTCAGAACATGCTGCAGACTAATGCCCATAGCTGCCAAAACGAACTTTCAATTCAGTGGCCTTAATAACTGATCCCAAACAATATATTGGTAGTAATAATATCGCACCTTTGGTTTTATTAGAGAAGTAATACCACTTAATTTTTTTTTTTTCCTTTAGGTGTATATTGTAGCATTGCACTTTAGACTGCCCATATCTTCAAATTTTAGAGTCTTTTGTAGACAGCTATTAGCTTGATAAGACTTTTCTCATAGGGAGTTCATGTGTGGGACTTCACTTGGAACAGACTTCTAATTAGTAGCAAAATTAATAAGTTTAAAAAAGAATCAAAAAAATAGACACACCGGAGTGTGCAAGAATATTAAATAAAAGCGGTAGGAGATAACACTGGTCAAAATGTTGCTGGAGTGCAGCAACAGGCTTCTTGGGTTATGCCTGTTCCGCCGGGCTTGGCAACATGGCCAAGCTGCACCCTGTCCCCTGTGGTGGAGAAAGAGCTACTTGCTGTTCTCTTGCTTGGGAGAAAAGATGGGGAAGGACTAGAAGGGAGCTTCCGACTCTCCAGCTAGGCCCTCAGTTTGGGCTCCTAGATAAGCCATGGAGAACGGCTGTAGTCCCCGAGTCCTAGTGGAGGACCTTATGCTGCACATAAGGACAATTTTTTCTCACCTTGCTGGATGCATATGAAAAACCTGGTCCCAGGAGTCTATCTGAATCAAGGCGGGTTGGGAGACTGGGGGAGCGTTTAGAATGTTTAAAATAAATATTCAGTTATTGCAATTCAGCTTTTGCTCCTTGGAGTGAATGTGTGGCCATGTCCATGCAAGCGTGTCACCTAGAAGAGATGTGTTTGTGTATTTTGTGAGTGTAAATGTCATTGCACAGCGAAACACTTGTGCTCCTTATATACTGCCCTTCTGTACGCTTAAGCAATTTTTCACTCATCTAGACAGCAATGCAATTTCGAACTTTCCCAGGGTAGCAGTAACATCCACTCTTCACTTTTTGTAAAATGTTCAAAGATTTCTTGATAAGCACACACGCGATGCATCACAGAGTATGTATCACTATTCAGCATCCACCCCTTTCACCGTGGTAACTCTCCTTGGAGTGGGGAGATAAGTTCAGTACACTAATCACAGAGGGAATACAAACACCCGTTTAATGGATATTACACAAAAACACAGTGTAGGTAAAAGCATTCCACACTTCCCGTGAGTAAAGGGAACACGAATGGGAAAGAAACTTCCTCGATAGGGTCAGTTTTCTGAAGGGTGAGCAGAAGCTCTAAACAAGGTCTCCCACGTCCAGCATGCAGATGAAGTGGTAGCCAACATTCCTAATGCAGCAGTTCATGATTTGTTGATTAAATACCACATTAGAATTTATTTATATAAAATAGAAAGTGTGTTTTATAATACTTTTTCTCAGATTTAAATTTCTAACCTCTCCTTCTGGCAACAAACCTAGCTTGTATCAATTGAAGTTATCTTTCTGTGATGAGACAAGGAATATTGATTTTTGTGGGGTGTTGAGATATAACCATCTGTTTGCCAAGCATGAATACTTTCAATTAATTTCCAATAGAGCCTACAAAAGCCATCAAAAAATAGTCACTTTCAGCTGTTACAGGCAGCTTAGACTGGAGACATTTTTAAAAGAACATGATTTCAAGGTGTTCTCCACTTGCTTTCCGAACAGTTGGCCCTGTGACATTTGGCATACTTCTGAATGATCTCCTTGCACCTTCTACAGGATTTGGTAGGACGTTTTGGAGGTCATGATTTTAAAAACAGAAGGAAGTCCTTACCTCAGAAGCAGTGCCAACATAGGCAGCAAGCAGAGAAGAAAGGTCCCTGTCCTAGTTGGGAAGTTCGGTGCAGTGAAAAGGAAATTTGTGTATATCAAACAGTAACAAGTCACAAGTACCCATCTCCTGTAGTCCGTAGCAAAAGGGATGCAACTGATTCTATTCTATACCCTGGGAATTGGGGAGTTACTAGCAGAAGACAGCAAAGATAGCAGAAACTACTCCTGCCTACCTTAGAAAATGACCTGCATCACTGCCAGGTACCTACTGTAACTCAAATCACTGTGAGTAATTTGGCATTGTGATTTGAAAATAAAAATTTGGACCATTGCAGAGAGATTTAAGAAAATTCCTTTGCGCTTCCATTTTACGAATGATCCATACTGCTTTTCCTATTTTTTAAAAGTTATTTTAATGTTTTTATTCCCAGCAAGTGTTGTCATCTTGTATTTTATATCATTCTCCTGCAGTGAGGGAGGTGCATCTTTTCAGTGTAGTAACAGAGCAAAACGGCCTATGAAAGATGTAGAGTAATACAAAACTCTACAGCATACGCTGCTTCACCAGGGAAAGGAAGCTTGTCACTTTACTCAATAAAAGACATAGAAATACCATGGGATTTTTTTTTCCCCTCCAATTGGGCCCCAAATGTTCTCATGCTATACTTGTAATGTGCATTACCAGCTGATTAGAAGTGACATCAATTAGTCACATGTCTGTGTTTCTGATGGAAATAAAAATGAGCTTCTGTACACAAAAATCTCAAATTCATCTCTACATTGCCTAGGGATTTTTTCTCCCGCAATATCAGTTATCGGTTTAATATAATATTGTTGACTTAACAATGATATATTTCAGGCTGAAGGCAGAAATGCATTTTGCATTAATAAATTGTTTTGAGATGGGCTTAAAGAATATTTCATTATATAAGAGAGGCGGCTATAAAACCTATTTGGTGGTCTTTCAATCACTGCTACCTGTGGCCTATTTATGTGGATGGCATTCATCAGTGTGGCAGGAAATATTAAACAAGTGCTAGACAGTTATTAGTTCTCCTCAAGCAGAAGTCCTCATACCTTCTATTCCTATGCCATGGGAAAAATTCACTTGGTATTTTCTTTCTTGCAACTGTTCTGCTGTTCATAATTTGATGGAAAATTGATTAATCACACATTTAACTCAATGCAAGATCTTCTGCACTGTAATAAATTATGGCCATTAATCAATAAGTACAAAGTAATTCCAGGAGTCTGGAGACATGCTGGTTTCTAATAGAAAAACTTGTGCTTAGGCCTTCTTGCCAGTGACCACTTCATCTGAGGTATTTTGCACCTGCCTCAATCCAATTAGATGACATAATTAATGAATCTCAATGCAGTTGATAATTTGTTATACAAAGGGAAGAATGTTTTGGCACATCTATTAAGTCCTGATGTACAAATCTTTGCAAAGGGGGGAATACTAGCAACCCAAGAGGGGAACCTACAACCTCCGCTAGGGCAGAGGAAAAGTCTGTTTATTCCAGGGCACTGAGTAAGCAAATTCCACTGAATTTTAAAATTCACACATTTCCTTCTCCCATGTATAAAGGGAAACTAGCTGTGTGCAGAAGTCTTCCATGCCATCTTGTTTCTTTTATGACAAATTAAATGGTATGATTAGAGCAAGTATTCAGGAAGTGCTGTTTCCCAGGCAATCTAATCAATGTTTCCTTGGTCGAGTATCAGTTACAGTTTTACATATCGCAATCCATTTGCACCTGTTATATACAGCTAACATATAGGCACTTGATAGATTTTAGTGAGAGAAAGAGTGTGAAGATAAAAAGAACCAGTCTGCTGCTAATTCTGTCACTAGGAGACGCCATGAGCAGATTTTATTTGGAGACTTTGAAAAACAATTAGCTGAGGATTATAGGACTAAAAGGCCTTTACTAGCTGTACCTGGAAAATACTTTGCCCATTTAATGCCTTCTAAGCTGTCATTGTGCTTGAACTTCAGTCCCAGTGATTAATGAAAAGCTGCAGGGCACAGCTAGAAGCTAAAGTCTCAATTATGAAAAAGCAGTAACTAGTTTAATGTGCTGATGCTTTTATACTTAAACTGACAGCTGTGAAAAATGGCAATATTTCCAATCATGCTTTAATAATTTATCATTAATTTATTGGCATGTCCAGCACACTTTAGTCCTACTGTTCTTTTTCTCCTTTCAGGCTCATGGCATTTCAATGCTGAAGAGCAAAATCTGTTGCAAATCTCTAAGGACGAACCTCCTTATGGCGCCTTAGTGATTATTGTTTGCAGGCAGTCAGTATTACCAAGTAGTCCACAGTTTATCAATTTAGATACATTACAAACATTTTTGTGGGTTATGATATGTGAACGGTACCATTAGCTGCTGCTAGATCACCATAACTCCATCAACCTCAATGGAGTCAGACCAATTGAGAACACTGAGATGGCTTTGTGGGGCTGGGGGCAGTCAGCCTCATGCAGGCAGTTACCCTTCGCTGGCCCAGCAAGCTCCCTAGATGGGGAACAGGAGGCGTCTCAGTGCTCTAAATCAAAAATTAAATTTGGAAAGCGTCTCTTTTGAAGAATGCAGGCAGTCTCACCTGCTATGAAGTCTGTGGAAACATTATTATGTTTAATACCGAACAATTGAATAAGTGCAGCTAAGTCAATTTAAAACAGCTGAAGATCTACAATCCATTTATTTTTGGAATATCTTGAATTTTTCCTTTCCTGTTTTGGTGCTCCCTGCTTACTCAGTTTCTCTTGATTTGGTGTATGAACAAAGGGAGAGGAACAAAGTCAAGCAATAAAACCTTGCTTCAGTACAATTTCCATGCTGAATTTAGTTTGTCATGGTTCATGGCTGTTCCCAGATCTGCTGTGGACTAGACAAATACTCATAAAGATGAACAATTATGAATTTTACTGTTCATTACTTCTTTTTTTTTTTGATATCAGAAGTTAACCCTGTTTTATTTTCCATCTGATACTCCTGTCATTTACAAAAGCTTAATAATCCAAGCAGGAGTGACTCTGAGCATTAATTTTTTTTTTTTGAGAAAAAAACCGCAGTCTTATTTGTGCTTTTGCATACCTTTCTCTTTATGTAATGACTGCACTTGGTGATATTCATTTGCTGTGATTTTTTTATTGGACGTGATGACTCCTGAGCTTCTTTGTAAAGCTCACGTAGCCCTGAACGGTAGCTGAGCTCTTCTTGACAGCCTGGCTGTGCTGATGGTTGCCAATTCCTGAATTGAAAAGCAGCCTGACCAAACAGCGGGAAAAGTTATTCTAAACTGTTTGATGTAAACTACTACAAAACTGCTATCTGGCTGTAGTTCATGAACTGACTGAACAGGAGAAACAT
The DNA here is from genome assembly GCA_013398915.1 of Dromas ardeola. Classification (NCBI taxonomy): domain Eukaryota; kingdom Metazoa; phylum Chordata; class Aves; order Charadriiformes; family Dromadidae; genus Dromas; species Dromas ardeola. The sequence continues at coordinate 129,714 of VYZM01012518.1, forward strand.
GGCTATGAGAGAATATTAATACCAATTGATGTGACATCTGTAATGGTCTAACAAGTATAACATATTATATTGCCAGACTGTTCACAAAAAGCTGCAGTGCGTCCAATTTGAATTGATGTGATGGAAAGGACCTGTCAAGTGGTTTGTTCCATAGGTTGAGAATTTGCTGTTTCCTATTAAAAAAAAAAAAAAAAAAAAAAAAAAAAA
>VYZM01012518.1:134000-162930 GCA_013398915.1 Dromas ardeola
ACTATTTCCCCAGTCTCTACCTTAAAAGAAATAGGGCAACACAACTAAGAAGATTCAGAGTTTTACCTGCTGAAGGGCACAGTAGTCAATGGTATTCAGCCCTGCCAGGAGCTGCTGATGTTATTGAAACTGTGGCCCAATTAGAAAAAACGGTTCTTTAAAAATATTTTTTTGAATAGCAGATAACAGAATAAAAAAAAATAATACTAAAGAAACCTTCTGAATTTTCCACGATGTGCTAATGCAGCAATTTTTGTTTGAGAGTTAAATTTTTGTTTGACATCTGAATAAGGTTTTCTTTGTTTTGAACAGTCTTCCTTCAGGAATGCATGGAAAGCACATTCGAATCTGTCTTATTACAACTTCAGGCTCGATTTTGACTTAGGACAAGTACTGGAAAAACAAAATTACAGGGACTGACTTCCCTGTTTGGGACAAAGGCAGCGAACTCTGGATGCACATTTTGTTCTTACAGGACCTTATTAGCACAGATTCTGTCTCTTGGCTAAAATGAATTACTTATTCAACTTCAAGGTACCTTTTTGTAAACATCAAACCAGCAGATTTATTTCAAGCAACTATTTTGGGGAAAGAATTGTGTCATTTTGGGAAGCAAATTAAGGGGGATAGTTTTTAATACAGTTTAATGTATGCAAACAAAACATATGACAGTAACATTGCATTGCTGTGTAAAACAAGTCATCCAGATTTATATATTGAAGTCTCTGTTAGTAGTTAATCTGTTGCTGGCCACCTGCAGAGGAGGAATGGAAAAGCTTCCTTTTGATGTCTTTTGTGAAATGACCTTTAAGGGTGAAAAAAATATAAAAGAAAATAAATGTGAATGAACCTTAAAAGGTTTGGTACAAATATTCTGTTGGGAACTGTTTGGTCCTTTAAAAAGATGTCCATATAGGACATTAACTGTATGAAAGAGAGCGACATCTGTGCTTTAGGTTAAGAAGGCTCATCACCCATCAATGTAACTCATCTAACTTCTTACAGGTCACTGAGACATGGTGTTAGGCTGGTAGATTACTTTGCGAGTACTCTGTGTCTGAGCTGAGAAGGACAGCTTTGAATATGGAAACAAAGGGTTATTGGGAAGGACAGCAATTTAAGCTCTGCTATGCAATACCTCTCCTCTTGACAAGGTTTATCGTTCAGTTGCGGTGTTTCTGTACTCCCTATGTGGCATATGCATCCCCGTGCCTGAACTTTTCGTCTGTGTTCTGTACCTGGCTGTTGGTTTGGGTCCATGTCACTGGTAGGAATACAGCCCTAGCCATGATTTCTACCCGTTTCAGTGGAAAGAGCCAAAGCAAAGCTCCTTCACTCTTGCCTGAATCAGTAAACATTAAAGATTCTTCCATGCATGAAAATGAAACCGAGCATTTGCACCTTACATTATCTTTGTGTGTAAATGAGGCTAAAAGTCTGAAAATCATGCTCATGACCTCTGAGTGGGCAGAGATAATTCTGCCTATTATACCTCTCCATTTTCCTATGATGCTGAATTTCTCAAACTGTCTGTAAAAGCCCAGGTTCTCCTCTTACCCTTACAGATACCCAGACACCAGGAAGACATATGTCTTAATGGATAATGGCTCCATTGTGTGAATACTGTCAGTATCATATCAATGTGACATAAATATAGCAAATTAGCCGTATGTTACTTACATCAGAACTGCCTCGGCTCTTTGTGTGGAATGGAAAAGGTGCAAGTGAAAGCTCTCTGAAGCAGCATGAGTCTTTTCCTTTTTTAAACAGTGCTCCTGTGAGAAACGGCACCAAGTTTTAGATTTGGTACTAATTCAAGGCTATTTTTTCCCCAAAGTAAGAAAGAAATAATTCACATAAACACTTGGAAATTGCTACTTTGGCAAAAATTTCCTTAAGGAATTCTATTGCCAGTCTTGACCAAGCACATACTAAAATGAGACATTTCTTGTGCATATCATTGTGTGCTTCTGTCCCTGCCACTATCATCCTCCCTCCATAAAATAGCATCTTTCGTGACTAATGTACAGATTAGTTAAGAGAATTCTTTGTAAGTATGTTTGATTTTGGAGACTCAAATTCATTGACTTAATTTTTACCATGTCTTCACAGATTTAAAAAGTTTAGTCTCCTGAATCAGAAAATTTTAATTATGACTGTCTTTCTCTTCCAGACATTTGCAAGATGGTACAGCCATTGCTAAAGGATAATACTGCTTTTGTCACTCAAGTATTGCAAAATGATAGTCTGAGAAACTTTCTGTTAGAAAAAGCAAGAAATCCAACATTATTATTTTTTTTTTACTGGTTGCATTTCCCAGTTCTAGATAATTCATTTTTATTAATATCAGAAAATATGAATAAGCAGAAGATATGCAATAACTTTTAAAACTAAAAGTGCTTTGGAATCTGTGCATTTTTACCGGGGTGTGGAGGTAACAAGTGTTATGAAAAAAGCTCACAAGCTTTTTGGAACTTCCATCCCCCCATAAAGTGCAATTCCTGGAAACAAGGAATGTGCCAATATCTGGTTGTGTGCAATCAAAACTGACACAATACTGGAAATTAAATGTAGGCAATATTTTTCCAGAAAATATCAAATAACAAATACACGTACTCCCTTTTTTTGCAAACACTAGAATGTTCATTTCATAAGCTTGAGTTAGTTCTCTCCCTGCCCCCCTATCCTGGGAACATCTTTAAACAATGGTTTTCAACAAGTCACTTTTTTTTTCCCAGTTTTTCAGCTGTAAGGTATCAAATTGCCCCAGTCTGATTGCATGTGTGTTTTTCTATAACAAGTCAACACTGAATGCATGAAAAAATTAGTAGGGTGCATGTTTAAAATCTAAGGGATAGAAATAAAACATTGCAATAAAAATTGCTCCAATAGTGATCAGCAGACTTATAACAATGCCTCTAAAATAGTAAATACATTTCTGTTTTCAGAGCAGCTCTGTTGTGATGATGTCATTTGTGTGAATTTTGCCAGAGGAGAACTTTGAACAAATATGTTGTAGATTAGTCCAGTGACTTTTTCAATATGTAAGATTACCCATGGAAGTGTTTTTGGGAAAGGGCAGAACTTCACAGAGCCATTCTTCCCTTCCAAAATACTAGAGATGTTATACAAACATTACATTAACACGAGGCTTTACTCTTACTCTTGTCCTATTATACCTTAACTCTTCAGTCATCTCTGACTCATAGCACTGATTACATTGACTTTAATGGTATGCTGAAACAAATGAATTAAAAGCATATATTTGATGCATATTAAAGGTCTGCATTTCTGTGATCTCTTGACTTCAGATTTACAGGAATAGTGTGACACTCTGAAGAGATATAAATCTGGTTAGCCAGAAGTATCTGTCTTCTCACCTCAGAAATTATGGCAAACTAAATTTATGTATTTTTGTTGGACCAGCAATACCTGTATCTTCATCCTAGTAATGGGTGCAGAAAACGCCTGGATATCCTTTGGTTTTCCACCAGCTTCTCCACAGAAGTCAGCAAGAGCCTTAGTATCTACCTGTAAATGCATGCAATGCTGACAGCGCCTAACTGGTTTCAAACAGGTTTCCCTCCCACTTTGTCAATGCTTCTACTGACTCATTGGGTAGTGGATACCTCCCACAACTCATGGGATGGCTCCCTGCTTCAGGACCATGCAAAATGCTTTGAAGGGGCACTGGGTTGTCGAGTTCCCTGGTGCTGAGGAGCACTGCGGGTGATGCAGCCTTAATGAAGGAAAAATGTTTCTCAGCCCTGTCTGAGAGAGCATTGGCTTAGTCACATAATTGCATATGGTTTAATTGTTAGGTGTCTTTTAATGACTAGAATTATGCCTGTATTAAAAACCTGCGCTTACAGATTATTCCTACAGTGTCACGTGTACAGCCACCTGCCCAGCAGAGCTCATATTCTACCCGACCCTCTGTCTTACCTAGAAATGATACTGGTGTCTCAGGAGCTTCTTGTTAGAAAACCAAAGTAGATTGGATGATGGTAAAAAGAAGAAGAAATATTGGATAAACTGGCTCTAACATTTTCCAAAATATAGTATTGAATTTAAATATGATTCTTCAGTACCGTAGGGCAAGAATTGACTAGTTGTTTGAAGATTGCACAGCTTCTAACCCCAGGGCTTCCAGAGCTGTGACAAGGGATGGCCACACTTCAAATGATAATCAAAGTGATAATAACAATCAATCAGGACAATAATAAATTACCAGTACACTGTGCAGAGATCATTTATTGGAATTTTGAGACTTGTCTTATTTTATAGCTGAAACAAGCTAAGGTTAATTTATAGCTCATTTGTATTTTCCCTGCTCAAGACCACACTCAACCAATTGCACTACTTCACTGGGGCTCAAGGGAAATTTTGCCACTGCTTTCGTGGAAGCAGGTTCGGTGACCTAGAACCTGTTCCTCTCTGGCATTGCTCTGACCTCATTCATTTGAAATCGGTGGTGTGAATACTGCAGGTGGTGTAAAACTGCAGTAACACCCTGGTGAAACAAGTCCTTAATCCCCTGCATCCGTGCAAACTGTGTAGACCTCAGTGAACTGAATATTCAGACTTTGTATTTATGCTCAGAAAGGGGAAAACACGCCCGTAGTTCATTCACATAATAAATGTGATGGGAAAATAATTCTATGGGGACAAACATTGTTTGGTTTGTCATGAGACATACTTGACAATTACAGCTTTGTCCCTTTTGTGCTATTGCAATGCAGTTATAAGATTGTGCCATAAATCTGAAAGACTGTTTTGCAAAGTTTGTATCTGCGTTTGCCACCTTTAATATTAATAGGAGAATATCTTTAAAGTGAGTAAATTGAGAAAGTGGCTGAAACTATAGTTTATAAAAGAAGATTAGTGGGTTTAATATGCACTGGAGAGTAAAAGAAAAATCTTATTACTGTATGGAGAAATTACCTCATAAAGAAGCTAATACAGCAGGCTAGGGAGTAATTTTTAACAAGGTTTTTATGATGCACAAGTGTAGGCAAGTTAATGAACTTATCTTTCTAGTTATTTTCAGATTGTAACAATGCATTTCTTTTCAGTTCCTGTGCTTTAAAAAGTAAAACACATTTAATCACTTACAATAAAACTAACTCATTAGTTTGATAAATCAAGTAAAATCCTATACTTCTCCTGTTGTGGCAGTGCTGCTTAGAAACTAGATCAGGTGAAAACATTAAGTATAGAACAGAGAAAACTACCAGTTTTATTCATTATTGGAATTAAAAGGTGTCACATTGACAGGGAATGTTCATTTTTGGAAAGACCTGCCCTGGTCTCAGGAACAGAACTTAGGAAATAAAAACTAAAATAGGGACTCAGGCCAAGATTTTGTTTTAACAATTCCACTCTTTGCAAAATAGCCATGTGGTCTTTGACATTCATAAAACAGACATCTGAAGAATGTCACATCCAACAGCAAAGAAACCACAGGGGGGAGTTGGTAAATACAGAATGTCCATCTGTCAGCACCCCAGCATGGCATGCGTAGGTATTGTTTAGGAGGAGCATGTCCGCATTTTTCTGCCCAAATGCAAAAGACAGACTGCTGAGTAAAACAGTTCAATCTTTATATTGATTGAAGAGATGTGCTTTCCTACCATACAACAATGACTGTACTTGAAATTAATTCAGCAGCGCTCTAAAGGAAAGACTGAAGGTTGTCAGACACTCACTGCAGGTTTTAATACAGACGTCCTAGAACAGAAATAATGTGGACATACCACAACAATTTGACACTACAATAGGGCATTTCATCGAGAGTTTATCAGAACCTCATCTAGACCACAATCATGTAAGCCACAGTCATGTTGAATGTTAGATTATTCACAGCTTCCATCATGTCATGGGATGGGACAACCTTCCCAGAAGCACACTGAAGGGAAGAGGGGAGTGTGCTGAGAAAACAAGTTATTGCTGATCTACTAATTGACATAAACGGATGGGACAGCTGGGTTTCTCCTTTGCTCATGAGAACATTCTCCCACATAGATGTGGAAGAACTGTCTGCAAAGAGCGGCAGCAGGAAGCTTTCTGCTATTACAATACTCTGAGTGATGAGCAAGTTGCATACTGCTCAAGGCGTTTGAGTGTCTCCACACCCTTGTTAAAGGTCACAGCCAGCAATCTTTACTGCACTGAACCAATTAATATAAGAAAGCTTATGGTTGGTGGGAAACTGGAGCTGTAATTACCACAGTGTATTTACCTTGCGGTGGAGAAGTACTGGTTTTCCCAAGTCACATTTTATGGTTTGCTCACTGCTGATGAACCAGTGATTAAAGCTAAAATGACTAATTTGCTATCTGGGGTTAACTGGTGTCTTTTTTTGTTCAAAGTAAATAACCTCAAATAGTTCTTCTGAGTTAAGGCGCATCTATATACTGTAACAAGCACAGATCTGAATCTGACTAGAGATATATAGACAGGTCTATCTATCCATCTGTCTATAAAACCTTTGAAGGGCCTTTTGAAAGAATGTCTGACGGTGATTTTCCTGCTTGCCCCTTTTATGGTAGACTGTGCCTCTCTCTTTTTTGGGGCCCAGGATAACACAATCTTTACTGAGTCCTCCTTTGAATCTTATCTCTCTACTGGCAATTTTGGCTTTGAGGGAAAAAAGTTCTCTCTTCCTTTACTTTTTCCCTCAAGAAAATTTTCTAGCTCTGAGAAAATGCTGTGAACTGCTAAATTGTGATATCTAAAAATATTTGCAGGATGGGGAATACTATTTCCATCTTTCTGATTCTACGATTCACTTTCCTCCATCCCTATCCAGCCTTAACCTAAACATTTCAATGCTACATGTTTAATCTTCAGAGCTGAAGATGGCTGTCTAATATAGATGACCCTGAGCTTAAATTAAAGTGCAAATTGCTCCTGAGCTCCACCAAATTCAAGTCACCTCATTCATTAAGGTTGGTATGACCTTGAATCTGGTGTTTGGAGCTGACCTCTCCAGGTGGCCGACAAGGCAATTGCTGGATGCCCCTGAAGAGTAGGCTTATATCAAAACGATGTGATTCAGCCTAATCACTGACTTCTTGAGAAACAACTTCTTAAATCAGAATTGACTGGAAACTGAAATAAGCAGCTGAAGGAGGAGAATGGGAAGAGGACTGGTTTTTTGTTCACTGGCGTTTTTGACCGTGTTACCTGAACATAACATCCCAGGTTTATCTCCCTCTCAGTGATTTTGAACTGGTCTTTCAGTGAAAATTTTATATGAGGATGAGATCCCACCAACACCTTTGTCTCTCTGTGATGGATCTGTGCCCTTTATTTCAGCTTCACAGACTGGACTTCGGAATATTTTCTGCTGAGTTAAAAAAGGAAATATAAATGGTTAGTGATTTTTTTCCCTGAATTAAAAAAAAAAATTAAAATCAGACACTGTGGATGCTGTGGAATCAGAGGTTGCTGATTAGCTAAATGGACTTACAAATATACAGCCTTGATATCAACCAGCTCATACATGACTCCTTGTTCTTTGGGTTTGATTGCAAAAATAAATTGGCATTTTGCAGCAAGTATGTGCAAAATAAATTTTCTCAGTTTTCAAGAGCAAATCACCTGTATAGATGTATTATTTATTATATTTATTATTATATGTATTTATTCCACTCTATAAAATAACATTATTTTTACTGTAAAATACAAGTATCTGCAGCAGTGAGAAGGTAGCAGATATTGATAATCTGTGATTAGAGAAACCCCCTCTGTGAGATGATGAATGGCATACTTGTTTGTAACACTGAAACTTTACTGAAAGATTTCAGCTGTTTTTCTATAGGTGTCATTGGAAACCAATAAAAAGGCAACACTGGTGTGGCTGGAAAGAAAAAGTGTGTGCAGAGAACGGGCCAACTTCTGCTCTCAGTAACCTTATGTAAATGTAAAGTAATTACAGCGCAGACCAACAAGTTTCTCTAGATTTATGTCACTCTTTCCTCTTTAAATGAGAACAGCATTTGGGGAAGATTCAATAATTCTAGCACAGCATTTGCCCAGGAACAAATATTTTGATAGACAAAAACCTCACTGTGCCATTTGTTTCCGCACTAGCTATTAAAGCAATAGATCCTTCTTTAGACTGTATAGATTAACTAGTCAAGACACAGCTTTGAGAGAAAATTTAACGGCCCAGTTCCAAGACCAGCCATCCCTTCCAACAAAGAAAAGCTGCATCTCAAGATCAGGTAGAAATGGTGCTTGAAGTATCCCAAGAACATGCTTTTACTTTCAAGTTTAATGGATTGAACTTGGACAGAAATATTGAAAACCAGCCTTTTTTTGGTTTGTCTATGGTTCTGTTCCAGAAAACAGGGATGTGCAAATAACTTCCTGATAAAATGAACATAACATCCAAGTAAACAAGTAAAGCATAAAAGCTTTGCCTTGCTTTTTTGAACCTCCAAAAAATAACAAGTTCAATTTGGGCCTCTTTGCCCGCCCCTCAGATTGACTTTGCTTTTTTTTCCCCATCATTCTTTTGACCTGAAGTTTTGCCTGTCCACGTTCAGAAGCAGATACTAGTTTCCCAGGCACAAATCGTCAAGCGTCATGGGAAAAATGGCAAACATTTTTCCACCAAACTTTGCTCATGTTCTGAGAAGTGACTACATCTGCTGGGCTTGCTTCATTTTTGCATATGTTTTGCACGAATAACACAGCTTCACTGGCTGAAACCTTTTCAGGAAATGAAATTCAAAGAGCTGTGTTAAAAGCTGTCATCAAAAATGTCAGGTCTCAATTTGCAACAGGGGTGTGTTGACTTGCCCGTGTTCCTAGTGCACATTGCTGGGGGGGAACAGGGAGAAGTTGTTTATGGCATAGATGGATAGTATGTGGGCTCATTTGGTGCGAGGAGGGAGCTGATGCCAGGCAACTTCATTGACCACTCATCTTTAAACAGCATCATTTAGCTTGAAATATTAATGCCCAAGTCATAGCAAAGAAAAACATGAAATGCTGTGATTCAACTTATTGTGTACCCCATCTAAACTTGCAGTCACTCCCACCTTGGTGGTATTGGAGGGGGGCTACTAACAAGACTCTTCCAGGGAACAGTTGGAAGCACCACTCGTACTTGCCATTTAGCTGTGTGTCACTCTGACTGATCACTTTGCAATAATGATACAGTAGTGATCAATTTTGTGATATTTCTTGTAGGGGAACCTGCTTGGGCTTTACCTTATATGCCAAAGAGAGATCCAACAGTGCATCTTGGGAGAATGCCATGGAAATTGTGTTTTGTGTTACACAATGTACTCCTGGAGTGCATTGTGTAGCAGGAAGAGCTGAGCTCGCAGAGTCAGATGGTGAGCTCTAGATCTAATGTTATGAGGCAAATGACTGCCAGTGGAAAGAATCTGTTGTGTCAACACAGTGCCCAGGATAAGGCTGTCAGAAACCAAATGTGGTGCAGGAATAAGAAAACTTAGCATCGAGTGCTATATAAGAATGGACACAAGCCAGGGAATAAAAGTATGTACTCAGAAGAGGAGCATGGAGCAAACTTGAACTTAGCCATTGTTAAAATGTAAGAGAACCTTCAGTGTAGAATAAATCTAACATGAGAGTAGGAGAAAGAAAAGCGTGAATGGCGGAGAGTCAGAAATGAAATGGTAACAGACATTCACAGCTCTGAAATCTCACGTCATGGGCAGCAAAAGGAGACCTGCAAAGGACAGGTGGCCATGAAAAAAATAAAAGCCTTTCGTGGAAACTGTGCGTCCATAGTAATGCAACATAAGGCAAAAACCATATTGTTCGGAGCGGGAGTAAGCATCGCACGGCCCAGCACACCCTCTCCCTGGGTATCTGGAACCCTCCTAGGGTGGTGGTGCTGTAGCCAGCAGGCCCTGACAGATGCTGCGGGGGGATGGGGGAGCTGCTTTAGTGAAATCTGATTCTTTATCTTGTTCTCCAGCTTTTCCTGATAAAACCAGTTCGGATGCAAGGGACAGCTGAGTGCTCTTGCCCCTGCCAGTAGGACCATGGCCAGGGCTCATCTCACTGCGGGGCGACCATCTGCTGCCACTTAACAGCACAGGAAACCACCACCGAACAAAAGCATCCACTCCTACAGCATCCCACCTCCTGCAACAAAATGGAGGCGTAAAGGAAATGCTACTATACCAATTATGATCTACAAAGAAGAGAGGGCAGCAAACAGTGTAAGTAAGGATATCGGGTAGGTTTCCCCCTGGATGCCACCAACAGGTACAAGGACGTTATTACGAGGCTTAATACAGCCCAGGTGAAGGAAGGGGAGCAAACAGCACCCGGGGTGATGGAAGGATGGAGGGAGGGAGTGTGGCCTCCCCCATCTGCGGAGAAACCTCTCTGCTGTGATTAGATTTGATGTTGAGAGGGTCTAAGCCTGGTGTAGGAGCAGACAGGATGATGCCTTTCAACAGTGTCACTCCTCAACAATGCAGAATTTCCCGGTGATCCTCTGCACGCCCTGCATGGTATTTTGGTGTTTCTGTCAGTCCATGTACACATTCTCATGCCATATTGCATTGCCGCCTGAATAAGGGATAGTGAACACATACTGTGAACAGAGATTTGCGTGATTATATACCTTCCCACCATGAATTTTCTTTCTGCAGACTTTTCTTGCTTTTTTTTTATAAGGAAATTTGAAATTTGAATTTGAATCAGCGCCATGAGAAAAATGGTATTTTTTGTACAAGATTTGAAGTGAATAAAAAGGTATAACATTTGGTTTATTAAAAAACCCTAGTTAAACATGAGTTTTCTTTTTTAAAGAAATGCTAAAAATTTTGAACTGGTCAAAACTGATCTAGGATGTATGCCAGCAGACAAATATATGGATATGAAGTTGCCAGCAATATGACCATACCCATTTATTGCGTTTTTGACTTCACAATCAATCAGAGAGAAAAACAAAGGCTTTATTGTGGAAAAATATTAAAGCATATAGAACTACCACAGAAGGGGGTAAAAGGATGCAGATACACACCGTGAACTCAGGGGATTACTCAGTTGCACTTCTTACCTATATTGCTTGCTAACATGATGTTCACCCAAAAAACCCAAATTCTTCTTGAAGATGACTGGAGAACCTGAAACCTGGGGGAAGCAGACTGGTCTGCCAGGGATGTGTGAGGTGTTTCTGGGGAGGCCTATCTAGAAATGAGTTCTTCTGAGTGGCAACACTTAATCAGGTGAACAGAGGCTTTTCAGAAGCATCTTTTGGGTATTCTGGAGTGCCATTTAGGTCAAGTTTGAATGCATGGCTTTCTTCTGATATAATTTTCTGTCTCTCCTCTAAGAGTAATGCTGAGATGATGCCAAGGCATGATGTGCCCTCAAATGCCATATAGATGTTCCACTGCACATACAGCGCAGGTCTTTGGGACGGGGGCCTGAAAGTATTGGACAGAAAAGAGAACACCTAAAGTATCTGGCTTACTTTTGCTTTCTTGCAGAAAGGGCACAGTAGGAAGTCAAGGTCTTCAGTTACCAGGTGTTTATTACCTGTGAAGCCATTAAGTCAGTTCTGTTTTTTGAGTGCAACTTCTTAATTTTACCAAACTGTAAGGGCAGAAGCACCCCATTCAACAGCCAAAAAAACGTTCTGGGATAGAAATGCTGACAGAAAAACTCTAGGAACAGTAAAGATCTCTTGACCTGGAGTTTATATTTTGCTGTTATGTTTTCAACTATTGCAGACGACTGTCCTCCCCACCCCCTTCGCCCCTCCAGAAAAGGATATGAGTTTGAAGCACAAACCGGCTGCGCATTTGCCATTCAGACCAGGGTGGGAACTCCACCTGCTCACAGCCTTGCTCTGTTAAAAGCTACTAATCCTCATAAAACTGACCTTTCTGCTTTTTTTTTCCATCTCTAATTTCCTGCATTCCTCACACTCTATTCTCTCTTTGTCTAGAAACTCATCTTGTTCTCTTTTGAACATACTGATTCATAAACATATGTTCTAAGTTACCTCTCTTGTCTTTGGTAACGTATTCCACATGCTTACATGCCATTTTATGAAATAGTTTTCTTTAACCTTTTTATTTGCCTCGATTTCCTAATGTTCAAAATATATTCTTTTCTTTCATGTTTTTTTCTTCATAAATACATTGTACAGCTAAACAATGATGATTTTAATCAAAACCAAACCCATGGAAGGCTTAATCCTTCTTTGACACATGAGGTTAAATTCTGTCCTTAGTTACATTTGTGTAACACCAAAGAAGAAGAAAAAGCTCTCCATTTTCACAGGATTTTCATTTTGGCAAATCACCTTACTTTATGGCTAAATCTTGACTTACAAAGTATCCAGGGGAAGCTGAGAGGTATATTAGAAGTAATTTGGAAATTTATTTCTAAAATGACAAATTTAAAAATTACATTCTGATATAGTCTATTGGGTATTGCTTCTTCATCTGCGTGTGCAAGTGTGTGTGAACATGTGTTATATCTAAGGATAGCCATGCAAGTTGAATTTCCCAAACACAAAGTACCCTGCAGCTGAATCCTTGTCTTTTTTCATTAGTAAGTTATTCAACTTTAATAATAAATGCACTTGGAATTGCAACAACCAGAAAAATGTACAATATAGAATTTCATAAAAGCTTCATTAAAAAAGAAATAAAAAGCAGCAGCAAATAACCCAAACAAAATCAATTTAGTTTTTAAAATCCCTGCACAGATATGCTGCAGAGGGAGGGACATGCAAAGGGAGAACAGAAAAAGTCCACTCCACATCCTAAGTATTAACAGAAGATGGTAGAGTTGTATGAGTGTCACTGAAGGTGGAAGCTGGTGTATTTTTTTTCCTGGTAAAACATGAGTTAAAGGATGTAATTGACCCTGCAAAGAGAGACACTGTATAACTCCAAGGGCTAAGCACCTTTCACTTAGAAAGCTCAAGGACCAACGGATGATTAAATAAGTTTATTAAGATACCATTAGCCTGTTTTGCTTAACTTTGCTGAAGTAGGTAGTCCAATGTCTTTATAGCCTCCTGTCTGCATACTCCAGTAACAGGGGCACTAATACTCTAAACCGGTCCTGTTGTCAAAAGCAACACTCAAGCAGATAAATTGCACAGCAGTAATTGTCTATTAAATGGCAATTGAAGTAACTTACATGAATTTCTGCTAAGGAACACGTAGGTTGCAACCTATGCTTCCATTTATCCAAATCCTATGCGAAACCAGTCTGAAATCCAATTAAATTAATATCTGATAAGAGAATGAAGCTATTAAATGCATAAAAAAAATCTGCCAAAATGCAATGATTGCCTTACCAGTGAAATAAAATATGCTGAAAGGATAAACTTGTGGCAAACCAATTCATGGCATGTACTGAGCATGTTGTGGAACACTCTCAAATGAGTATGTGACAAAGGAATAAACATGAAAGAAATACACTGATTGTACACTAAGGCTGTGCATTTCAGAGAGATTCACCGTATTATCTTCCTTATTCATGTGGATAACAGGCTTACTTATGTCTTCAAAAATAATTCTTTCTATCACACTGCAACAATTCTAAGCATAGTGATAAATAGAAAGTATGAAAATGCTAATGTATAAGAGCTAGTGGAATTTTAAAGGATCAGGACTGAGCCAAATTTTTAGATGAGATTGCTTGACATGGAAAAAGCCTCACTGAAGAAAAAAATGAACACAATAATCTGTGTATTGCATATTTATAGTCCAATAATTTGACTCTGAGATTTACGAAAATCCATACCAGAGGTTTTATCCCTCTTGTATAGCTTACATGGTTTTGGCATCCTTTGGAACTTACAGTTCATGAGCAGCAATATCCAACAGATTTACAGTGTTGTGTTGGTTTTTTTTACACTTTAATGTAACTTCAATTTAAAAGTGAAAGTTGAAGCATCAGCTGGTAAAACCTGCTCTTTGTTAGTCAAGTAAAATATATGAAAAAATTTAGTATTATAAATTTTTATTTTTAAAAGGGAAAATATTTTTCTTAAAATTAAGATGAAAAGGATCAACCACCTAACTTTCTCAACTTCTGGGTGGCACAAAAAGAGACTGTGTAAAAATTGTCTGTATCTATACCTGTATTTCTATATAAAGGGCTAACATCAAAACGTGCAAAACAGGGAAAATTTGTTTACCATACGAACTTTTATAGGGTGGAAAGGTATTTTTCCTTTAATGAGCAACCTTTTTAAGATGAATTATTACCCTATGATATCACATAACTGGCTATATGGCTTCATGGCTTAATATTTTTTTCCAGATGACAGAAAGTAGGACAACATTTATACCTGAAATGTCCTTTCTCATTTTTCCACAAAAGCAGTTTGTATGTTTTGAAAGTAACAGATGAATTTCCCAGAAGTATTTGGAGGTAGCAGCAAAGCAAATATCTGCCTATTTATTATTAGAAAAAATGTTGTAAGTGGCTGGTAAGCAGAGCAGACTTCTGCTGGGTTGGATGTTGCAGCTCAAAGTGAGGTTTTAGAGAATGTTATTCTTGGAATAGGGCAGCAGCTTTCTCAGAAAGGCTGGATTACCCAGAAGTTTTGTGTGCTACTCCTATACATTTTCAGATTTCAAATTAAGCTTTTTTTATCTATTTGGGCATAAGACAGACTTAATCAAGGGCATCTGTATAGTTTAAAAATTCCATTACTGTTGTAGTGGTAAAATGGTGAGCCCAGGAACTGTGTTTTAAGTGCATAGATTAATTTTCTACCTAGACAAAGACAATAGCAGTTTCTTGGTGCTTGCTAAGCACAAATTCCTCTCCCTGGAAGGAGAGGTGTGGTTGTCTCACCATTCTGACATATTTCAGCAGGTCTCATCACTTTCCTTTATTCCGGAGAAGATCCAGCCCTGAACCTGATCATACTTCTCATGCATGGGGAAATGAACAGGTATTGCTCACATCAAAAAGATTTGCAACATTTTAGTTCAGGAGCACTTCATGTTTCAGACCAAGGGCTCGATCTTTGAGTCTTGCTAGTGTCAGAGGTGCGGGTTTTTGCCATCCTGTGGAAACCCAGTTAAACTGGATTAACAAGAAGACTTTCAAAATCCACAGTTCACACATAATTTTTGCAAATTTGTTCAGATGGTCAAGTTATCTAAAGACAATCCACAGCTCTCTCCCCCATCAGAAGGTACATGCCTCTTTCCCACAAAGTGACAGAGCCAATGCCTAGGATGGGAAATGATTATCCATTCAATCCCTTCTGCAAGTGCAGGGCTGGGGAGAAAAGTCATCAAAGGTTTCCTCAGAATGTACTGGTGAAGAAAGGAGGTGGTAGGAAGAAGGATAGGATGGGATGGGATGGGATGGGATGGGATGGGATGGGATAGGATAGGATAGGATAGGATAGGATAGGATAGGATAGGATAGGATAGGATAGGATAGGATAGATGGAAGGGACCTACTGTGACCATTGAGTCTAGATGCCTGACCACTTCAGGGCTGACCAAAACTTAAGGCATGTCCAAATGCCTCTTCAACAGTGACCAGCTTGGGGCACTGACCACATCTACAGGAAGTCATTTCCAGGGTTTGACCACCCTCTCAGTATAGAAATGCTTCCTAATGTCAAGTCTAAACCTCCCTGAAGGATGCAGCTTTAAGCCGCTACCACACATCCTGGCACTGGATCCCAGGGAGAAGAGACCAGCAGCTCCCCCTCCACATCCCCTCCTCAGGAAGCCGTGGAGAGCAATGAGGTCACCCCTCAGCTTCCTTTATTCAAGCTAGACAAAACCTGTGTCTTCAGCTGCTCCTCACAGGACCTGCTTTCCAGCCACTTCGCCAGGTTTGGTGCTCTCCTCTGGGTGCATTCAAATACCTTAACATCCAATTTATGGGATTGCATTCCCTGTACTGTCCCCCCCACAATATGGGAATGAAAGTAGTACAGCTATAGTGAATTATTTCAGGATGTGCTAATTCAGCATGCATTTGCCTTGTGGGCCCTTTGCAAAGAGGAAAGCATGGTCTTAAAATGCATTGGCTGCCAGTTAGTATTCAATATTAATTCAAAACATAGGTTTTAGCTTATAAACTAAGTCATTTGACATCCTTGCTCATTAAAGGCTGTGTTTTTCCTAAAAGTCCCATTTCAGGGCTGAGAGAATTCTGAAGTTCTGAAAAATCATTGAAACCTGAAATTATCTTTCCTGCATCTTCTCACTGTGTGCATTTTATAGCCCAGTCACACACATATAATAAACAAATTTTATTCCTGCCAGTGTTACTGAAGAAAATATGCCCAATAAGACATCATTCAATTCCTTCTGACTAGCTCTGGCTGATGAAAAGAGCCACAAAAACTGAGAGAAGTGTGGTAACCCAGAGCTGCTCTGTGAAGGATTGGCAAGGCTGTACGGAAAGGCTTGGAAAGCATCTGCTCTCACACTACGCTTGGCTTCAGTTAATATTCTCACTATTAGTCCTTCAGCTTCATGAGAATCAAAAATAAATAACACTCTAAACTGAAAACAAACAAACAAATAGGCTAAGGTTCCTGGGTTTCTTCCTCCTGTCTGATCAGATCAGAAAATGTGGCTTGATTTTTTTGTCCTAACAGCCTATTCTGCACCCTTCCAGATCTGGTAAATCTGTCATCAGCAGGCTTAGGTAAGGACCTGCTCCATCTCTTCGACTGAGGTGAGAAGTTTTTTTAACGTAAAAGCTGCAGGACCTGTTCCTGAGGAGAGTACAAGAAATCCTTGCTGCTGACTGGGAATAAAGGGGAAGAAAAGAAAATGATTCAGGCTGGAAGGCAGAAAAATGGCAGGCAGACTCTTTTGAAGGGACATTGGTTTTAGTTTTGATTGAAATAATTACAGACAGGCAAATCCTGGCTAATGTACAGTGCTGTATTACTGTGGTAGATCTATTACTCAAGCTTGTCACCATATGACTTTGCTACGGCTGGATGAAAGCTGCCCAGTTTGGGGCCAATGGCCTCCTAAAGCAGCCGCTTCAGTGGAGAGGCAGAGCTGACCCAGGCTAGAGCAATGCTAGACAGAGCTCGCCCAGAAAAACAAGGCCTTTGAGGGTCCGAAGGGAATCCAGGTGTCACTCCCTAGGCAAAATTCAAAGTAAATGGCATACCAAAAAGATTGGCATTTTAGCAGAAGTCACCAAGTTATTTCATTGCTATGTATGGTGAGGCTTCCTGAGCAACAAAATGAGTTAGAAGGGGGAATATTTGTTGTTTGCGATACTTCGGGGATGGCACTGACTAGTATTTAAATTGGTTTGAGCTGTTGCTAGTCCCACAGATTGACATGTTGTGTCCTCAGACTGATGTTCACCGTGATCCGAGTGAAAGATTATAGAAAAAAATCAGTCTCATGCAGGCACAGAAATGCTGGCTTATAAATTGGGCTCCCTTTCTTAACACAGAAAGTGGGTATCTTTTGAAAACAAGCACAGCACATGAGAGACTTGAGGGACTGCTCAGTGATTCTCCCCTTTCTCCCATCCCGTGGCTCTGCTCTCGAGCACCGACCTTCATTTTAGAGCTGAAACCTGAGGAACGTGAGCTCTGCACAGCCCATCTGAGCTGTCTGTCAGGCAAGGTGAGGGGGGAACTGCCTCCATAGCTGACTGTCACAGCAGTATTTGTGGTCACAAACATCGCTGCCTGCTCTCCACTCAGGTGCAGCATAAAAACCCCTGGGCTGATCAAAAGCCATGGCTTTTCCTGCAGGGCTGGACATGAGGATGAGCTCTTTCCACTCAGCACCTGCTTAAATGGTTATGACCATGGACTACCACGCAGCTGGTGGATATTGTCATCAGTGCTGCTAAATCCACTAAATGGGAGACCTTCCAGCAAAACTTGCCTGTTAGCGCTCTCAGATTTGGCTGGTAGCAAGTAACCTGTAGACAATGTCATCCAGTAGAGCACCATGGCAGGGTCATCAGGATAGGAACTGTACAGATAGCACAAATTAATGGTGATATTTGTTTTCTCACTGCTGACCCTGACACATACCAATATTTGGTAACAGCTATGGATTACTTCTCAAAATGGACTAAAGATAAACCCCTACAGGATAAACTACCCAAAAGTGTTGAAGGTCTCTGATTGAATTCATCAGACATTCATGTGTATCCGCACAAATCAATGATCAAGGCAGGGAATTTGTCAATCAGATAAGTGAGGAAATACATTAACAGGTGACAGACAACAATTTGCTGGGGCACATAACCCTAGAGCCAGCAAGCTTGTGAAATGGCAGAATTGAACTGTGAAAGACAAATCACTGAAGGTGGGGAGAGTGTCTTCGTTATGTCTTGCTCTCACATCCCAACTGCAGGGCAAAGTCCAGGTGAATTTTTTACTCTTATCCTCTGCTACATTAAAAATGTGATCAACCTGTTAATATACATTACAAATTCCGTTACTGCTTCACTTTAATAGCGAGATAACAATCGTCTGCCATTTACATATTTTGCATTTTATTGCTCTTGCATAATTCATCATAAGTAACATAACGTGCTTGTCAAGAGAAGTTCCGCAAAATTTAAGAAAATGGAAAGCGAGCTGTAACACAATCAGAAATAGCAAATAATATTGAGGCTTTTAGGTAAAAGGAAAGGAAACGAAGTAGGAAGTACGAAGCATGAATGGAAGAGAAAAAAATGAACTGATTACAGCGAGGCATAAAATGAAAGTAGAAAGTGACAACCTGTAAAAATGGAAATGCTTGGGTCACACATCATCGGTGAGATGGCTTTAATGATGACTAAACTGGATATACTGCAAAACAGTAATTGTTATGGAAGAACACATGTTTCAGGGAGCAATTGCAGTGCTGACTCAGTTAGCAAAGCCTGTAGAAAAATGGAGACATGACTGAGCAGACTGTAAGTTTTTGAAAGAACTGTTATCTTTGAGAGCTCTTAAAATTGTTCAATTTCACCTTAGTATAGCTGCAAACAATAGTCTGCAGTAGGATCAAATAGTAGGATTTTATCACCTTTTCTACATTACAATTACCTTCATTTGTCTGGTTAATTTTTGGCATAAAAACACTCAGACAATGACATTAAACCGTTCTTCTTTGGACCAAAATTTGATCTCATCTCACATCTGGGCAAAGTAAGCCTTTTAGCACACATACATGTAAAATTTTTCATTACCTAGTAACCAGAACTGTCAGACTGGAAACAGAATGTAGTTAACTGGTTTCAGATTCCTTCTGCCCTTAAACATGAGCCGGGTTTGAGGAGATTGTGGTCCTGTTAAGGGAATGCTGAATGCCCTATAAACAAAAGCCAAGTTTAGATTGGATGTGATCTGCCCCGAAGAGTCCAAAGGCTTTTATGGTGGTAGCTGAAACAAGATAAATCTCAGCAATTTTGGTTTGGAGAGGACAACGCTGACAGGTTTGTAATTTCTTTTGATTTCAGCTCCCATCCAACTGTAGACATCACGGTGAACCATGGGAGTGACCTGGGCATGGGCAAGTCACAAGCAAACTGTCTGGATGTTCCCTGGCTCAGGGCTAGCAGAAAATCAAGCACAACTGGAGAAACTCCTCACTGGAGAAACTCTCCACCCTGGGGATTTGTGACTTGTGGGTCACTTCCCTTTGCATTTGTGGTCATGTATGTCCCCCAGCAACTGAGCGAACGACTTACCACGTAGCAGTATTAGGAAAGGATTGGTTATAACTCTATTCTAACGTCATTTAATGGCTAAAAATGAAGAACTGCGCATTGGCACGTATGCATGAATCACACTCTGGGAAACTCTATTTTGATTGGTAGGGGAAAATACAGAGATGTTGGATACCACTGAATGATGATAACGGGTGGCAAATCTGACATCTAAGTGCCATTCACAACACATTGATACATAACCCCATGTTTAGAGACACCCTTCCTTCCTCCCTCCCCCACCCCCCAAAACAATCTGAATAATGAATCAAATGATCTCAGGAGTAATTGGATCTTTTTCTGTGTAATTAGCAATTTTTCCCCTTGCATTATAATTTAAAGTACTGTGGTTGAATTGAGCAACTCATGTAATGAGTCATTAGACTGAGGCTTTTAAGGAAGTTATTTCTGAAGGTCTGTGGAGGCTAAAATATGTCTAAATTAAAAGAATGACAGGCTGCAATCACGGCTGTAAAATAAAGGTGCTCAGTAAGCAGTCCTATTACAATCAGAAGCAAAAAGAAGCAGATCTCTGTCTTGTGCATGGAAGCAGAGGAAATGATGAATACCTTAGGTAACTCATTCTGTGCAAAATCAATCTTTCACTGTCAATTTTAAATGAACTAATTTGTTCACAAATCTGCTCAGTCAGTTTGGAAGCATACTCAGTTCATCCATATTAGCAAATCCTTTAATCTTGACTAGTCCACTGAGTAAGAAATCTAGAAATGTGTTAATATGACTGGACATATGTAGTAGGATAAGAATTGATTCTTTTAATTAGTGTCTATTCAAGTTATAGTTCCTTCTTTTACTGAACTATTGACCCACTGATATATAAAGAGATTACTGTTATGACTAAAATACCTTTCAAAGTTATATTTAACTCTTTCTTTATTGGTCAATGTCAGGCAGAAAAATAATTTTTGAATTATCCAAAAACATACAATGTAATCTAATTTAAAGTTTCTCTCAGATATGTTCCCATTAATTCTGGAGATTCAAACTGATATTTGAAATTTAAAAAAAATAAGCCCCAAGTTATTGCTAAAGGAATGATATAATCCTTTCTTCCAATTTACATAAAAATATGAAATGCTATTTGTAATCCTATTTGATATCAAGACAGCCAGAATTTCACCCATCACAATTCAAGCACTGAACTTGGTGGCAAATAAAGATTTTATCTTTTTTTCACCACTGAAATTCATTGATGACAAAGGTATATACTTAAGAAAAAGTGTTAAAAAACAGTAGACAGAGAGAAATGACTCCTGTTCCTCTCATTCCTACTCTGTTCACACAGACTGAGACCCAAATAAGTTAAACTCTGAACAACATCTGTGCATGAAATAAGAATAAACTCACTGTAATTTGCAACAAACAAGATTAAGTTAGCTCTTGCGCACCCACAGAGACAGGACAAACACTAGAAACAATCCCAAATAATTGTGCATTTACAACGGGAAGCAGCGTTATAACGATGCCAGCATGGCCTTTGGTACAAAAAATGAAATGGGTCTCTGGTCTGGTCAGTCAGTCAGTCAGTCACATTTACCTGTTGCTCTTCACCTTACATTATAGAAGAGCCTCTGCAGCAGGGTGGTCCCAGGCAGATACATTGTCCCGATGCCTAACACCTACGCCCTGTCTGGAGAGAAAACGCGTTATTAATAGTACCAATATGGTCATGAACATGCGTTTAATTGATCTTTATTTATCTTAGGAATACTTCAAGCTACAGAAAAATGCTTAGCACTCTGCCTAGGTGGACAATCACATTTACTAACTTTGACATCGAAGACATAGGACTAGGCTTTTAAAACTTGCAGTGAGTTATTTAAGTGGAACTTGAATATGGAAGCAAAAGTGAGCAATGTGCTGACTAAAACGTGCAAAAATATCGTGTACTGAAGCCTTCTTACTGTAAACCAGCAAGCCAGGTCCTTCTGCTTTTTCTGAGCCTGGATAATCTTATTCCCACCACCTTTGGCAGAACCATTGGCCCACTAAGGTATGAACTTGACCTGGGGTTTTGCACTTACCTGTGCCTTGTAACAGCACTTATTTTGCTAGCTACAGTCTATATTTAAGTAAATATAAGTAAGAAAAAGGAGAGGAAATTTTCACTTAAGCCTTCTAGAGTTCGTCTTTTTATCTTCCATCAAATTTTCACGTGAAGGGCATTCTCGAACAATACATGATAGGAAGAAGATAGCTGTTGTATTTTGAGTCCTGTATTTGTGGAGCTTTCTGAGCATCTGTCTGCTTGTCTCTCCTCAGCTTCCAATGTGATGGTTGTTTTGCTCACCTACTTTTTCTGTAGGCTGAGCTGCTGGGGCCTGACTGGTGGGAACCAGCAGATTCCTGTCACTGAAGGCAGCAAATTAACACTGGCTTTTCCCAGCCTGCCGCCTTAGTGCATTAAGACTGGCCTTTGCCATTTGAGCTGTTGATGTGTATGAGCTCAGAATTTTTTAACTGGGCATATAACCAGTTTAAGAGAGATTAGGACAACACAACACCATAACCAGCCATCTCACGTGCCCTTGTTCTCTCGTTTTAGCATAACACTGGCCATTGTCTCCCCAGTTATTGTTTAATGCTTTGGCCAAAAGTGTCTCTGTAAGCATTCAGCATTCATTTCTGTCTGTGGTTTGACTTTTTTCCTCTTAATTTGCCTCGGCAGCAGCCGCTTTCTGGACTTTGGCTCACTAATTTTTACCTAAATATCTCTAGCAGTACTCCTCAGTGTCCACCCACCGCCTACTCTGAAAGCCCATGTCTTTGAAAAACAGGATTATAAAAATGTACACATCAACAGGAGAGCCTTAATTTAGCAGACTACCACACTTACATTGATGGTGAAAATGTATTCTTTGCCCAGTGCTCCTTACTCAGCATTCCAGTTTCATTATATTTTTAATGAGGGGGGTCTGTTAGGTGTCCAAAGTGTACCAAGAACCAGGCAGAGTATGCACAACACCCTGCTGCTGGGGGGTAGTTCCTCGTGAAAGTCCCACTGG
Organism: Dromas ardeola; assembly: GCA_013398915.1. Taxonomy (NCBI): domain Eukaryota; kingdom Metazoa; phylum Chordata; class Aves; order Charadriiformes; family Dromadidae; genus Dromas; species Dromas ardeola. Next base: position 156,725 of record VYZM01012518.1, read on the forward strand.
TTTCAATGGCAGCTATGCACTGAGTAGTGGATTTTTGTTTCCTGATGAAAGCGCCGTGGAAAATTCTCCATTTACTGTAATGGTCATTGAGACTTCACAGAGAAGCACCTGATTCTGCAAATAGTTCTATGAAATGATTAGCCTTTGCGAATGCCAGGATACTTACAGATAACTATATTGATGTCAGATATATATCCCTATCTCCCTGTATGTAATTCTCTTTATATATTTATGTGTGAGCTGATTTTGCATGGTCTTGGTGGAGGACAGGACAGTGGCTTGGTTTGTCTCATTTAAAATACTAATGATGATGGCCTTAGAAGCGACTATAATAATAATCATGACATTTTTAATGTCTAAAATATTGCAGAACCTGAAAACACTCCTCTTGCTTCCAAGGCAGATGTAGGATTGAACAGAAGATGAATGGCACATCTCTATCAGCCAGTGCGTTTTGATAATTGATCGAATTTCCATTTTAATTAGAAAACATGCACCCAAAGTGGGTGGGATCACAAGATTCTATCAGCTCGGTTTTTCTTAATCCTCTGGGGTGAACGAAAAAATGAAGTGGCTGGCCTTTCACTAACTCTTAATTCAAGAGATTGCCTTGGCCACTGCTTCTTCAATTTATCTAGGATTGTCTTTTGTGCCGTATGCTCTCTGATTGTCTGAAAATACCTTTTAATTTCCTGAATACATATATGTATACAATGAATATTAATCAAGAGCTGATTAGTATCTCTTCTGCCAGCACACAATAATATTTTATCAGAGACAGATTGTATCTGCAATTGCATATTTAAAGTCTACACTGGAATGGCACATGAGCTTGACTGAGCATGGACATCTCAGTTTCTGGCATGGGAGGGAAGGACTCCTTCCCCCAAGGGGCACAGAAAGATTACAGAGCTACAAACCTGAAGGCTAGACCCAACCCTTGCAACCTTTGCATGAGGTGAGGAAAATCGAGGATGTCAATAGACTGCCCACCTGCTAAAACTGATGCTGCAGACTGCCCACAAGAGAGCTGTCAAGGAATCCAGCCCCATATCTCTTGGGGAATGAAAGACCTCCACCGTGGCTCTTCAGACTCTGCCACCATCCCTGTCCTTCTGCCCAGGGAAATGCCAGTTGTTATATGTATCCAGAAACTATGACAACTTTGGAGAAAGGGAGAGTAAGGTTTGCCTTTTAGTTTCTTCATAATGAACTGATACTTGTAGTCTGCTTACCTCAAAATACTTTCTATTTTGTATCCTCCAGTGGCTGAGGCTCTGCCTTGCATGCAGGATGACAGATTGAGTGCTAATTCTACCACCTGTAGACCTTGTTTATTTCAAAATGTCACTTGTTTTTTATATCTTAAGTGCCAAGAGAGATGTTCTCCCAGGATACCAAACATCAGTCATTATTATAACATAGACATTAAGCCACCCATGTTTCAAACACATCAGTCAAAGACGTCTGTCCTGCAACTGTACAGCAGAAAGGGCAGCATGTTATTAGAGAGAAAGAGAGAGAGAGATACCAGGGGAGCCGAAATCATTATCTGAATATATCACCGAGGCTGTCTGAATGCTGTAGGACCCATGGCAGAGCCCACATATTGTAATGGAAATTTCAGTCCTCTGTGATCATGTAATTGCTCCACAGTAATTTCTTCTAGCAGCTTCTCATAATGTTTCATCACGGAAGAACCTGGGCTCTGAAATCTCCCACCTTTGGCTTTGAGTCATTGCAAAAATTCTGTTTTTCCAGAAGGGTGAGGAGGAAAAAGCGCATCCAGAAGCCCAATTCCTTACCTCCAGGCTTTATGTGAGCTCTCAAAAAAATGCATCCAGCCCCCATTAGGTGCAACCTAACGCTCACTACACAGTCCAGCAACAAACCGTGTAGGAGCAGGAAAAGCAAGAAGAAGAAACTTTCTGAGGGCATCTGCTAGGCCCATGTTGGCTGTCTTGATGAGGCATGTCAGGACGCATTGGTAGTGCGCACTGAGGCTGAAGATTCCCTACTGGCTGGAACCGAGTCATTTGCCAGGCTTTCCTTGTCAGGGAGAGTTAAACCAGTCACTGATCCTAATTCTAACACTGTTGTTGCAGCATTCCAATTTTTAATCGCTACATGACTTGTCAGGTTGAATACGAGCCACATGAATAAAATTTAAAAACCTCCTAATAATGAGGGTGTCAAAGATTACTAGCACTTAGTGTTTCTACGGTTACCTTTCCATTTCCTAAAAGTGGAACCAAGGTGTAAGTACCCTATTTCCAATTGCCCTTTATTTTTCCATTTCACCCCCCAACAACTCTCCTCCTGAAGCCCATCAAGACAGTCATCAGTAAGCAGCACATTCCTGCACCCCCTGTAAAGTGCTGGGGAGCTTCCTTCAGGCTTAAGAGCATAATTCAAAAAGGGGATCCCCTCATTCCACAGTTATGGGGCAATATGGTTGACAATTAGGTAAAAAGATAAACTTGCCATATGCCTTCATCCTGGGGTGGCAGCCTCTTTTTTCTAGTTGCGTTTCTCCCTGAGTTTTGGAACGTATGAGAAGCAAGCCTCTTGCTGTCAATGAGCATTGCCTTTGGAATGTCACAGCTTTGCATATCGCCAATTTGTCTGTAAATATTTGAAATTTGAAGTAATTGTAGAAGATTGAGGCAAGCAAAGTGGGAGACATTCAGAAGGAAAGGGCATTTTTCAGGCTAGCAAACTGACATGTACACATCTCGGTGTTCCTTTCCCCATGACAGAGGACGGCTGGGACAGATGTGCTTCATGCTGTAAGTTCCTGGATGCTGACAAACAAATCAGCTTCCAGGAGGCTCCGGGTTCTCATCTGCAATCGAACTAATTTACCATCTTCATCTGCTGCATGAATGAAATATAATAATTGATTTCAAAAGACACCAGCATGCTAAAGAAATATGGTCTGCTGAACACCAGTCTTTTTCAATGAAAAATTAGCTTACCCTTAGCAGTGTTTCAGTTCACTGATTTCTTTTTGTTTGGTTGGTTTTGTTATAGAATGCTTAAATTCACAGTGCTTTCCACCAAAGAAAATCCACACTGTAATCTCAAATCACTGCAGAAAAGGCAGCATCATTTGACTTCATCTTGCCTTGAGATTAGAAGTAAACTTACAGCACACAACAAAGCAAAAGCTACATGCAGGAAGAGTTAAACGCGATTGTGCCGGTTACGGCTTTAACAGTGATATCAACATACGACTGGAGCAATTCAATATTTAAGAAGTTTAATAATATGTGGGAAGTAAGTTCAGCATCAGAGCTGAGCCGAGAAAAGTGGGATCAGCCAATTAAAAATGAAACGGCATGGTGAATCTGTGAGTGATTGAGATGCTGTGATTTATTTAAAAGGCTGTTGTACGCTCCATATTTTAGATTGAGCTCAATGATTATTGCAAAATGTTTTGTTTTCATGCAAAAAAAAATGTTTAGCTGAGAATGCAAAGGCAATATGTAGCAGGAGGAGCTGTGGACCCAGGCTGGTGTGTACACAGCCTGCAGACGAGGCAGCTGCAGTGGCAGGGCTACCTATCTATCAGTGCAACTTCTGCAGCTGACACAGCTTCTGGAATCCATCCCCACCTTCAGGAAGAGATTCTTCACCGCAGTGAGACAGGAACAAGTGCTCTAACTCCAATGTGCATTCTGTATTTGGGGAAATCTCCTTGCAGCCCCTCCAGCCATATTTACGTTTTTCCCGGAAGCCCATTGCAGCCCCAAGGAATTCTTCAAGGCTCCAAGAAAAAGTTATGGCAGAAGCTGCCCTTTTATTTATTAGTAGAACAGAAAAACTTTGCACTGAATAGTGTTCCTGGGTGCTGCTTTGGCCCCTCCATTTTACTCAGCTGTTATTAAAACCCCTATTCACCTCAGAAGTTAATCAGTGCCACAAAGTCTAGTCTAACCCTCCTTTTGGAAGCTGAAATGTACGTCATTGAAATGATAACAAAATTAAAGTGTGACCGTACACAAGAGTAAAATTCATGAGCGCTTACATGTATTGCTACTTACCTGATGATTTACCTAGTGCAGTGGCCGCTGTGCCCTGTTGCTGTCTCTCCTTCCTGTAAACATGAACTGATCTGGCAGAACTCATAAGGCTTTTAAAGTGTAAATAAAATCTTCCACCAAGGCGCATTCTTGGTTCTATGTCCCAGTTTCAGAAATACACACAACTACGATTCAACAAAACTTTCCTAACCACAAAAAGTACGAGGAGAGGGGCAGAAAAGACACATTTTCTTTTTTAAAACTCAGACTATGGGTAGTTTGAGTCTTTGTTCCCTTTTATTCTGATCATCAGAGGGCGAGCAAAATCACACTTTTTGCTGAGTTCAGAAAAAGGTTTTATTTTTGTCATTTCTATTATGAGCAAACTGGGATGAATGTGATTTTGAGTTGGGCTTGGAAATAGCTCATAAGTTAAGTTTTGGTTTTGCAGAACAAAATCTGAGGTTGTGTTGGATAAAACATGCTTCTTATTATCAAAATCATGAACTTGTATAGACGTGTACAAAATAAGTTTTAGCCTTTTTAATCTTTCCTGACAACCCAGGGTACCTGAACTTTTTGCCTTCTCTCTGAACCGTAACTTGGTTGAGATTTCCAAAAGAGAGAAACAGGATTAAATTTGATTAAGGCCTGCAGTGATTCAATGTAGACTGAAATATTTTTATCCACCCTGATTCGATCTTGTATGAGAAACTAAGATGTTCTTTTACTTTAGCTACCCATATTTTATAACAATGAATTTCTCTATGCAAAATATGTACAGATGACACGCAACACTCCTTTATCAACTGTTCAACAAATTATTATAAATCCTTGAAACGCTCATTTCAGGTGTTTATCTTTGACCTCAATTTCTGTTGAATATACTGGAGTAAAATAAAACCCAAAATTTACCTTATACTTCTACGTCATTATACAGCCAAAACTTGCCCCAAAAAACCTCAGTGCATCTCTTAGTTGTCTTCGATTTAGATTGATTATGTCTTTATACTGGGGAGAGGGCCTGCCTGATAAAAGAATGGCTTAATCTTTATTTGCCTAGAGCAGTTAGAAAAATAAGTGAAGCAAGCAGCCTCCTGTGACTGATTTCTGCTCACTTAAGGCAATTCACCCTTGAAACAGAGAATAATTGTTCTCTGTCCTTTTTCAGATATTGTCTTCCCTTTCATGTATTATATCCAAATAATCTTTAAGATTTTGAACATTAAAGGAATACAGAGTGAATCAAAACCATACACCAGGCTAAATTCCGCCTTGAGAGGCATACCCACAGTTTTCATAAAAGCCAGTGGAAGCCATGCACACATCTAGAAGCAAAATTTGGCCCATAGTCTCCTTAAATTCTGAATTTAAAAAAGAAAATAAAAAGAAAAAGGAAGAAAGAAAGAAAGAAAGATATAACTTATGTTTCAAGCAACAGGATATGAATGTGTGGGCTTTGATCAAAATACTGGGTGTCAACAGTATGATAATATTTAGAATTGCACATAATAAAGGAATTTAATTCCTAGATGGTACAAGAACCATGGGTCCGCCTGTGGAAATTTCCTGCTTGAGGTAACTTTTGCTTCTGTAGGTCAATTTTGTGTGGAAAAGGTAACAAATGTTTCCCTTCAGCACCCACAGAGAAGGTGGATCGTACAACCTTCTCTTTCATTTAGCTCTATTTTAATAAAAACATTCATTTTTTTCCTGCAGCTGGTCACGTGGTTGGCAATGACCGACAAGTTATATGCCTTCTCTTATTCAGAAGAAACCTAGCAAGCCGTTTCATCCAGTTTAGGTTTAGCCATCATGTCCTTATCATGCCAGGCTGGTCTTGAGACTGAAACAGCTCCTAGCAATCCCAAGTTTAGGAACCCTTGTTGTAAAGATTTCTCTTTAATTGTATGCACATTAAATTATTGGTATTCTAGTGGCTCATAATTCACGCTGAAACTTTCTTTTTTAGTGACTTCTTCCTCAGAACTGCATCTGACAAATTCCTTTCTATCAATGGAACCAAGGACACACACTGTGATATTGCAAACTAAATGTTAAGAACTGGTTTGAACTGCAAAAGTTCATCAAGCTCTAAGAATTCTTAATTTTAGGGTTAAAGGTTGATACAAGGCAAAAGTAAACTTTCATGTAAGCAAATAATTAAAAAAAAAAAAAAAA
>VYZM01012518.1:166186-181348 GCA_013398915.1 Dromas ardeola
GATAAAGAAAAAAAAAAAAGTTTAAGATGCTTAATACGAGAGGCATAAAATGGGGAGAAGATCCTAAAGCCTCTGATGTTTGTAGAGAAATAAAACACGGACAGGACAGGAGATCTAGTTTTGCTATGTTGCAACTGAGTTGGTTGCGTATGCTTATACTCAGCTACACGTAACCAAGTGTATCTTGCACATTTGTGGACATATATTAGCCAAAATCCTCTGTAGGCTGGGGCTATTTTGTTTACGGTATACTAACAACTGTGGTGGTTCTGCAGCCATGTATTTTGAATGCAGCTACACTTAGGAAGGGGAAGGAGAGACGGCAACGGCGTGAATGGTGCCTTGCGAACAAGCTGTTATGGGAATTGATTTGTGTTGTATTACGGGGGTATTTATTATTCCTTTCCAGTTCTGTGCAGATGATGTATTTTTTGCCTACTAGTATAGCTTTGAATACGCATACTTCTTCCTTTTGTCTGAGCACTATTTCGGGCTGTAGACCTGGTTTTGCTGCATAAACCAATTGGTTCCTGCAGGTGATTTGGTCATGCAGCAGAGTAGTTGCTTGGGTAGGTATGTGTGACATACACAGCAGGTGATGGTGACTGTGAGAGCCTTCCTGAGGGCATCTATACTGAATGCTGCAGCTGTTTTCCAGAGCTTGTAGCGCAAGAAAACCAGCAAAATGAGGAGGGAACAGGATTGTACAGACTTGAAATGGCCACAATCATTCTACAAATTCAACCTAATGAATTAGGTGTGGAGCTCCTCGTGGTTCCAGCACCAGCAAATTCAGTTCATGGAGCTACTCTCACCAACAAATTTATCGAAATTGTCTTCTGGAGACCTCCTACCCCAGATTTTGCATCAGTGATTTAAGCTCAGAAACTTGTCTATGAACTTCAGAGATCAATATGTCGGTATAGATTTAGTACTACTAACTCTTTGGAGCCAACAACCTCCTTCTAAATAGCAGAAAAGACAAATGTGTGATGTACTCACTTAAATCTGCAGCAGCTTATTCATTATACTCTGTAGACACGTCTGCATCAACACAGGCACTGGAGCAATGGCAGCTAGAAGAAACTAGGTATAAGAATAGACAAAACAGGGGTCACAACAGAGGCGAAGAAAAAAATTGCATGACTAAAGAATATTGCATAGAAGGGGATAGATACGGGGCCATAACTCAAAAGATAAGCAGGGTAACAGAAGACCTGTACAGAGAGTAATATCTGCATGGTGTGCCCAAGAGTGGAAGAAAGCCATCTGGGCAAGAGAAGTTCCAATTTAAACTCAGAGGATGTTATCAGATAGTAGCTGGTAGGGAAAAGGATGTAACATGGAAAAAGAGCATTAGTGGGACCATTCTCAAAGCCAATGATTGACTGAAAGGGAAGGATATAATGAGAGGAGAGCATTAAAGACAAGAATGGTAGAGTATCAGAAACTCTCAGTTACCTTAGACTGTAAAGCAGAGAGACACACACCTGTCTTTTTGATGAGGACCTGCCTCATCATTCCAGAATTTGAGAACAGATTTAATGCTAACACTTTTTTTTTTCATACTAACAGCTTTTTCTTACACAGTTTATTTACTCCTACTGAGACGTGTACACATGCGCACGTACACACTGCCTCACTCTCCTCCACAGCTAAGCACGACCCAGAAGTACAATATCGTCTTCTGCATTTGTTCAGAGTCCTGGAAAAATGCTCAAGGGAGGCAATGCAGATCCAATATATGGATGCCAATTTGTCCCTCTGTCTTAACAACGCAGCCAAGGTCTGACCTTCCCCAGCTTCCAGGGGTGCCTGAGTAGGGGAAGGAAAAAAAAAAATCACCAGACTAGTATAGATGAAAAGAGCTCTGAAAACGGAAAGATGTTAATTAATATGTCATATATCTGTAACACATTTGGATTTTTAGTTATCTTTGTTGGCTTAAGATATTTGGATGAGGCCCTGGGATTATAGCTGTTTATAAAAAAAGGTGTATACATACCTGCGAAGGAAGGTGCAGTATATGTTTTTTCTAATCAGAAGAGATTTAAATGATTTTTTAATATCTTTTGTGAATCACTACTAAAGAAAGTGGCAACTTCTCAAGCTTTAGGAAAAAAGGAAACAAAAGAAAAGCCTTTAGATGCCCACAGTAGGTGGCATCAGCTACTGACCTACCTACTAATAAGGCAAATGAAAGGAAAACAGCCTGAGAGGAACTAAATAGCAGAGAGCCGAAGTCTTGAGGGGAGAACAGGCAAAGGAGGCATACAGTGCTTAATTCACCCTGACTTAAAAAGCTCTGTCAAATCACAAGTTGAAGATGCTACCATATATGAACAGCATTACAACAGGAAAAAATACTTAATTGTATTATAGTCCTTTGACTGGAATACTGCTGGTATTGAATTGCTGAACATGGCTGAAACCAGAAAGTCTAAGAGTCTTTAAGAAAATAACACATAGCCTGCGAGTAATCGCTAGGGCTAGCTGGGCTTCTGCTTGCTGTTATAGGACCTCAGTCCTAGTGGATCATCTATGGGAAATAGCTCTGAAATCAAATTAAGCTAGCTGGTCTGGCTTCAAAATCAGCACCTTGTGCTGTAAATAGAAACGTGGGACAGAATAAATTAAACAGAAAAGTCAGAATCATAATTATAAATTCCTTCCTCAGCTACTTTAGAAAGGTGTAATGCTTATTAGAGTTTCTAAAAGTGTTTCTGTCCCTTAAAGACTCCCTAGAACAATTAGAAAACTTATTTCCTTAGAACCCACTTATCCTGTACTCACTTCTAACAAAATACTTTTAACTTGTTTTTAAAAATGATAAACTTTGCTCTTAAGCAGTTCATTGCTCTTTTTTTACATTTACCGTACATTTACCATTAAGGGTTTGATTAGTTTATTTATCTATGTATTTAATACCCAGGTTGATATATTTTGGATAATTATATATTGTTAAATTTATATACATATATTTAATATATAGGTAACATCTGTCTGAATCAGCGTTCTGATAAGCCTCTTTTAGAACTTCTTCAGCCACAGGACAGTTCTGCTATGACTGGTACAACCCTGTGTTATTTCTGGTTATTTTTTTTCACTGTAATGCTGCATTGCAGAAATTAACCCTGGTTACTTTGGCATTTGACTCATTTTACATTTATAAAAAGCATAATTTGGTTTGTTTTTAACTCTGAAATAACATAGGAAACACAATGAAAATCTTTTAAAAACATGCATGTATTTTTGTATTTTTTATTGGCTTAGGGGACAAGAGGATTGAAGCATCAATGTTTTCTTGCAAGTTTCCCCAGCAAAAAAATAAAAAGAAAAGAAACATCTATATAGAAATCTTGCCTTTTTGTTTGGACAGATTCCTGCATTTCTTCCCATGGCTTTAGTGACTCCTGGAAATTTCTCATATAGTCCATACCGTCAGCAGGATTCTTTCCCAGATTTCTCACCCTTTTTAATTTGTATCCCTTAGTTACCTGCTCCATCCTTTCCTTCCCCCTCCCTTCTACTTCAACACTAATAGGCCTGCTGGAATCCACTTTCTAAATGAAATCAGTCAAGTCACCTTAGCTTTGATTGCTTTATTCCCATGCTGTAGAATGAAAGCGCTCTGTTGAATCAAAAATGTTCTACATTCAATTGTCATAAATAACAATGCACAGCAAAGAACTTAAGCTATCAACATAAACAATACAATATGAAAGTGTGCTGCAAACCAGATGCTGCTTTATTTCTGCCCAAACAGTTTGAAGAGCCTGTTAAAATGCTTCAAGTTGCTGTTTACAGAGGGTCAAATGAACATTTTTCAATGAAATGTGTCCCTTCTGGTTCCTTAATGATTAAATACAGTGGAACAATAGCCATTTAAAATAGCAAAAGAATATCCGATGATTTTTTATTGTTAGGATTGTTTAAATAGGAGGAGTTGAAAAGCTTTGTGTGAGGTGAGAGAAAAATGCTCTGACAGCATCAGAGCCACCTCAAAGATTTTGACAATTTGTCAAAAATCACTGCACTTTCCAAGTAGTCTTTTCCAGGACTCCTGGGAAAATAAACAGCATCTTTCCTTCACTCAGACTGGCAAACAGTTTTTTCCCACAGTCCCCAAAAATTGTTGTGTTGTGCCCCCCCACCCCGAAACGAGCATTTCCAAACACAGATCTTCCCTCCTGGAGGAAATAACCTATCCAATTAAACTTTGCATACTTGTGCTTTTGGAAAAGTGTTCTCCCTAACCCCCTAGACTCCAAATTTGCCTCCCGGATCTTTCTCCTGCTCTCCTGCTCACCTGTGTCAGGATTCAGCCTACCGTAGGTATTCCACTTGGTTGCATGTCATTAAAATTTCGATTGGTTTGGGTTTTGTGGGTAGAACTTCAACCTTTGGAAACCACTTTAATCTATAAGATAAAGATGAATTTCACGTTGTGCAAAGACACTCACGCATTCGGAATGTCAAATGTTGACCTGACTAAGATTGAAGCTGATCATGTTTGACAAGAAACCCATCACTTAAAAAAAAAAAAAAAAGTAAAAACATAAGTAAAAATGCATTTGCTCTAAATGGTCTGTAACAAAATTGTATTTCTTTTCGTGTTTGATCAAAGCATTAGTAACTTGCCACGAATTTGAAAATCCGAGCTATCAGGCTACTGCACCTCTGTTGCAACCCTCCGGAGGAATGCCACTTGCTATTTGTGACTTTTACTCCATCCAGCTACCCGTACTTAAACCCTGCAGAGCCGTATTTTGCTGCACAATGAAAACAAAGTCACCAACATTTCTGTTAAATTCACATTATCGTGTTGGAGAGTCTGACTTTTTGTGTAAACATACCCAGCTTGCGACCATCAAAATAGTCAAGGAACAGCAATAACAGGTAATAAGTTTTTGCTATGTGAACTTCCATACTTAGTTACTCATAAATTCCTCGTGTGCCAGAAGCTTCATAAGGTATATAATTAATATTTGAGGGTCTTATTAAACCGAATCCATTTAGATGGGCTATATAATTGTTTTCCTTAAGAAATTGCAAGTTTATGATGAATTATGGTAGGTTTCACAGTGCTTCCTTGTAAGTAAGCAGAATGTTTATTTCAAGAGATAAGTGCTTAAAACCCTTCTTGGCTCCACAGAGATAAGTTAACACTCTGTTTGGTCTTTATTATGCACGTGCAGTGGGGCAAGAAAATATAGGGAGCCTTCTTCCCCACATTTAAGCCTTCTCAGGCCTGAGCTCCAGAAATCCCTACTTCTGGTGAGAACAAGATCTGCTTTCTTATGCTTGGTGTTTTAAAAGGCCCATGAAGGTGCTGGGGGATATTAACTATAAAGCGGTCAGCCTGCAAAACTGTCAAGAGCTAAAGCGGCTGGTGGTACACTGGTGGGGTTATTCTCTCGTGGATTTGACTGCAGGGGTGTTGCAGCACGTGTGGGAGCGTGGTGGGACAGGTAGAGCCGAGAGGCACAGCGGGAAAGGGGTTTCACTCTGCGTAGTGTCAGGCAGCGTGCAAACGTCTCTGCGAGCCTGTCAGCTGATTTACAGCACTTTCTGGTCGTTCGGAGAGAAATAAGAAAAGTGTAGAAAGTGCTGTACGTATATACGCATACGTATCTGTATAAAAGCATGTATAAAAAGCTATACAGAAACGTGGGTGCTGCTTGGGAGCGTAGATCTTTCAGTAGCTCCCCTTGCTCCCCAGCCCCAGCTTTATGTTTGCAGACTCCCCCTCTTCTCCCTCCTGCTTCTCACTAAACCCTCACCAACGGGCTTAGACTGCACAATACGGGGTTGGGTGGACCAGTCGGATGATGGCTTTTATTGGATGAAAATTCAGCAAAATGAGTAAGAAAAGGTCACTAGCGTGTCGAAAATCCCACTAGCCATCAGAGATGGGTACGGTAGCCAGGCTGCCTCTAACATACTCCATTTCCACAGATAACAACTGATGCCCATTAGGCCCAGCTCAGCTGCACACATTAAGCTCTTTGCACTGCATGAACTCCCATGCTAAGTGAAGTGCATCACTGTAACTGATTTTCTACACCTCTACCTTCGCTTTCTCCAAGAACTATGGCAAAAATAATGGTATTTGTTCATTATTGTCCCTGCTTTAGCGCCCTTTAATTACGTATTTATCCATCCATGCCTTTCTGCCTTCAAGAACAAATTTTAAAAGTATACAGGAGACAAAAATCTGTAGGCTTTACATTATAGCAAAAGAGTTTCCCGTCCTCAGGTACAGTGTTCCGGCTTCAGTGGAAATGTGGAGCAAAATCTTTGCCTTCCAAGGAATTATGCCAAGTTTACACTGTTAAAGTGAACAGAAATTTTGGCCTGGATCCTTTGATATGTAGGGTACAAGACATTTAATTTTAGTCAGGCTTCCTTCCAAATTCCAAAAAGGATCTAGTGAAAGAAGGAAGCATATTAAGGCTGTGATGGACCTTCAATATTTGGCTTATATTAGTTCTAGCCTAACGATGTCATTCCAGGGTGCAGAAGTAGTAGCTTAGCACTGAAATGGGTTGCTTAGAGGATAGTAACAGGTGCTACTACTATTAAAAATCATTTAATAATTAAAAAAATTAGAGTGACAGAAGGATATTAGAATTTACTTAGCTGAAGTCAATCCTGCCTTCAGGCAAAACAATGGGCCAGATGATCCCCTTTTCTGACCATTTTATTATGATTCATCCTATGATTTTCTTATCTGCTTTCCTCTGTTTCTTTTGGGAATTCATCACATGTCCATCTGTGAATATGTACAAGGCACTAAAGAAGATTCCTCACACTTTCTGAACCTTCCAGGAAGAGTACAGATGTGCTGGACTACCTCTCTTCCACTTGCACAGAAGGATGTACAGTTAGGGAACAGACAAAATACAGTGTTAAGATTCTTTCATCCATCCTCCTTTTGACCCTTTGACACCCTACGCAGACCTGGTAGCCAGCACAGGCTCAAAGGAGAGACTCAGTGCAAGAGAAGGGGACGGTATGTTTTGCTTCCCTTTAGGAAGGGTACAGTTCGGTCCTTGCATGCACACTCACCTTTCTCCACTTAAACTGAAAGTCATCCCTTTATGAATTCACATCCAGGAACATTTCATCTATTCGAAAAATTATCTTTCTCCTTGATGTTATTTGGGTTCATGGATTATTTTTTTTAAAGATATCTTTAGTACAGAACTGATAGTTACTCCTCCCTAGTAAATTTATCTGAGAACTACACCAGTCCTTTCTGTAGGTGTCCGGGGAGTTTGATCATTTCCCGCACTGTGTGTATCTCCGTCAATCACTTTATTTATCCCTATGTTTCATAGAACTTTTAGTAAGATCATAAGCAGTGCCTTGTTGCTTCAGAGGTTTGAAAACACCGTCATCAGTTGAGTTTTGGACTGCATTAGCTTAGTTTGAGGGTCATGAGTTTCTGCAGCCAGCAGTCAGTTACCGTCTTCAGGATGTTCACTTAAGAGCATCCTGGAGATACATCAAAATCAAATCTCACAAATTGCCAATATTAAGTAATAATTTCATAGCTGACTTTTTGAGATATCTGTGTAAGAATGGTTGTCCCACCCACCCACTGTACAGAGAAAACAGCACATACATCACTGAGTTTGCTTGAATTGTTTGAGCTTTCGAATGAGCTACATATATGTGTAATCAAAAGATCTTCTATACACACAAACTCAACTGGTATCTTTGGCAGCTCCAGCAAAGGGAGGAATGTGAGCCTGAAATAAAAAACTTGCACATACAAGGGGGAATCCAGTTCTCCTTTTGCTAACACAGATGTAAATCAGGAGTATGCCTTTGACAGCCAGTGGTGCTACACTGCATGGGCAGCGTTATCGAGCAGGGAATCGGGGCCAGGACAGAGAGCTGGAATATTGCCAAGTTGAAGCAATATTAGGTTCATACCCACTCTGAAATCCTATAGAAGCACTCATCTCCAAGTTTATCAACCCACAACTACAGATGCTTAAATAAAAAAGAAAAAGCCCCTGTGTGTTTGTGAAATCTGGCCTTTATTTTATATCACTCTCATGACAAAAAGTGTTAGAAAAATGTCTTAAACCACTACTTGGGGATTTCCTCCAAGCACTATGCCAGCTGCTCTCAACCTCCATTGTGAAATGATGGGCTGCTGGCATAGCCAAAGTACTTTACACTCCAGCAACCACTGGATGCATAGCAGCCCTTTGGGAGTCATTACCAACTGGTGTAATTTAGGGCAGCCCTGAGGCAGCTCTAAGTCACAGTCTCCAGGAACTGGAGGCTATAAAGGTGGCATAACACCTCTCCTCTAGGTCTATAATTTGCAATAACATTTACAATACAGACTGCATCATATTATTTCCATGTTTAATTAGAGTAAAGAATATCAAACATTTTACTTTAACGCTACCCCGTGTGCTGTTACCAGCTCTGTATGTGATTTAATGGGTGATCAATCATTCACATATCGGTGGTGATGTAAACCTGATGTTCATTTGCTCTTTTTCACTTCATGCATGGATCTCATGTAACAAGAAAAGAAATATCTACCAGGAATGTGGTAGTTCTGCATTGCTGTTAAATCTCGGCAAGCCCTCCTAGAATCCAAGAAATAAGGTAGCATCAGTTTACAGACCAACATTTCAGTGGCATCGTTCCAAGTCCGTGCTATTGGCCAGCATGGCTTATACTTTGCTTTCATGGCCAAATATGTGATGCTTGACATGTCAAGTCAGCTGCTATTTTTTTAAAAAGAGTAGGTATTGTTGATACAGCTGTGAAAGGGTCCTTTCTCCTTTCCAAAGAATTATCGCTAAATTGCATTAAACAAAGAGACACCCTCTTCATTTCTTAACAAACGCTCTGAAATGAAAAGGTTGAAGATGTTGGGTTATTTTTGTCCCGTCATCATTTTCCTGTCAGTCTCTTCTACTACCCATCTGATCTGGTGCTGCTGTCCACTTATACTTCAAATGGGTATTATCCTGCCATTTGTCTCCAGATACAACTTCTGTTGAAATCAACAGGAAAATTGCCTTCATGAAATCTGAAGGATTAGACCTCTTAAGGGAAAACTTGTGAGATTTATTCCACTGTTTTAGGGCAGTGAATGGAGTCCAGCTGAGCTCAGGAAGAGATGGGGCCAAGGACAGTCAGGGTTGGTGGTGTCCCACGCCAGGGGAAGGAGGAGCTGCAGCGTGCGGGGGCAGATGAATGCCTCGCAGAGCTGTCCCAGGGACCAGGAGCTGGCATAGTGTGCGAGTGCCTGCGTGCCCAGGGGCTGAGGAAGGGGCTGGGGTGTCCCTGATGTGCCAGGCACGGGTACCATTCCTACCTCCTCTGTGCTGCTCTGCAAGTGCTTCCGTGTAACTCTGAAGGATGGCTTCCAAATGCTTCTCGCCAGGAGCAAGAGTGGGAAAGCAACCTGAAACCTGCCAGGGAAAAGGGAGTAATTATTTTGCCAGTGACAACAACAGAACTTTGTTGTAATCATACCAATAAAACAAAAGCTGACAAGTGATGACTTCTCTGAGGTGCTTTTAACCTTAATAAGAGCTCCATTAATTTTTCATATTATTGATAAAGCAAATTAATACATATTTCAAAACAAGCAAAACACAAAAAGGCATCAAAACCAAACTGAAATCATTGAATCTTATTTGTAGAGAATGCCATTAAAATAATGTAAATCTCCTTCTGTAAATTAACTTCATGCATAACTAGAAATGATTAGCATGCATATATACCAACCTCTGTGTTTGTAATTTTGACACACATCCTAATAAACTCTGGGGTTTTTATTCACTTACATTCTGAAAATATTACTCTGTATGAACGCACACTAACTCTGAGAAAAAGCTAGTGGGAAGAAGTGAAGGTGGTGGAAGAAGGGCTGCTGCTGAGCCTCCCAGGCCATAGGGGAGGATCTCCCTCCCATTGCAGGGACAAGCGGGGACAGACAAGCCAAATAATGAACATCGTGCATACTTGGGACTACCTGAGAACACCTGAAATCTTGGGCAGTGAATATTTCAGTACAATGCATGAATAATGCTTTTAGACATCTACAGCAGCGGAGTTCATACCCTAATCCCATGGCAGTAGGGAACTCTCCTAAGTCCAGAGAGGGAATAGGGACCCTTTTAAACGAGCATTGTGGCAGGTGGAGCAGGGAACAGTCTCCACAACAAAAAACAAGATCTTCTCTAGTTTTATGTTGTGAGGGATGGTGTGGGAGCAATCACTGCACGTAAATATCACTAAATAAACATGTATATTTTCTTGGGCCAATTTTCGAGATCATTCAAGCAAGTATCTAAAATCTGTGTTTGGATGATTGGTGGGAGGTTGATAAGAAAGTGGTAATAATTAAGTTAAATTTTTCAGAGTTTTATGGTAGATTCTCAAGACAATTAAATAAAAACAACCCCAATTTGTGCAACAGGTCCTACCTGAATCCGCAAAAATACGCGTCATCTGCTTCCTGGAACAAAGACAAACAAAAGTCTGATGTTCTGTTACTAATGTATCAGTCCCAACGGGAACACAGCCCCCGAAAAGAATTAAACCTTAACAAAACATTTGATATTAATTAGCTCATTACAAAAATTTACTTGGTCTTTCATAGTTAGAGCCATAGAAATTCATAAATGCAATGATAAATCCCCACACCCCCCCGGGGAAAAAGGCTCCCTACTTTGAATATCTGAGAAAGTCTGAGGAGAAACCTAGACCAAGATCCCACTCACCGATATCCTCTACCTGCTTTGCTGATTTCAGGTAGTCAGAGCAGATGTGGAGCCAGCCTAAGCCCGGGCCTGCCACGCGCTGGGGAGTTTAGCAAGCTCTCTGTAGGACATTTCTTTCAAAACTGGAGTAAAAGGCATTGCAAAAAACCTCGGCCAAGCTCTTGGTGTCTTAAGAGCCTGAAAGAATTAAATCCTCCCTCAAATGTGTTCATGACAGACTTTGTTTCAGTTCTTGTTCTTGTACCCGCTGAAAACAATAATGTTTATGAGCTTGGAATGGGCATTTGGGAATAAAAGGATAAACAAATAGGAATATTCAATTCAATATTTCTCAGATACAGAGATAAAGCCTTATTTTAATTAAGCATTTTCTAGTTCTGCCTGCATCAGTATTAAAGTTGCAAATCTATACAGGGCAATTTAGTGTTTGAGCATAGAGATAATAATCCACATTTTCTGAAACTAGCCAAGAGGGTTGGCTCCTGCCTAGAATTATTTACATGTTTTGACCCTTTAGGCTCAACTCTTTATCCAACTAAATTTATCAAGCAGAATTTGTAGCCTAACTTGTTTGTATTTTACACATTTGGCATTAAGACTGCAGCAGAATTTTACAAGTATCTGGCATATTCTTGATAGCACATCTGGTGGGTATGGACACTATTCATTAGAATAGTTTTGCAAACTGATAACATGCCAAAGCTTTGACAAAAGTACTTATGGTAGATGTCAATCATTTTTCTTTGCCAGTTTAAACATGTACCCTCCTGGGAATAATTTTTATCTATTCTGGCACATAAAACATAATGAACAATATCTTCAGGCTTTGCAAATGAACGCAAGTCCCCATGTTATGTATACTAAATGAGGATCACGAAACAGATGTAACAGGAGAAAGATTATATTTATATACATTATCAGCAAAAATCTTTGAGGAACAGCAGGCAGAGTAAGGCAAATAAGGACTGTACGAAGGACAGGGAGGACAGCACAGCAGTCACTTCAATAACCGACATCTGGTGGTGACACTGGACAAGTTTCTTCTCCCCCTGACAAAGATTCCCCCTGCCTAATGAACTTTCCTTCTCTTACAAAAAGATAACAGGTATCGTAGATAGGGAAAGACCGTAAGAAAGAGGTTATCAGAAATTAGAGGGACTGAATTTGTGCAGCAGAGAGATACAGAAATGAAATAATCATAACCTAATTTCTTACATTATTCCTCAATTTGTTCTTGTCTTCTCCAAGGAGAAGGGAATGACAGAGCTAGAAAAGTGTCTTCCAAGAAGGATGAGACACCTTTCTCACCTGAATTTACGTTGCACGGTGTGATAGACTTAATGTAGATTCTCCTCCCTTCACTCCTGTTATTTGCATGTAGATTTCACTTGTGAATTTCCTAAGTTTCAATAGTGATTAGATGTTAACAATGAAGTGGGAGTAAACAAAAATTCAGAAGGAGCTATAAATCTAACTTTTGTTCAATAAGTTTCATAAACAAAGTACAGACCATTTTAGCTTTTCACATGAACATGGTGAATTTCTTTTAAATATGTACCGGTAGAACATTGCAGATCTGCTGAATACAGTAGGTATTTATGCTTTTATTTTAAATGGGGATTACAAATTATTCGCCTTTTGTCATGCACAATATGCATATTATGGTGTGGATATTGTGTTACCAATTCACTGTAACTAAGTACTTCGGCACTTAAAAAAAAAAAAAGCCATTTTTGACCCAATAGACCATAATAGAGCCTTTCAAGCTTGTTTGAGGCAGCTGCCATGAACTGAAAAAGTTATACAAAACATGCTGTATATAGAGCAATTTAATATGTAGAAACGTGCATTTTCAGTAAGATACGATGGCTGATTCGGGCTCTTAAATAAATGAAAGTACTAGTCCTCATTATCTTCTGATGGTGAGGAAGGCTTCACATTAATCCTGTCAATAGCTACTCACTAGCAGGTGAAGTTACCAAACTACATCTCCTCCTTACTGGGCAGGGTGATCCCATGTATGCCCAACGTGAGATTTTATGGGTGTGTGAAAGCAACGCCGTAGCACTGAGAAACTCGGAGAGAACCAGACAATTCAGCCAAAAATGTATTTTAAAAGTATTTTTAGTGGTTTAAATAAAAACACATTCTTGTTTTTTTAATGTGGTTTTCAGTGTGTTCCATCTTTTTAAATTTAGCCTATTGCGTCAATATTTTATATGCCATCATGAATGCTGTCCTCTTGTTAATGAAATAATGATTCAAGCCACAAATTAAAACCAGTCAGTCTGTCAAATTCTGAGCTTAAAAACAGCTCTGTAAGGTGACTATGGAGAAAATATATGGAACCTTGATAATCCCTTATTGGTAATTAAATACTGGGGCTAAGGGTTCCTTTCAGTTGCCTCAAACCAGGACCCTGATGCCATCCGGCAAGGCCACCAGGAGTCCTACTGCCAACTCAGAAGAAAATGGGACTCTTACTGACCCTCCGTCATATTCATCAGTCCCACGTGGGTGTCGCAGATACGATATAGCATCTGAGATGCCACCGGACACTCCTCTTTCAGCCAATGTATCAAACCCTAGAGGTTTATATCTTAAATTCTTAATATTATTTGTATGAGCAAGGGAGGGTGTGTGTGAGAAACTGTGTGTTTGTTTGTATGTATTATGCAAGCATGTACTATTCCCTATAAATGCTCATAAATGTGTATGTGTTGATGTATGTATGTATTAAACAGCAGAGTAATTTAAACTTGCTATACAAATGATAATTTTTTTCCCCCTAAAAAATTCTTTCCTTATATATTTAATTCTGTTTTTAGAAAGAGGACTACAGCACCCAAAGCTCACAGTATTTGCCTCTTCCACGGAATAATCATTACAAGTTCTAAATAAAGAATCAAGTGCTGGAGCCAAAGCACACTGAAGTCAATAGGAGTCTTTTCACTGACTTCAATGGGCTTTGAATCAGAGTCCAAATTCTAACTGTTGCTGAACATATTTACAACCACAACATTTTGTGTGGTACTCTCTGTGGGCACAATGGTGGAATTTACTTGGGAAAACAAATGGGAACATATTCTTAGATGGTGTGACCATTATTACTACACACTCAAAAACTAGGTCTTGTGAATCTCAGTTACATCACTAAAAAATAATCGATTCAGCTGTGCATGTGAGGATGGATACCTAGATAATGTCTCTCCAGGCCAGAAAACAACTCACGCTGATGCTTCTGAAACCACTGCCAAAGAGGAAGAGATGTTGTTAGTGTCAGTGTATTCGCATATCAAAATTAGAAGCAGCATTATTTTAAGCATGTTCCTATAAATTAGGGCTGCTGCAAAATTTCTAAACAGATTGAATGGGTGTTTGTTGTTTCCAACACTAACTAATCAGCGGTAGTCACACTGGACTTACACAGAGCATGCTAGTATCCATATGTCTGATTTCAATTTTAGAAGCTACTGTGAACTTATTAAGTAATTTGCCATTTTGTAGCAGAGAGTGTCTAAGTAATACACAGAGCGCTTCCAGCTAAAAGCTATCTGATGCCTGTGTTTTGTAGGTAAGCTAGAGAGGTCTTTCCTCGTACCCTACCTCAGATATGTAATACAATAACAGACATTACACATTACAGTGACATTCCATTATGTTGCACAGCATCATATATTCTTAGCTCCCGAGGGAAAAAATGACCAGTGGAAACTGAAGCTAGCCTGTGGACTTAGCCAATAATTCACTGGATCTCTGCCAGGTTTCTCAGCCAGATACCTCCATCCATCCATACACCTACATAACTGTGAGTTTAAGCGATTTTTAGTAGGTCGATATCCAATTAAAAATACATTTTGATCCTGTTGCAATAGCGTAATCAAAAGTTAGTTACATAGTACCCATTAAAAAAGAGAATGATTTCAATGGGCCCCTTTTGAAACCTTTGAAGACATTCCCAGCTCTCCAAGCATGTTGACTATCTGGAGAACGAATTATTATATCCTTGTCAAATTTTAAATATCATGCTGTTAAAAATATTAGTCACAGGAGCTGTTTGACAGCAGCGTTGCTGTAAAGTTCTCTTGCCTATATGAACACGGATAACCTGATACATAAAACCACGTCTCAGCTGGTGTATGGCATCCAGTGGTAAAGGCTGAGCACTGAAAGTTTCCTCGGAGCATTGGCAATACCCTGCCAATAGATATACTGTACATGCCATTTAAGCCAGCTGAGTACTGCTTTTCCTCTCCCTCCCTCCAGTTTTTCCATTCCCCAAGGGGCAATCCTTTGGCGAACAGTCAAACAGCTATCACGTAAAAGTAAAGATGAGCAACAAAGCACATCCAAGGGAAGCAAGTTAAGATCTAGGGCCCGAGGTTCGAGGGTG
>VYZM01012518.1:181399-229786 GCA_013398915.1 Dromas ardeola
AAAGAAACCGAGCCAAAGAAATTCTAAAAAGGCACTTTTTTAGCTTAAAAAAATAAGATTAGAAACTGGCTTGTATGAGCCCAACTGTGATTAAAAAAATAAACCTTTTATAGTTAAGACAGGATTTTTTTTCTTTTTGTTCTTTGACTTTTCCTTGCAGAGAAAGAGGCTATCTTCACTTAATCAGAGCAAAGAAAGAGTGGCTGAGGCAGAAGCAGCATCATGTGGGTGAAGGTCAGGCCAATTTTCACCCATGTGATGCTGCTTTATCACTCATGGAACAAAGATTAAGGCCTTTCTTTTCTTTATCCTTTTGTGCTTTCCCCCATTACTTTAACAGATCTGAACAAATCCCAGGCAGTTCATCCAAAAGTTCCTTTTAGCTACATTTAGTTCAGATCCTCTAAATTCCACATAAGACTTCATGCTATACCAACATGAAGAGGATATAAAACCCACATGTGTAGGGAGAAAAATGTTATAGAAAAACACAAAAATCATTGCAGAACATGATGACAGCAAAGGCCTTTTCAGCTGCAAGGCACATTCAGGAATCAGAATTATCGGTATTACTATTCCCTGATTTTTAAAGGAATATGCTCTCCTGCCACACCAAAATGATGCATGAATATTGATGTTCAGTTAAGATGATGTTAATGTGATAAACCTCTAGCTGAGCTCCGAGGTTCTGGAAAAAAACCCCGCTAGACATGCCAGTTCATTGCTGCCCATGAGTAACTGTAAAAATGTTATATCACAAAAAATTAGCTTACATTGCGTATGTTTACACGTCTTGTTGGTAGCCAGCTTAATCAAACATATTATTCCAAAATTGCATCAACTGCAGAAATAGGACAGGATGTAATTTTTACACAAAGTACCCAGAGGACTGATTGTCGGATTTGACTGTGCTTTTCAGTCCTTTGGTTTTATTCAGGTAGGGGCAAGCAGCCCTTCATAGCTCGCTATTTATATCTGTTTCAAACAGGCTTAAGGAACGCCTGTTGATTAGCGCTTTTATTTCATTTATCATTCTCTTGATATTTCAAAACAATTAGTAGAGTATGTTGAAATCAAATAATAGCAACCAGTTACATAATTGTAATGACAAGAAGGAATATTTATGTGACAGGTCCCAGCTATCCATAACGTTCACAGTTTTACATACAGCGACTCTCTAACATTTAGCATACTAAAAGATATGTAAAAGAAAGCAGTTAAGCATTTAATAAGTGAGACAGGTATCTAAATATGGTTCCTAGCATTATGCCATTGGTGCTAGTGCCACTGTAGTGATCAGAGTGTCTTTCCAGAGTTCAGATTCCCTGTTTCTCCTCCATCAGTGCAAATGCTGCTCTTCTCCTAATGTGATTTCAGAGGTGGGGGGCAGGGAGCCCCGCATAAAGCATCATTTGAAGCATGGAACCACTGCAGCTGTTCATACAAGGCACCAAAAAAATTGGCTTATCCTCCTGTACCATACATTACCACATATCAGAGTGTTCCTCAAATTTTGTATGATTTTGTACTAGTTACGTCTACTGGACTAAAATCTTGGCCTCACTGAACGCAACAGAAATGTTATCTTGGACTCCAATGAGTCCTGGTTTCGTCCAGTGTGTCCAAGGGAAATTTTTCAGCAGTCCTTTTGACTTTGAGTAATTTTGAGATGTGTCAACCACTAATGTAGGTGTGAGAAGTCAGTATGTAAAAACCGCTTGTATAGAAGCGGTTCTGTACTGTTATATATACCCTTACCCATTACCCTCTATACTCTTATAGATACCCTTACCTATTATCCTCTTACTGAGAGTAACAGGAGGTTAATAAAGCATCATATTCATATTGCTCATACCTGAAAACATCTTCCTATGCATAGTCAAGATTTCTGATGCAGCCCAAAGCATACTCATCGTCTTATAAAACCAGAAGATATCAGCACTTTTTGGGACAATTTGGAGCTTTAGACAAAAAATGCAACAAGTCCAGGCAGTCTGTTTCGTGCACTCTGATAAACAATTTGGGTAACAAAAGATGCAAGAACCTCTCCTGTGCCAATCTAAATCCTACCTCCTTTCTTCAGAAAAGAGCTTTGAAATGTGTTTCCTCTGTCTGGTTTAGTAGGCTGTAATTATTTTGCTTTCATCAGGTGACAATTTATCAATCTCTCACTGAGACTCCTTGGTTAGATATTTGTAACAAAGATAAAATATCTTTCAAAGTAGGTAAATCCACATGGAAAATTCTAGATATTCCTTAGTTGCTAAAAGCTCTGGTTTTCAAGCAATGTATTTTGTCTCAACGCAAGCGAAGGTCTGGGAGCGGTGGCTGCGGCCAATAAGACGTGACAAACCGCGGGAGTGAAGCTTAGCCGCTCTAAAGATGTTTGTGCCCTCAATCCCCCCGTTCGCTCTGTGCTTTTCATTCTCTATTGGAGGAATATGAATTTGAGTAAATGCCATGTGACAGTGCGGCTGCTGTGGAATTTATTCATTTTTCTTGAGTAGGAGATCAATTAGTAATTACTTAAGGGCAGTCCTTATAGGCCATCTAGGTTGGCCCTTAATTAAGCAACAAGACATGACAGGCAATGTATTTCTGGGCAATTTAGCACATCTCTTAGGGAGTTTTTAAGGCATGAGGCCGAAGGTCAAGTGACTTTAACCACCTGAGAAGTGCAAAAATCCCTTAGAAATGCACTGTCTAGAGTGACTTATTGCTGTTATTAAATGGAATTTGTGAATAAAAATAAGAGAGACTGTCAGCCCCAGGCATGAATAGGGCATTATTAACATGGATATGACATTGTTGACAGCTAATCTAAAGCTCCATTTGTGTCCTGAGCTCTAGAGCTATTTCTTTATACTGTATATTAATACAGGGAAGATACGTTATGTTCTTCATACACTTTTACCAGAGCTGTCCAACAAGAAGGAGGGACACAGTTCTTTGAAATTTGCATTGCACATTACTTTTTTGGGGGCTGAAATACAGCAATTAAACCTTGTATGTCCAACATCCCACTTTTGGATTTTAACGTAGAAGTCTCCTGAAAAAACCAAAATATCCTTCCTAGGATGTAAAATCCCTATTCCTGCCACACTCTCCCCTGCCATCCTCAGATCTGCCCTGAATTTGTCTCCTCCCTGGCTCAGCTGCTTCCCCTGTCCCCTGCTGCTGGGCTCAATGTGCCTGATTGTCTGTACATGTCAGTGCGCCCAGGTTGCAGAAGCGCACTAGCAACATTCGCATGTAGAGATGAATAAACTCAGCCAATTCCAGCTACATTTTTCTTTTTATTTTTTTTTCCTTTCTCTTCCTTTTTGACCCCCCCCAACATGAATGTCAACTTTTTAAAGTCCTTTCTAAATACCTTGCATTAAACATGCACAGTAACATTGCCAAAGCAATGCATGTCTCCTGAAATTTGGAACTGCAGAAAATGGACAAGAAGCTGAACATCTGTTGTAAATATTATCTTTCTCTAGACTGATTGTGTATAGATGTAGATATTTTTGCTTTGCTTGTTTCTATTGGCTTAATTCATTCTTGGGTTTCTTGATGTGCTTGTTATTATCCTTACGCATACGCATGTTCTACCCTTTGTCGGTTCTGTTTGTTGATCTATGGCAACACCCAATTCCGAAGACCAAAGTCTTCTCTTGAGAGAAGCAGTGGCTGGGTCAGATCCTAACCTTACTGTGACCAGCATAGCTCCACCACTTCTATGGGAACTGGTGGAAGACTGCACGCCTGTTGTCTTGCATTGCCAGGGGGGTTCCAGCTGCCCAGGGGTTGTCCTCCTGCTGCTCTTCAGCCCCAAAATGCAGTGCCTGGTGGTGATGAGGAGACGTTCTCTTTCCTAGGTGTATGGCAGCCTCTGTAAGTGTGCTGTATGTGAGCACCATGCTGGGAAGAGCAGGCTCACTGCCCAGCAGTGGTGCTGCCTCAAGCCTGGTGACTCCAGAAAGGGCTGGATTGCGCTGCCAGGCAGTTCTGACACTCACAGTGTATCTGTATTTTCCAGGAGGCATAATAGCTACTTAGCATGTGGTGTCCAGTTCTTCTGCACATTCACAAGTACGTCTGACATGTTATGAAAATAATGGATTTACTGTGCATACCTCAAATATTTTAAGGATATTTGACACATATTTGTGTCCGGGAAATCCTGGGCAGAAATATGGAAGTACTGATGTGGATTCTTTGTTTAGGCTCACAGGAACTAAAGTAGGTAAATCTAGAGCTCTCCATGCATGCGGATAATTTGGGGGAATTGCTGTGGGATTACAATGCAGAAATATTGTGTATAGTCCCCAAATCAATTCTGACTACAAGGGAGTGTATCAGTTTGTCCTGGTATTCTTGGTGCAAGGAATGGTAAGACAGTCATAAGAAATAAGAGGGCTTTAAAGAGACATGTTGAAAATGATCTGTTTTAACAGCAGTGATCCATAAAGCTGTATTAAATCAGCCTTTTTAATGGGCTAAGTGCACGGCAGCTTGTGAAAAGTTCCACGTACTGCAGTTTGAACCAAGTAACCTGAAATCTAAAAGCAGTCTGTACTAGTATAGTACCACTATACTAAGAGGAATTTTCTTAAAATTGCTAATCGCAAAAAATGCTGATAGCATCTAGGCACAAGGCTATCCTATTAAGTTTGAGCTGAAGAATCCCTTTTAGTGCAAGTTTGAAAGCAAGTTTTCCTGATACTCTGACTGTCCTGAAACTGGTGATTTACTGTAAACCAGCAAGAGACATTATGGCACCACAGAGCAGATAATCCTGTGTTATAGAAAAATTGAAGCGGCAACAAAGAATAAAAAATATACATCATGTGCAGGTATCAATGAAGAACAAATTTCGCTTTTTTGTGCACCCGATAAAACAAGTAATAAAAATAATAAAAACCATAAAAATGCCTGATTCTAATGAAACAAAGGAAAGATAGTTAGTGACTCACATTAGTAGTTTGGATCATGCTGAAGGTGATATTGAGCCACAAGGAATGACTAATGAGTTGCAGTCCACAATCCAAGATTTCCTGGAAAAAAAAGTAAACCATTAGCCCTTATGGTCACAAAACCCCCAACAAAAGTCTGTACCTAAAGCAACCCTTATCATCCCACATGTTCTAAGACATGTAGCAACTGCTGCCATTTATCTGGATTCAGCATTAACTGGCAGTTCTCAACTATTTTAGAAATGATCAAAAGCATGCAAAAAAAAGAAAAAAAAAAAAAGGAGCGGTGAAGAGAAGAACATACACTTCAGAGCTCCTCACATTTTACTGTGCATTGCCTCCCTGCTGTGTGATTTCTGTGTTTTAGCTTCAGTACTGCTGCGGCTGCTACCTATCTTGATGTAAAGGTTTATAGGTTTGGCTAATCCTGTATCCAAATCTGCTTCTGCCCGTATTTGATCAACCACACCTGACTCTGAGATGTATAACAGCCCTCGGCAGGCATAATGACTGCTTAATCAAGCAGAAATATCCAAAAAACTTTTATATCCAATTGTCTTCTTTTACATCAAAATATTTTCTTTAGTGGGGCTCACGGCTCTGCTGAGCACCTGCCCTGCAATCTCAGCTGCTGACTCCTCTCCTTGTCTCTTTTGGCACTAGGTGCACCTAAGCTCAGGTCTGGCAGCCAGAGGCTGCCAATGTGGGCAAAGACAGATGACTTTCTGCTATTTTTCACAACAAAAAGGAGCGTTAACATAATACAGACATTCTCATTAAAGGGCATTACTCATAGGTGCTTATTTAAAAGAAAAGGTCTTAACAACTGGTTGAAAGATTTTAAACTGTGGTGTTTACAGTTAAGCTGTTGTTTTTAATATGAAATCTAATGTAAATTCTTCCCCTTCACTTGTACAGTCTTCCATTCTTTTCAAAAGTAAATTATAGAATTATGCTGGACAGAACTATTGAAAAAGAAAAAAAAGGAAAAAAAGGGTTGAGAAACCCATTACAATGAGGAAAGATATTATGGTCATGGGCTGAAAGACAGAAATAAATTAAGAAATGCTATGGAAAACAAAATAAAGAAAAATATAACAAAACAGAAAAGCAGTGAGAGGAAGAGAATTAGAGAGTTAACAAGCAAGAACAGCAAGTTAAAAACACTTTGTAACTCTGACAAAGTTGGAGAAATGAAAACGTAATGATTATTTTTATTACATGATAAAAGGAAGCCTTCTTTCAATTATTTGGCCTTTCAAAATCAGCCTTTATGCTAGCAATGAAGATATTCAGCATGAATATCTGCTATCTGTTTCAGTATTGACCCATCTCCTACACGTAGAAACTTTCAGTTGCAACGCATCCAGACTAGAATCCAAGTAATAATAAAAGAGGCTTAGCACACTTTATCAGTTCTGGTTTACGTTAATTTCCTTAGGAAAGGCCTATTCTAGTTCATTTCGCACACACTTCTATATATCTGATGTATATTACCTCAGTAGTGTATTGGCATATCTACCATAGCATAGCAATATTTCAGTGAAAGTCTTTCCATGAAAGTAACACTGCGTGTGTTGGAGACTATAGAAGGTACTTCAGTATTTTCCTTCACCTGCCATAGCCAGTTCATTGGACATACTTGCAGGAAGGCAGGTCTATGCGATAGGAATATGCATGTGAGCACTGGCATGAAGGTTAGGGAGGATGTCCAATTGAAATTAAAGGCCACTCATCATGCCTATTTCCTTATTCATTATTTATTTGAGTTAATTTTATGGCCACGTTACTACATTTGTTTCCTTGCACTGGATTAAGGTATTAGAGAAAAATCTCTTCGTTACTGTGGGAAGAAAGAAAAAAATTTGAACAATCAAAGACAGTTGTTGCCATGATTTTTTGCTAAATGATGTGAAAGACATAACTCTTTGAACTTGAATTTAGCTACAGAGAGTTTACACAGCTTTTAAAGACTTCTTTTTTTTTATAAAACAACTCATGCTCCTCTGACTTCAACGCGCACCAATTATTTGTATTAACTCTATTTCTCCTTTGAAACATGAGCCACATTCAGAAAAGATTTCCTGTCTCTAAAGATGGCTTGTTAAAAAACAATAGAAATGCACTGAAATTAATTAATCGACACTTCTTTTCCTGATACCTTGCAAAGAGTAGTAATATCCATATGTGCTCTAACACATTTCAAACAGTTTTTCACCGAGCGATGTAGTTTTGTATATTAACAACTATGTATTTTAATGAAGCCATCGCTATCAATGAAGAAAGGGTCTACATTTTTCAGGGAGCATTTGGGCATCTTGGCCTTTATTTCATTTAGAATTTCTGAAGATTTTCCACTGAGAAAACATTTACTTTTGAGGTGTGTAATTGGGACTCAGCATGCTCTGTGCTGTACCCTTTGATGTTCACCAGTGCTGTTTAAGAAATGAGGTAGGACTGGCAGTCCGGTATCTGCTGGGGAAATTCTTAAACCCACAGGATGACTGCCTATTTTTAAGTTCTCTTTTTGTGTGCATTTCTAGCCCTTTTCTTTAGGATTCCTGAACTGACATGATACAAGCAGGGTCCCAATTAGCTGGATAAGCATATCAAGTTTTTTTGTGGGATTAAAAACACATAATAAAGCCAGGCAACCAGTTGGTTAAATTCATACTCAGAGGAAGCGTGGTGGTTTTGGTTTGGGGTTTTTTGGCTCCCCCTCAACTCCTTTTTCTTTTGTTGCTTAACTCAAAAAAAATAACGTGTCTGATGAGATATTGATACCTCAGGGAATAATACCACATTATTTTTTCTGCCTCTGGTGTAATCATTTGTCTCTTTAAATTGACATCAGCTGAGGCCACTAAGACCCTCACACCAAAAAAACTTGTGACCCCCTGCACTGCCTTCAAGCCTTATTTTGTACTTCCTGGTCTGCTGGTTTTTCATATGAGGCACAGTACATATTTTGGGGCAATTTCACATATTATGGCAATCTAGTCATCTCTGTCCCTTGTACTGGTGCCCTTTAAAGCCCTTTTTGGACAATTAATTTTCCTCTGAGTAAGTATTTCATTACCGTAGGAGAAGAAAGTGATGCAGTCCAGAAGCGGTAGTTGTCAATGGTTTTCAGTCAGGTTTCTTAGCTGCTGTTTTCATTCTGGGAGAGGTTTCTTAGGTTGTCTTTCTGTACTCAGTTCTTCTGCTTTATCTCATCCCAGGATTGTCTACCATATAGCTTGGACTATTCCTCTAATAGCAGGCTCCGGGGAATCATCTTCTGGCTTTATCTCACTTATCTTCTACTCAGGACTACTGTGCATTGTAAGTTATCCCACAAGATCTACAT
Source organism: Dromas ardeola (assembly GCA_013398915.1). Lineage (NCBI taxonomy): Eukaryota > Metazoa > Chordata > Aves > Charadriiformes > Dromadidae > Dromas > Dromas ardeola. Next base: position 189,713 of record VYZM01012518.1, read on the forward strand.
TCTTCCTCTGCAAAACATGTGCTTTTGCTCCTGAGTCAAAATCAATCACAGATCTGGGGCCCCTGAGAGTTGCGTCTTTTCAGAATTCTCAGAAAATGATGGTGGGAGACTGCAGATGAAGATCACCTTATCCATCTGTTTTACACAGATGTTCTCACAAGGGATGGAGGCCCAGTACAACAGAAACACAGTGGTGAAGTTGGCAAGAAGTGTCCTTAGGAGATTCTTCAGGAAGCAAGTGTTAGAGTGTGCTGTTTCCTAAAGTAAAGTGGCGATCACACATTAAACAGGAGATGACCATCACTGAGGTGGGGTTGTCATGCCCATGCTTGAGCAGAAAAAGAAAACACAGCTCCTCTGAGTTTTTTCCTGTGGTAACTCACCTAATCTAATTGAGATTGTCTCTCTACCATAAAGAGTTATTTCAGGTCAAGAAGCAAAGAGACCTTATACTCTTATCCCTTGAAAGGATGATATAACTTAAACACTGGCACACACTAGTATTAACAGTTAAGTCTGGCTGTTGTTGTGTTGATGAAACAGTATAGAATGCACATTCACCACTCTCACAGTCTTCAATAAAGGGGGAACACTTCACTCTTCTCTTGGTCATTGGCAGGATTGCTTTCCACAGACAAAATTATCCAAGAATCTTCCCATCACTTTCAGGAAACTTGTACAGAAATGGTGCCTGGCGGGTGGATCTACACTCTCCAGGTCTATACCTTATCATTCATTTTGCATTTTGGAAGCATTTCTAAATTAATTTATATAGCATTTAGTGCAGTGTTCTGTGTAAGAGTTAATGCTATATTAGTTCTGTTATACAAGTTATAACATTTGTTATAGGGTCATGCATTTTATAAGACTAAATGATCTACTGCAGTCTCCTGGCTGCAGTGTGTAGGGACAGAGCCTCACCACGTGAAACGCGGTGACTGTTACGGTTAAATCTGCAAGGAGTTTCCATTTTAAAAAAGGTCTTTTAAAATGGCCATAACTTTCTAAAATGTTTCCCATTTTTGGTTGTAGGTCTGGCCTGCCCAGCTGGGAATATTTTTGAAAGTTTGAACAAAACCAGCTTAGCTGCTAATAGATGAAATATAAGTAAAAAATACGCTTCCTGCTTCTTTAAAAAATGCAGCTTTTGGTAAAAATAGAAGTTCAGCTGACGTGACTCTGGTATGAAAACTGTTTGGAAAGGAAATAGTCTTCACCAAGGGGTGTGAACAGTCTCATTCCAAAGGAAATGGTTTTGATTTGTCTGAGGTTTTTAAAAAATTGCTCAGGACCTGATCTGAAGCCCATTGACGTCAAAGGAAAGATTCACAGTGACTTCAATGGGCTTGGGATCAAGTGTGAACTGAGCATGGGCAGCTGTTTGAGGCCTTTACATCACCATCATCCATTTAGCATCTCATTCTTAGAAAGATTTTTAACTTGGCCTCTGGCTTTGAGATAGCAGATATAATTTCATCTCCAAAAGTAACTGCAGGCGTAAATCAGTGACGAATTATTTTTTTGTACCTAGATCAAAAGTTCCATCTCAAAATGAAGCCTTGGTGACAAATTCTGTTATGTAGACAACACAGAATGGTACTTAGGTGTTGTTTCAGACTCTTTTTGGTGCCCTGGGTAATTCCAGATCATTAATTTTCATAGCAACTGCTGGTCCATCAGATTTTGTTTGGGCTAAAGCTTTGATGAGACAAGGGCTACTGAACTGGACTTTAAGTTACTGTATCCTGTAGTTGTAGAGTTCGTTTAAATGAGCTGCAAAGAGGACACTCCCACAGGGGGACCGAAGGGCATTACACGTTAGATGACTATTTATGAATGTGTGAAAAGGTAGCTGGGACAAATAGCGATGCTTTCTACTAAGAAAAAATAAAAACAGATAGACAGACATAAACACCTACTTTTACTGCCTATTAATGAATACAACTGGTGCTTTGCTGTGAACAGTTAATTCCCAGTCTAGAGTTATGTCAGTGTAAATTAATAATATTACAGATACATTCTGCTGGCCAAATGTGAGTAAAAAGGACTGCAGAAATATCTGCTTGGCTATATATTTTAGTATCTAAATGTTTTTCAGGTGGAGAGTGTAAAAGCCCTGGAATTTCCACCTGGGATAAAGCTGTGTCTTCCAGTGCAGGAATTTCCGAAGAAAAGAGACCACGTTAACGGGATGGGAGTGGACAGGCAGACAGGGAAGAGACGGTTGATTGAGATCCAGCATGAATTTTTCCATGCTATAATGTGGTCTGGGGGCGACAGCCAGCTGTCCTAAGCTTGATCAGCCAGTTAGCTGCTCTAGGTGAGCTGTGAGGCTGGGTGCTGGAGGGAGAGTAAGCCAAGAGCAGGAGACTACGATTTTCTCCATGGTGGAAAAATGTTTCTTGTGCTGCGTATATCTTGTCAGTAAAAGACATAACATAAGAAAGACACAGAAAAAAAATCCTCACCACATCCCATTGTGATTACTACTTTTTTTCCAATTGACTGACTAAACTACTCAGCTTCCTTTAAAATCTCTATAGTGCATTGGCACCAACAATGACCACACGTAAGCAGCTGCTGGAAAGAATGTGCTAAATTTCTCTTAAATAAAATAAACATTATCCAGCTGATCAGATGGACAAACAAAATGTTTTAATTTATTTCCAATCAAGCCTTGATGTATTAAAAGAACGGTTACAATTCTGAATTAATTACGGGTGATGTTGAAGTATAAAATTTATAAAATTAAATAGTATTGGACACTTGCTCATTCTGAGACTAATAATGATTTAAATTATTTGTATTTCTAGTACTGAAATATGGGACAGAACTGAGGATAAAAAAATGTACATGCTGAGTACCACAGATCTAAGCTATGAAAAGTTGCTAAGTGTGTATTTCTTATATTATTAGACTTGCCAATCTCATTGTTCAAATAAATATTTCTTGCAAAGCTTACTTTTATAACATTTTCTTAATCCTGCCTGCTTATTTTATTTTACTTTATACAAATGTAGAACCTTTACGAAGGACCTTGGTTCTGCACTTTTTCCAGATCAAATATACATAATTAAATGTTGTTTCTTGTATAGTAACAGTGAACAGCTTCTTATGAAACAAACACCCGCTGATAAGGAAAGAACCCTCAACAGCTGAATTTAAAAAAAATGAAATAATTTTATTTTTCTATTTTCTTTGTTCTCATCAACTCTTAACAACTGACCTGCTTTCTCTTGGGACCAATAATGACAATGACTTACCGAAAATTTTCAACATGATTTTAAATTTTCCTTTTAGACATTCCTTGGCAATAATTTTCTCTAAGTGGACGCAATCTATGTATCTATGTCGGATTGTGGACTGAGAGTGATACTGTTTTTGTGTTGCATACGCGGATAGTCTAAAGCACTATGTGTAGTCACATTTTTCTCTAAAGATATGCAAATTTAGGTCACAAGTTCTACTTGAACTGCATCATACAATGTACAGTTTTTCCAGATCCCATAACCAATTTAAAATTGAAAGTTAATACGTTACATTAGTAATAGCATACTGCCTATGGGATCATTTGTCATCGTTACCATAAAAGACTGATGATTTGATAACTGAAGAGTATTTATTATAGCGTCAATTTGTACTATTATACTATAAATAAGAGTGTCTTGGCATTTCTATAATAAATCCTATTTTCAGTGGTCTATTACTTGGCCATAAAAAATCACCCTGGGCTGAATTAGATCTATTGGATGTACAATAACAATAATATATTACCAAAACATACATTTAATCCAGTGAGTAATACAGCCTTGAAAAACCCTTAAATGTGCATTAAATTAATCACAGGCATTATTTACATAGAGATTGGAATATGTCCTTTGGATACTGTCGATATTTTAAACCAAAGGTCTATGGGTCTGATGCAGATCTTATTTGCACAGGGGTAAATCATATCTAAAACTTCATTGGTGTCAAAAGACCTACCCCAGGGAAAAATGATCACTGATGAAAATATCAAGGAGAACAAAATCAGATGTTGGATATAGAATTATTCAAAATCACCTATATAGGATGGGCTCAGGTAAGATGTAAGAAGCTGTCAAGCATCATGCGCACTGTCAGACTTTAAAAGACCTGTCACTGGGTAAAAAGAGAAAGTACATCTAGGGAATGACACTTGGCAATTTCTGTTTATCCTTGACCAGGTTGTATCCAGCCTTTGAACAGTTATCAGCAAGGATCAGGATGTGAGCACCACCACTCCCTTGGCACGCAGGAACTGGTCAGGGGTGCCAGGACTGCACCTTCCCGGTGCCCTCCAGGAGTGAACCCCAGCAAAGTGGATGAGGAGGTGTGGGAAGGAGCTGGGCCCACAGAGATCCTGAGCAACATCAACGCGGGTGGTGCACAGCACGTGCATTTTACTTACATGCTGTGGTGCACTGGAGGCATTGTGCCTCTCTAAGGTATAATCCCTTCCAGAGTTCCCCTCAGAGCGGTACGAATCCACATCACCCTTTAATTAACACTGTGCCTAGGAGGCACAACTGAGCCTTTAGTACAGCCACAGGCTTTACATACACCTTAACTTGCAAATTGCAGATAAAAGTAGTTATAAACTGCCTCTTTTTTTAAGAAAGAGCTTGATTTACACATGGAAGAGAAAGTAATTACATTTAACAGATGTCACAGCTCTTGAAGAATATATGATAATAATTATCACTAAGATAGAAAAAAAAGAAAAAGGAAATTCAAGTCAGTTCAGAGCTGCGGTCAAACCCCCAACCTCTGAAAGGAAACTTTACTCTGTTCTGTTCTACTCTTTTCTGTTCTATTCTATCCTATTCTAGTCTTTCCCAGCTTTTACACTACACATATCATTGTAACATGGGAGCATCTTTCCAGCATACTACATTAAACAATGTGATTACATTCCATCGACTGTTCCATCAACTGTATTCCATGAAGTCAATCGGAGCTGTGACTGCTCAGCATCTTACCAGACTGCCAAGCATCTTCCACAATTCTCTAGCCACTGGATTTATTTTTTAATGCAGACTTCATCAGAGTTTATTCTCATCATAGCATTGCGGAGTGAATCCTAAGCAAATCTAATCCTGACATGCCTCTACCCCTGCCCTCCACCATCAGCGTGCCAGGGCACTGGGCTTCTGTACTTATAAATGGCATTTACCCTCCTATCCATTTTTCTCAACTGCTCTTTATGCAGAGTGCAGAGAAGCAGAAGCAGGATGCTCACAAAAAGACCTCTGCTTGAATATCCTGCTCATAATTGTAGACAGACACCAGGGTGTAAGTGACATTTTTATGCTATGTCAGTGCATATCACGTGTGCCTACACTCATAATCCAAAGACCATGGTATTTCCATGAGTTTGAAGAGTGTCCGTTTAGTTGTTATTCATTTTGTTTGCCCAACATTTTTACTCTTCTACTTTTTCTTCTCTTTCATCTAATAGCTATTAGCAAGTTGTGGTTTAAACGGGATTGCGGCCTGAAACACAAAATGTTCTTACTTTGCTATTCAATGTTTTTCATCTTTTAAAACACATATATCCAAAGATGAAAATGTCTTTTTTGGAGTCCACATCAAAAGAATGTTAGAAGTCATCAAAGAAAGTGGAGAGCGGAGCATACACTGTTCTAAGGATGGCTTCAAACCTCAAAAATTAGGGGCCAGATTCTGGCGTCACTGATGTCAGTGGGAAAATTTCCACTGACTAGAGAAAGTGAACAATCAGGCCTGTAATATTAAAACACTGACAGATATTGCTAAGGGAAGTGTGCAGTACATTTTTAACAGTCATTGAAATATAAATGCACAAAACATAAGCATAAAGGACAGGTGATTATGTTTTCTTTTTGTTCTGAGAAGAGAATATTGAATGAATCAGGCTTTGCAAAGATCATACCATTACCTTTTTAACCTTCTGAGCAGCAGAATGCATTTTCCGTCTTTGCTTTTATCACAGGAAGGTTTCAGCTGTAACCTTATTAGTACAGATGCTCAAGTTACCTGGCATTTCTAAACTCCATTCATGTATGGAGTTTTACTAAATAGCTAGCTGGTTTTGCTGTCGTTTATAGCTCTTTTATTATAAACTACAGTATAGTAGAAGGGGTATTTCACTCAAAAAGAGTGAAGAGGTATGGGGTTGCTAACTCAGAGCTTTCTCTTTCAAATCATGATGTTGGTGAAGCAAGTGAGCAGCCCAGTTTCTCTCCCTCTCCTTCAGTAGGGCCAGGCAATGAGTTTTGTCTCTCTCTCTCTGAAGTTAACACAAGTTAACTGCCATTCCTCAATGTGCAAGAAATCAGCTGTAAGCGCAACTTGGGTCACGACATCCATCCCAAGCTGTGACAGAGGTGGCAGTGATGCAGTCAGGCTGTTGGCCTGTTTCTCTGTACAGGACACAGTTCTCGATTTTTTTCCTACAGCAGCAACAGATAAACCTGTAGGTTCAGAGTACAGTACCAGTCTACCTTCCGCATCATCTCCTTCATTTGCTTTTCTAGTGCAAAAAGTAATCTTGCTTTAAAGAAGTTCCTTGGACCAGATAATGAGGGGCATTGGTTGGTGAAACCAGGTTTTCCTTCCTATAACAGCCTACCCAGAAGGCCAGTCATGATACGAGTCCAAACACTCAGCAGCATACTAAAGAACACCCCCTCTGCCTGTCAGGAGGCATCTTCTCTTAAGGATGTGTCAGAATCAGCAGTCACACTCTTCCTGCAAATACACGTGATGATCTATGAGCACAGGTTGTCCCACCTTAACCAGTGGGAAGCTCAAGGTGAACTTGTATCTAAGGGGGTTGCAAGTTAATGCACAGCTGCCTTAAGGCAGCCCATCAGTTGGAGTTGAATCAGTCATTAATAGCTTAGAAATCACAACCAAGCAAACAAAGACTAAATGAGCATAAGAACAAAGAACAGAAACCCGAGCTATTGAAAGCAGGAGTTTCTGAAGTTCATGGGCCACTGATTTGGCACGTTTTCCATCTTGGGCCCCAAATGACTGGGTAAGATTGTTCAAAACCATGAGGGTCACACATTCATTCAAAACTGAGCAGAAAAAATGAAATCAGATTATTTCACTGATGCCTCTGACTAGGGAGACGCCACATATTTGCAAGGGGAATGTTTTAATCTTCCATCCAAAAAAGAAACAATCTCTCATGGCATGCCTGATAGATAATTTAGAGTCTTCTCAGGTTTTTGAATTATGCTACTGTATGTAGCTGAAAATTGTTTGATAAGCATCACTAAGTGGTCTGGCTTTAAACCAAGCCTGTCATCTAGTGGAGTGCTATGCTATTCCAACTTTAATCTAGATAACTGGCACACATAAAATAAGGAAACACAAATGTGACACAGCTGCAGCTAGTCTGGCGGAGCTAAAATGCTTAACAGTGTTTTATGCCTGTAATATAAGACTGCTTACTAATGGGAGAATCCTATGTGCAAAAGAGTGACAATCATATTGCCTTTGATGTAACTGGTTATAAAAATGTTGGAGATTTAGTATTTATGGTGCCTGCAGGTTACAATAAAATGCTTCTTGTGTTATGACTCTAGCAGACATTAAAAATGCTGTATAACTATGCCCAAACCTCACAAGTTACAGCCCAGCACACGTGTAGCAAGCCAGGTTTGCAGCAGAGAATAGGTTAATGATCAGTAGTTTACAGAAAGGCTTGTGACATAACTTAGACATTCGAGTGGTTTGTTGTGCAATCCATGTGCCCTTTCTGAATAATGTATCTGAATGTGCCAGGAAAACACAGTGTATGTATTAAGTTTACTAAGTGAGAGTCAGTGTAGTAAATTAAATAAATAGTGTGTGATCCAAGTGCTTTTGTCAATAGTGCATTGATTATAATGCCACATACTGTACTAAAAATCTAATAAATACAGAATGTCAGCTGGATAACTAGAGCATAAGTATGTTAAGTTCTGGCACTTGAGGCAAATATAAACAACCTTATTTGTGCTCTAGGAGTAAAGGATTTTCCCCTCACGAAAAAAATATACACTATTACTTACCCTACATTTCAAAACAGAAAACAGGTGCTCGGAAAAGAAATAGAGAGATATGCTCCTTTAATTATGGACAGAGAGACTAATATGGGGGAAAAATCAATTTGGTAGTAGAAGAGACAGATGAACAGAAACATAAACCGGAAATTATTTGTTCAGCCAAGAAATATCACACATCTGAACCTGTTACGTACTAAGACATATTGTATACTTTGTGTCTCAAGAAGTATCTCTGCAAAGGTGTAACACGCAGTTGTGATTACAACACTGCACAGACAGTGCTGAAGTAGCTGCCTGATTTAATGTGGCACGTCACTGGGATGTTAAACTGTGGCTTTCCCTCCTTGCTTTGCACTAAATTTAAGAATATTTTCGTTGAGTAAATACCTATGCACAGGCTTGCTCTCCTGGGACAGTGGCACCCTGTTGTCCATGAAATACTTGTAGAAGTTTTCTGAGACTAATGGGACAACCCGGAGGCTGATGTAACCTCTACAGCTCACACCAGGCTGCCCAGAAAAACTCAGGCTGGGTAGACCTGGTGCCTCCAGCAGATGAGAAGGATTTTTCCCTGCCTATGCAAATCAAAACTGCATAATTTACCCAAAATACTCATAGCTGGCACAGAGCTGTGAGCTAGCCAAGACAAAACAAGGCAAAAATATTGAGGGTGGCCGCTGGCAATGACAGCATGTTCCAGCGCTGTAGGTCAGCTAGGTGACTTGTTCTTGAAAAGATTGTAACTTTACACAGAAATTCTCCCTGGTGTTTTCTCTTAGCTGTTGGGCAGTGTCACCAGATATATTAAAAGCTAGCATGTTTGGTTTTTTTATTGGACCTCCAAGACAACCTTCATAAAAACTTGTATATTTTCAAACTACGTCAGGATTTTAGGGCTCAATTGATAATCATTTGTGACTAATTTGATTTAGGAAAGGATGACATGCAATTAGGCTGATGATCAGCTTGCAGTTTGTAACTGTTAAGTCTCTACAAAGATGGCATTCTCATTTTTACAACCTGATCACCCCCAAAAAGGTCCAAGAAGCTGTGGGCCCAGTTATTCACAAGAGCCTGATCCAGAAAAGTAAGCATTTGAGAAAGTGTGAAATTTGAAGCATTTGAGTAGTTCTACCAACTTCAACCTACTCGTATGTTATGACGGATCACTCTCAGACTAGAGCGAGATATCTGTGAGAATGCAACTGCCAAGTACTCTGTGTACACCCCTCCAGTCGAGCTGTGCAATGGTTTCTTTTGCACTCGAGTGTAACGAGTTGAGCAACTGTTTGGAAACTTGAGTGCTAATGTAGGAGAGTGGCATTTTCTCTTAATTAGATATATATAGTAAACGTATCTCGGCTGTTTCTAAAGAAAAAGCATTCTTCCTCTACAGTATATATGTTTACCCAGGAAAGACACGTTCCCTACATTTAGAACGAGAAACAGTGCAAAGACTTTGATGAATGTGTCTCTTTGCACACAGAGACATGAATGTATTTCATGTTTAAACTAAGTACATGTTGTAAAACACAGACCAAAAACTGATTACTTGCAAGGATGGGTAACAGTATGTGGCTAAAGTTAAGGCAAGCACGTAATTGTGTAATAAAATCACTTAAATGCATTGGGAAATTCATCTTCCTTTCACCCTTGGAAAAACTGATCCGCACAGGAAGAACTGGAATTTCATACTGAGGTTTTAACTCCTGTTCCCCCAGCCTTCTCGCATACCCTCCCGCCCTTTCTGCTGGGTCTACAGCTTTTACATGTCTCTCCATGACTCTCTTCCTTTTGTCTGCCTCCTCAATGGCTCCAGAGTCCTAAAGAAACGTTCAGCTTTGAAGATTGGCCTAAAAAAATGGTAATTTTCCAGACAAAGGCCAGGTGTTACTTCCGATTCATTCAGTATGCATCCCTATTATCCTGCGGGTCAGCTCCCACCGTGCGCGCTCCATGGGTGTTCTGACTGCGTAAGGCCTGTGAGATTTGCCCCGTGTGACTGAACTGCAGATGGTACTTTCATATCTCTTATTTTAGCAGCAGTCAATTTGCTAAACTTTCTTAATAGCAAGCTACAAGGTGATTTCTGTGTCACAGCCTCACAGCTTTCTCACGCCAACCAGAGGCGGAAAACGTAGTGTCCAACGGGAGAAAACGGGGTCGGAGATGAAAGCTCCAGCCCCATGGACAGGGTGACCATCGGCACAGCTCCCACCTGCCCGGGCACAGCGCTGCGGCAGGCTGTGCCACTACAGGGGGCATGGATTTTGTCTCATTGTGTCTTTCCCTGCTCCCTTTGGAAAGAGAGAGAATATCGGTACCCCTCAGAAGAACTTCAATGGGAGGAGACGTGGGCCAGGCTTTGCAGAGTAGACTTCCCCAGGCACACCACTCGCCTACCAGTGCTGCGCAGCTTCTGGATCACAGCCCAAAGAGCCTTGCCACTGCTCACACAGGCATCCAGTCACTTGCCAGCATTCCCCAGCTACTTCTGGAGGCACAATCCTGTCTGCAGATATGTCTTCCTAGCAAGGTCAGCCATTTCAAGCAAACAATGAGTTTGGATCATTGTTTGCTCTCAGGACAGATTATTTTTTCTCTATCTGCACAACCAGGTTTAGTTAAAAAAGAAAAACAACCCACCCTTTGTCAATACACTGTATCCAAACCAAACTAACACATTTGGTTTCTCCAAGAAAACAAAGTCAAGTTTCAGTTTCTAAATAAACCACTTTTGGAGTCATCACTCTGGAATTTTGTCTTCCTCGCCTGTGTTGTAACGGCTCCTCTCGGATGGAGAGAGGAATCATCTTAGACAAGTAACACTGCTGCTGCTTATCTCCAGTTAAATCCAAATTTCTTTTAAAGAAATGCCGAATGCTGCTGAAATTCCCAGAATTTAGAAGCCAAGATGTCATTCAAAACCCTCCTTTTGAATTCTCGTTGCCCCAGATTCAGCCATTCATTTTTATGTGTATGGTGATAATGGGCATTGATCCCCCTTACATTGCATTGCTAGAAAACCTTGCATCATCTTCAGCGATGGCTAGATCAGGCCCAGGATACTTTACAACAATTTCTTAGTCAGATCAAATGTCTTATCACGCAGCAGATGAACTTAAACTACTATGTGATTATGTGACCGATAGAATACTTGAATTTAATAGTTTCATACTTCTTACCTGAAATTTCTAGAATAGGGTTAAAACTGTGCAGTAGTAATTTCTTAATTTTGAACGAGTTGATTTATTACCTCCTTTAGATATTTTTATTATGTGCTTTTACTGCATAAGCACAGTGAAATGTGTATCATGCTGTCTAAAGGCTGAGGAAAAAAAGAAGGAGGAAAAAGAGAAAAAAAGATCTTAAAAGAAGATTAGGATGTCAGAAATAAATAACTCATTGCCTTAGAAAGAGAAAATGAGAACCCAAATTTCTCTGCAAGGCACCGTAAACCAGCCATGTTATGGGGAGGATCAAGGCAAGGCAACAAAGTTAATGGAGAAGTAAAATGAGGGTAACGAGGGCTCTGTGGTTACACAGACTCAGCAGACAGGGGGGATGTCACATTTGTGAGAGCAACGGTGACTGGCTTCAGAGATTAAATGGAAGCTAGCAGTTATGAATAAGCATAAAAGCCAACAAACCCATGCTTCGAACGCGAGGCAGGAGGTTGCTATGCACTGCTTTGAATGCGGCTACTCACGGTTTTTGCTGAAGAGGGTGAGGAGACATGAGCGGCTGAGCCCAGGAACAGCAAACCACAGGTTCATCTTGGCGCGTTGCAACACTTGGACGGTCGGATCTTTAAGCCTGTGCTCAGATTTCATTACAAGCAAGGAAGCTAGCAGGTGCCTTCGCATGAAAGTGTCAAGCAGAACAGAAACGGACTTAATCATGGGCTTGGATGCTTTTCTGTGTTTCAAATTGATAGTGCTGAAAATGAAGGTGATACGAGGCATGTAGTTACAAGGTTTTGAACATCTAAACACTATTTCACAACTTTTTTTTTTTTTCCTTGTCCAGAGCGAGTTTTTACAATTTAGCCATTAATCTCGTGAAGCAGGAATTTAACATGTCAGTGTTGACAGACTGTTAACTATAGCAGCAATGATGAAGCTTCTATAATATTAACCTTTCAAAAAACAAAACTGCAGTAATGGTGTTGTTTCCATTAGACCTTTCAGATCACTTACAAATTATCTGGAACTCCTACTGTTTATTTGTTTTTACTTTAGATTGTTGCCCCAAGCACTTAAATAATTGTAATAAAATAATAATAGAATTAAGATTAGATAAATTAAGTGGAAATGAAACTGAATACATTTTCCATGACAGCTGGCAAGTCCCATTCTGTGACTGCTCAGAAACAAAACTGGAATTTTTATGACAGTAGACAATAAGGCGATCGTGTACAGGATGTAACCCAATGCTCAGGAGGAGCAGTGTGCAAGTGACACATCAACAAAAACAAACTTGTTTCATTTATGTACTGTTAATTACCATAACTTACATAATCATGGACATCTGTTCTCTCTTTCTCATACATGTACCTATACACAGATAATTACCACTATCTATTGGTCAGCAGAGCAAACAGCATAGTATAGAGATAGATGGGTTATAGCATCTAATTTTATATATGTGTATATATATATTTTAATATATATACAGACACGCCCATCTCTGTCTTATTTATTGCTGTATCACTTTGCAAGTAATTTTTTTAATTCTTAAACTTCACATCCAAACTGTTAAGTAGGGGTCCTTGCATAGGTGGAGGGGCAGAAGAAAGAGCAAATCGTTTTTAACTAATCAAAAATTAAGTCTGACAATATCAGTGTAGTATCTTTTGTCATGATGGTTCCAAAACACTGTTTCAAAGGACGTTTTTTTTAAACCAGACTGTAAAGGATTATCAGCTTTAAAACAGTTGCATTGCTCCAAGAGAGATAGCCATTGTTTTATTGCGTTATTCACTTAAAAGAGAAAAGCAACTGATACACAAATTACGACCCTTAGCAAACAGGGTTTTTTTTTTCTGTTGAGTCTTGAGCACTTCTTAAGTATTTGTTCCATGAGACATTTTCTGATTGTCCCTTCTCAACTACTATATTTTTGGAACTTTATGAAAGAACCAGGAAAGTTAACTTTAATTTCATGTGATTTCATTGTTTATTTTTGTGCCTAAAGTCTTACAGTCACATATCTTGTATATACAAATTAATGATTATTCAAGAGCATAGCTCTGTTTGAAGTAACATTTTATCATAAAGAAATAGAAATACCCACATACGTAAGGTTGATAAAGATCCTTTATATTGACAAATATGTATTACTGTGAGATTGGTAAAAAGCAAAAATTGTCTTTAAAATATATTTTTAAAAGCTTGGAGATCCTCAAAATCTATTGATATTTACGTTTTTTCACTAACACCATACTGTTGTAAATTTTGAAATGAATATGAAATTGTACATTTGAAATTAATTTAAAATTTCTTCTTACCTAGTCAACAGGCCTACCTTTGTTTGCATTTCTATTAACTGCTGTCGGATGACAAATCAAAAAAATTGTTACGGTCTTTTTTTCTGTGCACATCCTGGATAACATATCCTGGGTTAAATAAGCCAAACCTGCAGGTACTGAATTTCTGTTCCCACTTTTGAGAAGGATAATTCGTTAAATCAATTTGCATGCGTCCTTTGTTAGAGGAATTCCTGCACGTGACACAGAATTGCTGCTCCAGGTTCAGTCATTTCTAAAAAGACTATTAATTGCTCATTATTGAGATTTGGATATTTACGTATTCATTCCATTTTCCCACTCTCCACCCTTTTGGTCAATGTGCTGGGATTACCCCACCAGCTGGGAGGAGCTGGGGAGACCAAGATGGTGAGCAAAGTAAAAAAAAAAGTATTGAAAAGTAAAAGAAATTGTTTCCATAGTGCCAAGTGCTTACTGAGAAAAAAGAGTATTATTTTCATACTGTCATTCATCAGTGTCAGCATTAGTCTGCTTTTGCCTTTCTATGTGTTTGTATTTGTCTGTTATCCACGGAATCTTAACAAAGCATACCTGGGGGAGAATATGCCACATTAAATTGTTAGATAAATAGTGCATAAATGAGCTGTCCCACACAGAAAAAACCAAAAGTTTAGCAAGCATTCTCAGTTAATGAATTTGGGAATTATTCCACTTGGAAAAATGCCTCCTTCATTTTCAAACTGAAACTTTTCATGATTTTAACAAAAAAATAATGAATTTATTTAATTTATTTCATTTCATGTTTTTAAAGTATTTAAAGGTTCAAAACAACTTGATTTGGGACAAAGAAGCTTTTAAGTCACATATTGACTTTTTCCATCTATGTAATAATACATTTATTTATTTATGTATTTATGTATTTTCAGCCTATATGGAAATACACTTAAAAAATGGTTATTCATACACATTCACCTAGAAATCAGTTTGAAAAGTGGCTTACAGGCCTTGAGAATGAATATAACTGCACTTGAATGGGATTCAAAAGAGAAGGCATTTATAGCTTTTCACTTCAGTTCTCAGTACAACATTTTAGCTTTAATAATAAAATTCCACACTGAAGCTTCATATTGGTAAGCATGCATCGTGAGTTAAGTAATAACTTAAAATGCTAAAGCTAGACTACTTTTTTGGAGTGCTTTAGGAAAACACACTTCTGGAGCTGGTAGTCTTGCTTTCTGCTATCAAGCCATAGCTCCGTACCCTCTCAAGGTGCCAAACGCTCTCATTTCCCTGCGTACATCCAGAGAAGCTGAAATCTCACAGCACCCAGACCCTCCCTGCCAGAACTGCAAGCCCAGCATAAACTCCAGATTCATCTTTACACCTGAGCACGACACAGACCATAAAAATCATGCATCTGTTGACCATTCCATCTCTTGTTCTGTGACTGACATCACATAGTATCAGATGTTACAAAGGAAAAAGGAACAAAACCACTACTGTGCAGCTGTACGATAACCTACTGGACATTTCTTCCCCCATAGCCAGTTAAGCAGAAGATTAGTCCTTATCCTGAGGCCTGAGGATTTGGATCGTGTCCACTCTTTTTTTCTTTCTTTTTCTTTTTAATCTGTATGCGTTTTCAGTCTCTAGTGTAATAATTCAGTAATGCATTCGTTTGAATGCTGTGAAACTATTTACATACTGTACTTCTGTTGTATTTCTTTGGAGCGAAGAAAACTCAAAGGACCACCACTCTAAAAGTCGAGTCATCAGTCCGCGGTCCCACTGCACACATGGACAAATTCTCTGCTGTGTATACTGGTCCGTGAGGAGGCTGATGACAAAAGGGAAGGAGTGAATGTGTGGGAAATAATGACATACTGTACCAGCTTATGTCTCCTGAAGAACTGGTCCACTGTTTAAAAACAGTAAGTTATTAGTCTGCCTTCACACTTTCACATCAAGAGTCTGATATACATTGGAAACAGATAGAGGACAATATTTGAGATGTTCCTGTGGTCTCTAAAAGCCAAAGGAGATGTACAGACATAGACACAGCTATAGATATGGATGAAATAGATATAGATACACGTGCACATATAAATTTTCTATTTAATGTTTCTGCTGAGTCAGGCAAAGAAGATTGAACTTGGTTCATGCTAATCCATGTCCCACAACTTCGGGGATGGGGGGGGAACAGAGGGCTTCTATTTTCATTCTGAGTTGTCTTGCCCACTACTGCAAAGGGAAAAAAAAGCTAATTTTCTGAGCCATGAAGCCTCCCTCCTCCTCCTCCCCCTAACTGAAGGTGTGCTAAAATAAGGGCTGGTAGAAGGAGGAAAAAAGATATGACTGGGTATGACCGGTCTCTTTAACCTGGTTAAAACTCATGCTCTAACATATCCTGTATGCTGCACACTTTACATCCATTAACATCCAGATTAACTCCAGGGAAATCAATGTCATGTTAGGGTGACTGAAACAGAATTTATCTTTTTCTAATAAAACTTGTGCCAAGTAATATTGGTACTAAATATAGTGCAAGGTCGTTCTTTTTAAAATGTAGTGCCTCCTATGAACATTTTTCTGAATAAAAATGTTTTATCTTTTCCTTAAAAATTGCTGTATTTGAAAGAATTATTTTTCTCCTAGCACCTGCTTAATCTTTTGTTCAATAGATAATTTCCCATTACCCAGGTGTCCTCTTATGGACCCACAGAAAGATTGGGCCTAGTTTAAGTGTGAAATAATCCTGTTGCTTCTATCTGAGCATGAATGAGCCCAGGATTAGATCAGATAAAACACACTTGAGATAAAGTGCACAAGGTGGATTATATGGGAAAAGAGGATTTAGTGAAGAACATATCCACAACTTTTTGTTAACATAGAGAATGGTAGCTTTTGTAAGCAACATTTATGGAAACTCAACTAGAGGTTTAAAAGCTATGTCTTTTGTTGTACATTTCTCTGCATACATTTGCTTTGTAGTTGGTAGCTTTAACTTTGGAAGCCATGCTGGGCCTTGACTCATGCTCATTTTGTTTAATGAAAAGCTAAGGATGTACTTTTACTCATAGATTCTTGTTTTGTTTTCTTTGAAGTTTATTAAGCTATCCAGTAAGATGGGAGGTTCATTAGGTTGTTATTATCACGGTCACAAATTAAGCATCTGTTCCCTGGGGAGTTATAAGCTTCAAGTGGATGTCAGAGCCATACTTATTACAATATTTACTTAATTACCAAGTTACTGCTTCTTGTCATATAAAAGACAAACATGGACTCCGCTGTCCACGTTAGACACATACTCTCCACCTGCTGAATGTTTAAGATCCACTCATTCCATTTAAGCACTGTTTTAAAAAATGCACCAAATTTTTTATTAAACAATCATTTAAAAAGGCAAACCAAAATCATTAAGCACAGTAGTGAATTTAAGATATAATCAAGAATATTCAAAAATTGCATGCTATCTGACATTACCATTGACTTTGGTTTCACATCTCAGGACAGTGGTAGCTTCCAGTACCAACAATGCATCCAAAAATTAGCTAATCATGATTTGCCAAAGCACCTCAAAAGTCAGCACGTAAGGTTATTTTGTCAAGTAGCTGGTTGGAGATCATTGGAGTTGAGAGCTCCCCTCTGCAATAAAATCAGGCTTTTCAAGGCTGGAGCACATATCTTTTATGAAAACTCAGGGAATTTCACATAAGAGGCAAATGTGCTATCACAAATGTCTGAAAGTCACCCTTCATCATCATTTTGTTGCTTTTTTTCCCCTCCTCTTCAGTGGTTTAATTATCTAATGTTGTAAATTGCAGAATTACCAGATCTTCCCCTGTCTAGTCTTCTGAAAATGTCAAGCCATATAAAACTGAAAACGTTATTCCCTCTTCTCAGACGTGTCTTGTGTGAACAGATATGACTGTTGTGAGGATGTCCACACCACAGAACAATGTCTCTATTTTTGGAAAACTCATGTCCATTTTTACTTCAGATGTTGCATTTGGACCTTATAGGTTATCATCTGTCAAACTCATCATTGGCATGCTATCTACCATATAACTAATACCTCACCGCAAAACCTTCACCTTTTTTGTATCTTATAGACATAACTCTCACTCTACTAGTATTATGCTGTTTGACATAATCCATTCTAGCAGCCTTTTTCCCTGTAAAGATAACCCGTAATTATTTAACTTTGAAAAATCCTTCCCTGAAGATGCCTGTGTCTTCCCCAACTATAGAAGGACCACAGGCTTCTAAATCCAGGTCCCTTGAACCACAGCATGTGAATATCTTCCATCGTTTCTATAAATTCTAGTTAATATGAGCACACTATTTAAAAATCTAGGTTTATGCGATGCCCAATTTTAAAGAAATAATGGTTACTTCCAAATTTCAAGCCTTTTCTGGTCCTCCCATCAGAATGAAAGGCCAGCTTAATGAGGCAGTCACCTACCAATGAACATGACTTCTGAAATGAAAAATATTACTGGCTTGTTTTGAAATTGTCAACATGAAACATTTTAGCCTAACAAAAAAGCTATTTTCCATCTTAAATGCTTAAATAAAACCCTCTTTTGGTAGGTCCATATAAAACATTTTCAAGTGAAATACTGAGATGTTGAGCTCCAGTATAAAAGAAAGGTGAAAAAGCTGTAGCGTCTCTCTTTTGCAGAAAATATCATAGAAATAAGTCTTTGCCTAGGAAACTATATATACTAAATAAAAAACCTAATGCTAAAGTGTTTGCGGTGCATTCTTGATACGTTTATATTAATTAGCAAAACATTTTGAGAACTTTTCCTAACAAAATGTAAAAAGTAATATTAATGTCTGAAAACATGATGATATCAATATTTTGATGACCACTGAATCCCAACTCTTATAGATCAGTGTAAAATTCAAGGCATCATCCAAAAAAAAACCCAACAACCCAGCCTTTACATTTCTTAATCTTGCTTGTGTTTCTTTTTCTTTAACTTGAGTTTTTAAAATCTCATTCTCTTTGCAAAGATGCGCTTAATCTTTCCAATTCAGTTCTGCAAAAGAAAGATTACAAACACTTACAAGATTACCACACAAAGCATTAAAATATTTGTTAATAATTTCATTCTTTTTGCAAGGATGAAATAATTTAAAAAGTTTAAATAAACTGATTTGTTTCCATCCTGTCATCTAACAATAATTAAAACGAGAAAACCCAGCAATGTCAGTCATCATTTCAGCCATCAGGGACTCCATTGTAATTTTGCATAGGGACAGACATCAGGGAAGTTATTTACAGTTATATAAATGTCATCAGAATAGGACTCTTACTCTGAAGTGTCTGGGGTTTCTCAAATGTACTCAAATACTGGTAAATAAAACAACATTTTATATAACCTAATAATAATTATAATAAAATAATAATAAAATTATTCTCTGGTGAATTGCATTCTTCTTCATTTTCTTCAAAATGGGTTTGTGATTAAAAATAATCCGCTGTAATTATATCTGCAGAGCTGTTTAAGCTTTTTTATCACTGCTAATGAAAATATAGTCATGCCTTCTATGAAAAGTATATTTCTCAATATGATGTGCTGTAAACAACATGTCTTTAGGCCATTTTTGACCTTTAACCAATGGGAAAGGTCTGTCTAGTTGATCTCATCTAACTACACAGCAGGTACAAGGAATTAAACCAATTTAGGTTGAGCCCTGGTACAATATCAAGTATCAGACAATGTTTTCCGAAATGAAATACTTAACAAGTTTGTAATCCACTATTATATTTATCTAGTGAAAGAGGTAAAAGGAAAAAAAAATCTGAGCTGCGTTCAACAAAGTGGAATCCCAAGTAAAAATCTATGATATCACGTTGTTTGTAAAAGTTGGCAAGGAAGGCTGTTATGAGCAAATTAAAAGTAAACAATCTACTCTGGACATACACTGTGTCAGACTGCTTATAAGGTCACACAAGAAAAGTAAAACATTAAATAGTTGGCTCCAGCAGCCTTAAGGCATTTGCCTGACTTTCAAACTGAACTGTGTTTTTCACTGGGAGAGCACAGAACATAACAACAGCTTAATAATAGAATTTAAAAAAAACACCACACCACTTTTTTTTTTTTTTTTACACTAATTAGGTCCTTAATAACACAAGCATAATCTAAAGGGACATCTTTGTTTTTGGTAACAATACAGGCCCTGAACTCGCAATTCTGGCTCTACCTCATTGCTGAGACGGAGCCTGATGCCTCTCCAGGGCGCCGCATGAAGAGCTGAAATGCTTCATCAAGGGACTGGCAACATGGGATACATGCTGCTTCCTTAGCAAGCAGGAAAACCGACAAAATGATTCAGGAGGATATGGTGTCATCACGTGAGGAACAAGTACCTCAGACATTATGTGAAAATAAATCGGTTATTTGCCCTAAATCCCAGCAAAGCCTATCCTGCTAGAAATTTTCAGACACAAGGGGACAGTTCCGAGGGGACGTGATCCAGAGGGACCATTAACTTCCAGGGACCAAACTGAATCTACGTACATATTCAACTGCTATTTGTTAAAGAGCTACAAGGCCAAATTCTCTAAAATGTGCAATTTCAGGATGCAGTTTTGGCCTCCAAGATGAAAGTCTGCAGACGCCTTAGATCCTCTGCCTGCTGTGATGTGGGATAACCACTGACACCCCACCGCCCCCCCATACATACCCAGGTCTCGCCAAGCAGAGGCAAGAGGATGCTGGTATTGCATCTTTGGTGGTTACCTGTGGATGTACATCTGGAACAGGGTATGGACCACAGTAATACCACTTTTGTTACAGTGACATTCAAACAACCAAAAATGAAACAGAGCTTGAATTTTGCATAGTTCTGGACAATTTTGCTCATGAAAAACAACCGCTGAAAATTTTCCCTGCTGTCTCTGACCATTTCCTGCTTCTGAGATTTTTCTTGGATAAAAATGGCCTAAACATTTGTTTGAAACTTATTTTTTAAGGAGATACCTAATAGTGTAATTATTTATTGGTGTATATCTTTAGAGAATATTCAGATGTTTAAAACTGGAAATGGAGCATAATGCAAGCCACTATAGAGCAGATGCTAAGCTTGAAGTGCTCTTAGGAATACATATACCACATTTTAATTTCAACTCCTATTATTATACTAACTAGTCACAAAATGGCTTCCTATTTATGCAATATGTTATCTGTAATGTCACTTAAATTGAATAGATGAGTGCCTTCTAATAATGTATGTTTACTTCATGAACTTGTGTGCAATTACATTGTAATTATGTCTTTTGTAGGTCCTTTTTTGCTGACACATAGTGCACCAGTGCATTTTAAGTGTAATTGCAGTTCTCCCTACCATTTAGGAAAGCTGAACATTGTTAAAGGTTTGTAAATTACCTACACTTAGACCATAGGCAACTAGGCAAATTAAACGGCAGTGTCAGTAATATTACAATGTAAATTGGTGCCAAGCATAATCCAAGGTAGAAACGTTTTTGTAGAAGAATAATGTTTACGTAGCACCTCAAAAAAAATGCAACAGAAAACACAGATACTCCCAAACTTGCAAAAGTGCGTATTTTTGATAGTTGAAAAAAAACATAGAGTTTACATAGCTATCAGCTATCCAAAGAAGCAAATACCTATTTGACAAACATATTTTTTGTTTGTCGAATATGAACATACAACTGAGCTACACAGTCATCTTCAGAAGAGGAAGGTATGCCCAAATGCCAGCACGTCAAAATGCCATCCTTCCCACTCCTCAGGAATAGCGCTTCATCAGAGAAGCAACCAAATATATTCCACGCAGACTGTAATGTCTTGGAAGGAGGGAGACCACCCTTGCAGTGAAAACTGGATTTTGCCTACTCCATTCTTGCGAGACCTTGTACTCACAAGCAGGAAGGAAAAAAGCAACCAACCTCATTGCCCACGCTTGTTCCTCCCTCTTTCCTTAGGGTAAAGGCATAGCACTGTGGGGACTCGCAGAAGCATGGGGCAAGGAGGATAACTGTGCCATCACCACGACTTTAGCTTCTCAACAAATCCATGGAGTAGATTCCCCAGGTAAACTCAAGTTTGGGGCCCCAGTGATATTAGACCATGATCCTTGCAGCAGGAGGAACCTTTTAAGCCTAGCGAAGAGAGAAGAATCCTTTATCCCTGTCTTTTCTCCTGCTGAGCAGTGAGCTGAATCCCCCAGCTGACTTGAAGAGCACAGGTAGAAAGAAAACCATCTCCTGTCATCAGCACGAGGCCATATTTTCTACACTTGGGACCCCGGAATTGTTTGATTAGGGCATGGAATTCTAAAATCAGGTTAACACATTTTCAGCCTGATGCTTTAAACCTATTCTCTATGTGCTGTATTATTATTCACCTCAACATTATTATTCAACTCAAAATCACAAGACTGCATTTCACTTCTTTTTTTATCCACTTTGAGGGTAAAATAGAAATTTCAAAGCAGAGAATATTTTTATTTGCTCAACTTTTGCAATGATTCATGAAGCACAGTCACAAAAATACAACTTTTTTACTACAGACTTGATATACTGGTGTTGTTTTCAGGAACAGAAACTTCGAGAGTTGATGGCGTTTTTGCTATAGGAACTTGAACTATCATATGCATGGACATGTCACTACAGAATTTTTTTAAAGTAGATTTATGCTGCCCTATGGGGCTTAAGGGGATAGTGATTATTATACACTGAGAAATGTGCATTTAGCTTACAAAACCAATGTCCCACAGAGGTGACCACTCTAGAAAGACCAGCAACATCACTTAAGTAAATTAATTTTGAAGTACTGTCCTGTCACTTCATGCCTCTAGGCCAATCACTCACTGGTGGAGACATCCTAGTTTTGGATTAAACCAGCTCAACCATGCAAACCGTAGCCAGTGCATGGGAATGAGCATCTGGGATTGACAGCTCACAGATCTTGGCAATAGAGGCCACAAGTCCAATGACATAATTTTTATTTAGAGCAAAATCCTAGTGACATTTTGGTAGAATTCAATCTTCGGTAAATATTTATCAGAATAAACCCAGGAGGACAGATGCTGATCTCACTTGCCTTCCTTGCAACTTGGATGTAGCAAAGGAATTATACTGGTGTGAATCAGAAAAATATTCTATGGCCGAATGCAAAAATCAGTATGATAAAATGGAAACAATCACATTGCCAGGCCCAGCAAGCACGTGCATAGTAAGTTGTCTCTCATTTTGTCCATTCAGAGTTGCCAGGGATTTTGAATTCATCTTTCTATCGATGGTTTAACTAAAAGTGAGCAGCACAAAATATACAGTATGAAACAAACCCACTGTGTGGCTGGTAGCAATTTCCCTATGATTAGCTTGGTCAGAAAGAAAGAAGCTTGCAGAGCACTGGCACAACATGGACACAAAGATTTTAATTGTGCCTGACCTTACAAGGGGCAGCATGGAGAAAGCACAACACCCAGTCACCTTTAGCTACTGTGCATCTCTTCTCTACTTTTTTGGTTTTCTAAATGCATGATAATCAGCAGGACATACGTCTTAAATTAAAGGCTCCTTACTACTGCCTTACTCAGAGCTTTCTGTGACCAGCTGAGATGGCTCAACCAGCCCCAGCACCATCTCTAGTAACTTCTCTTTGGCTGGAATATACCTACTTGGGCTATAAGTTAAAGAAGTCAATGGTAGATTGAGTTCTGATGATTTGCACAGGCACGATAATAATCTCATGCTCACAGGCCTCCCCGTACCTCTTCTACCCCACTTTTTTTTTCACCTTTTTACACTAAACCCAAAAAGGTTTTCAGTAAACATCAGTGCTAAGTGCTATTCCATTTAAATGGACATAAATTATTCAACTACTGCAATTATTGCAAAAATGTAACTTTTAATTTGGGGAGAAAAAAACCCCTTAATTGCTACATTCAGTAACTATTCTTCCATACTCACAATGGACATCGAAGAGAACAGCAAAGAAGTGAGGAATCCTGTTGCCAAACACAGCCCCTAAATTACCAGCTTGTCTATGGAGCTTTCTACTGTAATGCACTTAGGGGGAATAGCTCATCACTAATGATTTGGAAATACAGATCACATAGATCCTCAGCTCAAAGTTGAACAGTAACCTGAGTTTTAAAAACCATGTTATGTTTCTTTCCTCTAATACATATAGAGATTTAGAAAAAAAATATAATATTTATAACACCAAAATACCATGCCAAGCGCAATGGTTTCCCTACAAACTCTATCACCTGTTTATCTCTCACCCTCAGTACTAACACTAAATTGGGCCTCATGAATTATTCATGAGGGGCCCTTTAATGGGATCATTTTTCCTGGCTAGCACTGACACTAATGCTAAGAAAAATCTCTTGACATTAATCTTGGGTTGAAGAAAGCCCCAAATACCTAGTTTTCTTCTCAATGTTCCCTTTCCTCCTATTTAACACATTGCAGAAACCAGTCATTCTGCAGCTCTGTTATGCCTGAGTGTGGGCATGGGAGGGTGGAAGGGAAGATTCGAGGTCGGAGAGGGAATTTGCAGCATTAGGATTTTTGCATTGGGAACTCTGGGGTCTGGTCCAGCTCACATTAAATTTAAAAGAAAGTTTCCCTTTGCCAGTCCTGGACAGCTGAATCAAGTCCCAAGCCCTGCTTTGTTTTTGCACGTATACGTAATCTCTCTGAAGGAAACGGGAATAGCTACTTGAAAAAGACAAGCAAGCTATGAATCTCTAAGTGCATTATTTTAGTTAAACTGTCTAGAGTTGATTAAAGCCCATTTTTTTTTTCCATTAGTTCATAGCTATTCTGATGATGAAGTGATTCAGGGTGTTTTCCAGAACTGATTACAAGAGTAACGGGCTCTGGTCTTGCAATTGCAAATATGACCATTGATAGAGACATAAGAAGCCAAAAGTAGGTTTTGGCATGTCCTAAAGACAGAGTTATTTTTAATTTATGCACAAAGACGGCTGCTGCAAAATATTATCCAAATTACAATCCCTCCCCTAAGGAAAAATCTCTTTAAGATGTCCTGATATAAAAAAGAAGCTATTTTAGAGAACTGTGAACTGTCTAAAACATAGCTTGTTAGCTAGTGCTGTATGATAGGGATCCCCTCCCCCCCAGCATACATACTCTTTTGGTCATAGTGATAAAACTACTGACTTTCCCCATTTTTCTAAAATAAAATACCTAAAAAAGCAATACATTTATTTTTTCAATTGTAGCTTTTTGACATCTATAATGGTTTTGTGTCTAAATCTGACAACATTTGTAACAAACTGAAGTGACTGTTACTGCTGGAATGTGTCCTGGAGGCTTTTTCTGTCGGAGGAGATGACAGTAACTTTTCCCATGCAGATTAAGCTGGTGTTTACAGATTTGCCCTGGGTGTGCATTTTTATCCAGCTGTGATCAAGTAACACTGCCTGATGAGTGCCAGACAGATCTCCTGATACGAAGGGTTTACATGCCCATCACTTCTGCACAGAACATGGTTCTAATCTGGACACCACGGCAAAGATCAGTTATTATTTGATTTTTATTTTGCCTTCATTTGTATACTAAGGCAGAGTACTCGCATCAGAATGCAAAAAGCTTAATCATTTAAAAATTTCCTTGCCATTTTACAGAAAATAGCTCTGTGTGGATTTAAAAATATTTTTCTTCAGCCTTTCAGTTCCCTGCACTGAACCCTAAGTGAGGATTTAAAAACAATAAGTAGTAAGGTGGGTGGTTTCACAATTTAGAATTTAGGATCTCTTTCATTCTTTCTTATATTTTTTTCCAGCTGAGTATCTTTACCTCACATGCTGTAATAATCTGTGATATGGCAAAATACAGCCTCAGTAACATACAACCTTTTTCCCATCAATGAAAGTGTGAGGTCAAGAGGTTGCTTGGTTTTGCGGGACCTGAAGCTATACACATTATAGAGATACTTTGAAAGTAGCAGTGGTTGCATATTGCTTTCTCAGAACTCCTGTCTGTTCAAGCTGGGAGGGAAAAAGTTCTGTTTCCTAATATCTGATTTCCTGTTTGGAACCTCTACTTCATGAAAGGATAAGAGAAGAACCCGTGCCATCCTTTGAATTTGAACTTAAACCACATTTCCAATTATTAACAATATTAGCATTGCCTAAAGTACTGGCAACTCATTTCACATCCGCTGTGTGGTTTTAAGCTGTTACTAAAATCACATGGAAATGCCAAAGTAACACCTGTAAAAGGAGTCCTTAAACTAATGGGTCAGATTCTGCTGTTTTATCAGCATTTCCACTGCTTTCAAAGACCAACTGATCCATATTTATATCCGTGTATGTGAAAACAACGCTTTCCATTCTGTTTCCTATTTGTTTCAAAACACCACATGATTCATAGACCTTTCCCGCTCTAGTTCTAGTTCCAGTACAGGCAACTATTAAGAAACTGATCCTCCACCCCATGCAACAGCCAGCTCTGCGTCATCTAATTATCCTTACAAATTGCAAGGCGGCATTTTTCCAGAAGCCAGCAGTGGGGAGGTACGCATTAAAAAATAAAAAACCCCAATGGTTTCTACCAAGAGCTGGTGTAGATCATTTTTACATTGGCTAGACAACTTATATTTGTGCTGATGGCATTAAAGCTGCAGAAAACACAGTCGAAAAACCGATTCCAAAATCTGGTGCATAAAATCAGTATTGCCTGCAGAGTGTTTTTATTCTTTTCTGACTGCATTCATCAAAGTGTGAACTGGTGAGGTACTGGTGAGCTCAGGGGAACATGCGTTACAGAAAACCTTTCACTTCTGAGTCAGAGGTTCGAATCTGGACAGGTCCTTGGTGACTGAAAGTTGTCTGGTGACTTACGTGGAACGTGTTGGTGGGCTTATCCAGATTCAATGGGCAGATGTCCACAGCACGAAAGACACCACTACAATTTGTTCTCTTCTTGGCAGCTGTAGCAGAGAAACCAAAGAATAAGTGGTCATAGTCCTCCTCCCCCCAAGCCATTACTTTCATTCAACTGGCAGGCTATTACAGAGGAACTTGCACTTGGAAACTGCAAGAATAGTGAATACACAGCAATTTTACTCGCCGCTGAGTTCATAAATTACAATACAAGCAGTAGGCCATGCCAGTTGCAAGTTGCTCTTTGGAAGGCACAGTTTGAAGCCAAACCATCCCAGGGGGGTAAGAAGAGGCTTGCGGCTTTCCGAATAACTTCCCTGTACAGAAGAAAAGTGCTACTAGTATTTCTGTAAATGCAAACAGGCAGCTCAAAAGACCACTGGCTAAGGATGAAGTCAATGGCTCTTCTTCCATCACTAACCCACCCCTGGGGTCCCTTCTCTGCTCTGAAGCTCGCAGAGCACAGGAATAGGGGAGGTTCTCTGCAGGCATCGACACCCATGTCATAGGCTGGGGTAACAGGTACAGCCCCAGAAACCTGCGGAGCCTTTTTCCATCACCAGCTAAAGCTGAGCCTACATTATAAATGTTATCTGTATAGGGTGAACTGTATATGTTTATGTATACACGTAGAATCTCATTGGCTGACACCAATTTGGCTATTCCACAAAACCTGAAACTAAGTTCTTGTATTTTTAAAGGAGCTTATTAATTTTAATATGTCGTCCAACAATTAGCTGACGGAAAGCCTATAAATTTTTGATACTCAGTTTTAACTTGCCAAGTTTATATTAATCATTAAACCTATAAGGAGAAAAAAACCTAATTGAATTCTAACCAGGTTTTGAAAAAAAACTAATTAACTTGCTCTTTGACTACAGTTAAAAAATACAGAAAGTTGGAAGACTGCTTTCCTGGGAATTGTTTTTCTGGCTGTACTGAAAATTCAGTATCATGTGATCATATGATTGTGAGTAATTCTTTAAATAGACAATAACACTTACAGGCCAGGTTTTAAATGAACTGTGGCTAGTTACCTAAGTACATTAAAACCTGGCTTTAAATCACATCAGTATCAAATTTTATTCTGCCTGAGGGCAATGAAGTCTAGAAAGCTGCTCAAGCAGCCTTACATTCATTACAGAACATTTTTTTCTACTGCAACTGTTAAAAAGGAGGTGAGTATTTTTTGAGCCATTTTCTCAGCTGATATAATAAACAGAACTCAATTAATGACAGATATAGCTCTGAAAAATAAATACTTATGTAGATATATATTACTATCTGATTTACCACAAAATCCACCTATTGGAGCTAATCAGATGTGTCATTCAGTTAAGGACCCAGTCCAGAATCATTATCTTTTTAAAAGTGGCTGGAGCAGCACATAAGAACATATATTTAATTCATGTATTTCTTCATCCATCTCAATGACCATAGGATTTTACCCTTTTGTACACAAAAATAAATCTCCACAGAGATTTTTATAGCACTTATTGATTTAGAAGGGCTTGCTGTACTATTTAATTTTGATTTGCCAGGGAAGATGTGTTTTTTAGCAGTCACCTGTCCATTATTCATTTAAGCTAGGTGCTTGTATGAGCTTTGCACTTCTTAAAATCCCTTTCAGGAGACTTAATTTTCACCTGCATATACACTAGTTGACAGCTCCCTGTTCTTCTTCACTGTACTGACAAGTAAACCAAGAATCCCTGTGCTCATTTCATTATAAACATTTTATAAGCATCCCATAAAGATTACTTCTGGACACAACGGTTGAGGCTAGATATGAACTGCTTTTCCTTGTGATGAAAGGCCAGTGTCCGATCAAATGAGCCATCCAGGCCCTAAAATGGCTTTAAAAAAATAGTTTTAATCTCTTCATTGTCTGACTTCACGGCATGGTAGTGCTGCCCTTAAATAAAACTTACATAAAAACGGTTAGTACAGCTGGTCAGAAAATGTGCTTGAAGTTTAGAATCACATATCATTGTTTATACAGATGACTATTTGGGATAGACTTCAATAGAATCTGACTTTACTAGCAAAGGAGAAGGCTTTGGCAATAGCATAGGGTGATCAGCAACAGCAACTCATATTTTCCAACTGAGATCAATGTGGACTTTAATCCATTAATGCAGACCTAAATACCACCAGACAGATATGAATAGACGACAGTGAAAATGTGAGGAAGAAAAGTCTGGAGTAGTCATATTTAAGAGAGTTGTTTCATATTCCAATTCATTTTAGTACTCTACAGGAAAGCAGCCTGTTTCTAGATTTTCAATTAGCATACCCTAGATATGAACTGAAAACACTTTTTTTCTGCTAACACAGATGCTTTTTTGTTCGCTCATTTTGAGCCTGTGTTCACAGAATTGGATTTTTACAAAATCCTTGGAAGCATGTTAGCAATGCATCTTTTTGAAATGTCAAGAAACGGGTTTGTTTGGAATGGAAAGTTGCCGACAATCACGCCAAGTCATTCAGATGCCAATTTGGATATTTAAATACCAATGCCAGGCTGAGGGAAGGGGAGAGGAAAACCCCAAAACAACAAAACCACCACCCAAACCGAAAAAGCTCCCAGCTCTGCGCCTATTAAATTAAACTAAAAATAAAGATGACGGCAGTATCTGCAAGCAATTTGGGTGGTCAAAAAACAATGGTGCCCTCTGGTTTGAAAACAGTGTTTAGTGTTTGCACTGTTCTGACTTGTCACAATAAATTTGGACAGGGTTCCTATTTCCTGAATTGACTGAAGCTTTTCATTCTTTAAATTTCTAATGTGTTATGTCACATCTTATTGTATTTCGTGGTGTCACATTGCATTATTTTGCATCATTGTCTCCGAAGTTGATGAAACACAACACAACAGCACATGACAAAAAGGAATAAGCTGTTGGTTACACAGACTAAGTATTGTAACTCAATATTTGTCAGATACAGTAGTCACTGCAAATAATCTCAAACTTTTAATAGTTGTAATTCCTCGATCAGATAGTGAGAAACATGTTCCATTTACTGGTTTATCATAAAGGAAGGACCCTCTCCTGGGAAACACAGGGTTGTCGTTATTTACTCAGTATCAGAATGTGCTGCTGCTGCTTTTCAACCTCTGCATTGCTAATTTATAATGATTAGAATGAGATTTGAGACATACTAGGGTAGAGAATTTCTCAGAACGCAATAATGAGAGTATCCATTTGAGACAGCATTAAAGACACAATATGACTGTTTTGATTTTACACCACAAATACAGTGCATATCCTTGGGATTATTTCCATTCATTATGATTAAGCCATGTCACTCAACAGAGAGGGAACTGAGGGCTTCCCCCCTCTGCCCCCAATTATTCTTGTTGATAGCAAAGCAATAAAACTGAGGAATTATAACCTAACAACTGTGGCCTGGTTAAGAGAAGAGAATATTTGTATTCAGAGAAACAAACTAACTTATTCTTATAAAATATTAGTCTGTAGTCCTCACAGAAAAAAATTTCCTATCAATATTGCAAGTGTAGTTCTTGTCTGAGAAGGAACTGCATGAACATAAGCACTTAATAACAATCGCAATGGGTCATCTTTGGTCTATGTACTGATTAAACTTTCAATCTGGAAAGTACTCAAGGAACTTCCAAAAATGTGTATAAATACACAGAATGGAAACAAAAAGACGAAAATCAGAGACTGTAATTCAATGAAATTGTTCTTACTTCTGAGTGTGTTCTTTAAGTGGATGTGACTCAAGGTGTTTATTTTCTGAACTACTTTATTCTGATTTTAGATTTTTTGCTGCAGTACAACAAATCTGTTGTAAAGAAACAGCAGTTTTATTTCTGTTTCATTCCATTGTTCTGGTCATTGCAAGACATGGGCTGTTGTTGCTGTTTGACTCTCAGGAAAGTAGAGAAATAGATAAACTAAAGATATCATGTAATATTTGTATTATATCAAGGAGGTTACATTATAAAATACATCCACAAGTACAACCAAGAATATGCAAGAAAATATAATAGCCAAGCAGAGGACTGTGAAGCAAGACTGCCTGAAAAATAGGGCATAGGGTTGACCAGGAGTCATCAAGTTCAAACATGTGCCAGCAACATGAATCACATCACATAAACCCAGTTAATAAATCTATCCAGCCCTGTGTTTACTCCCACACTCCCGTACTTATGGTTCTGGTGTCTAGAAAGCTTTTCTCCATTTCTTGTCCAAATGTATTCATAGCCAATTTATGTCCGTTCGTTCTCATGTCAAAATTATCATGTGAATTCAAGAGCTTTTGTTTCTCCACACTATTTACCTCATTGTATATTTATAGACAGCAATCGCTTCCCCTCTCAACCTCTGTTTTGCTGGGTACAGCTTCTTTTCAGACAGGCCATCCTTTCCTCTGATCACCACAGTAGTCACTCTTTGCACCTGTTTTAAAACAAAAACAAAACCATTTGCACCCCAACCATAGGGATTCAGAATTTCAGGTGACGTCTAACAAGCACCTTGGTCAATGGCACGTATACTCTCCCTGCCTCATTAAAAATATTTCCCTCAATATATGTTTAAATTGCATTTTCCTTTTCCGTGGTCTAAGTGCACGGGTAGTTCATAGTAATTCTGTGATTGACTGTTACAACTAGGTGCTTTTTCTCTCTGTCATTTCCCACTGATGAGCCTACAGTTCACAGCAGATACTTTTCATTAGTCCCTAAGTGCGTGACCTTGCAGTGCATGACCTTAAATTCCATCCCATTTCTATTACTCCAGTCTTCAAGGTCATTTAATTCTTCCTGTATAATATTCCAATCCTCCTCTGTATTCATGACATCTCCCAGTTTTGTATCATCAGCAAATTAATTAGTACACTCCTACTTTTTCTGCCTAGGTCATTAAGGAAAATATTAAATAAAATTAATCCCCAGACCAATCCTAAAGGAACTTCACTAGTAACTTTCCTCCAGGGAGAGAGAGAAATCCTTTCAACATAACTCTCGTCTCCTGTTCAGTCACTTCTTTACTTATCTTACAGGCCTGATACTTCTCCTTATCTTTTCCAATTTAAGTAATAATTCCCCATGTAGTAATGTATCAAATACTTTACTGAAGAGCAGAAAGGTTGAATCTACTGCATTTGCTTTATCTCAACAATCAAGTTGTCATTTAAAAAAAGGGGGTGAGAAGTTTATCTGCATGATTTTTTAAAAAACAAATTCATGTTTCACTTAATCCCATTTTCCCATTTTGATCTTTTTTTTTTTTCTTTTCAAAGTCTTAATTTAGTTTTTGGGTCACACCTAGATTATCTTTAATTTCTATTCTATCCTCAGTGCACAGCGATTCTCTTGGTTATCTTCCCCTCATATGACTGAGAAAGCTTTTGCCATCTCTTTAATTTAGTTTGCAAGGTCTGACTCTGCTCGACTTTTGCCAGTTCTGTGTACCGCTATCCTCACAAAGAGCTAAGATGTACCTTTTTTTGCTAAACTGTCCTTCCTCCACCTCCATTCCTTGTCAGGCTTTTATTATTTATTGTTATTTACTGTATACTGTCCAAGGTTGTAATTTATCTGCCAAGGCATACAGTCCCACACATTAGTGCCCCTAGTTTGAGGCACATCACTTTGTTTGTCCAATAATTACCTAGTAAAGAAATAAGTTGAGTGAGAAAAAACTGGACCTTCCCATTAGTGGCACTCATTTTCTTGTCTAGACTGGGCAAAAAAGTCTTCCACAAAAATAAACTAAAGGATAGATTTTATCATATATTTCAGGGACTGCCCTTCCTATTTAAGTGCATCCCTGGTGCTCCTTCGCACTCGTCCCAGTACAGTCTCTTCTGCCTTCCTTGTGATACCAATACTGCTATAACTATTTCATAGCTTGCCGCAAGCTTGCTGCATCTTGCTACCATATTGTGCCTTTCTTTGCTCCTATCTTTTCAGAGAGATTGAAAACCAGCAACCCAACCAAGCCTGACTACCAAAAATGGCAGAGAGCTTGTCAGCAGGCAACGTTCCCGCAGCACTGGCAGCAGTTACAGTGGCTGCTCTCCCAGCACGCACACAAAGCTCTCTTTAGGCAGGGAGATCCAGCTTCATTGCTGTGGGGATCCACGCACAATCACAACAGCATCAGTTATGCCTTTGACACATCTTTTCCTTTCTCAGGAAATTTATTTTATATCTCCCTCTATAAAAAGATATGCATATATATGTGTGTATACGTATGTATACATATGCATATATGCGTGTGTGTGTATATATATATACACACACGCATGCACAATTGTCTGCAAATTTAAAACACTTACTGAGATTTATTAATGGAGAGATCAGCAGATATTACAGCAGAAATTAATCAAATTTTAGGAAATAGTCACATCAAATGTTAGGAGCCTACTCTGTTCTATTACTTGTTTGTTTATGGTTCACACTAGGATTTTGGCTGTAACCATTACATTGCCTCCAGTTGTAACAATTTCTAAGTTGAACACTATTCGTGTGTACTCTGTGGCTAAAACAGAGATGCATCTCCAAAGGCTGTCAGTTGATGTCACTTGTCCTTGCAAAGAGCAACACATTTACCTGGACAGGCAAAACCTCAGAACAATCCCAGATGGCAGGAAACATCTAGCAGGCCTGTCAGAGAAAGATGACTTCCTAGTGGCATTTGATTGCCTTCCTAGTGGCATTTGATTTGACATGGACCCTGCAGAACTCAGTCAGTGAGCCAGATTGCATGGATGCGTCCTCTAGTGCATTCTGGAATATACCTGAATCGGGCGTAACTGCATTATGTGAGTATGAACGAGCTTTAGGTGCCCTTGCTTGGATGAAAAAAGCTGTGGAGGACCTATAAGAGGGGCAACCGCAACACTTCAGAGCAGTGTGGAAGTGTTTTTTCATGGGGGTTTCAGGTGCCAACCAGCAATAGGAGTTATGGAATCAACCACTAGTAGCTCTGGTCATCAAAATCCATTAAGATTTTGACCTTTGGAATTATTTTCCCCGTGTTTCTGTTTCTCCCCATAGAGGTATTATCCCCACTCTCTTAACGAGCACCTGCATGTTTGAAGTCAGCATGTGCACCTACATTCTCCAGCATTTCCCTTACACACCTGCGTCCTGAACCGTTGTGTAAAGTTCCTGTAACTGCTCAAAAGCTGTTCTCTTCCAGCAGTATCTCTAGCTCAGTGATGATTTCAGGCTGTTTCTGCCGTCAGGACTATCCATATAAGGTGCATTATGTATTTTCTACGATTCAAAGTTAATATAGCCAAATATAAGACAACGACTTTTTTGGGGGGGGAGCCTCCTGGAGCGTTCTTTTCTTTTTCTTAGCATATTCTGGTTTTATTTTTTTAAATTTATTTTTGGCTTTCAATTGTATATATATGGAAGAAGATACCCTGCATATTTAGTCCATGTTCTTAAGCTATAGAGAAGCCAGTGCACTATAGATCAAAGGGAGGGATCTCATAATAAAAGTGCAGAATCAGTCCTGCTGGCTAGACCAAATTTTCCATAACTTTATTTCTTGGCTCTAGCACTAGTGATTGGCTAGAGAAAAGCTGAGACAGTGGCCTGCATAAAGGGATTTTTCCTTCAGTTTCTCCTCCTGCACTCTGGATATTACTGACTTTTGAATTTACTAAGCTCCGTGTTGCCTCCAGGTCGTTTTGTTTGAGAATCACTGAGGAACCAATGCTACGTGACTCTATCTTGCTGCTTTTTCACCCCATCTATACTTTTAACCTCCATAGTTTTCTGTAGAAGTGAAGTCCGCAACTGGTAGCGTTTTCTCCACTTTAAATCTGAAAGGCTCATTTGCTGTGGGAGCCTGGCATCTCATGCTGTGAGAAATAGTGAATGATGATTCCTTGTTCACATTCTGATATCATTCATGGTTTTTCATAGTTTTCTGTTGTATCTCTCTTCTGATGCGGTTCTTGCAAACGAGGAGTCCTAATCTACTCAAACTCACAGGAAAGCAGTTCCATTCGTCCTGTCTCCCTTGTCATCCTTTCCCAATTCTCCGATATCTTTTTAGGGATGGGAAGATCAATACTGAACACAGTGTTCACAACACACTGCTTTTATAGCAGGTTTATGCAGGACCACAGTAATTTAATTTTTTTTGTATTTTTTTTTTGCTAATAATGCTTAACAATCAATTTGCAATTTTGACCGTTACTGATGTTTTCAGAGAATCATACACATTTTGACTCCAAGACCTCTTACCTGAAGATTTTACAAACCATTTTTGCATAGGCCTGAGGTTATTTTTCTCCATATGTACTACAACATATTAACAGGCACTAAGAATGGGACTCCGTTTCCCAAACGTAGGCATCTAATGTCACAGCCAAGGACAAGCTGTGTGTTTGACTTCTGCCACCATCACATGGCTATGGCAAGTACCCTCTCAAATGACTCTAGACACCTATTTTCAAGCACCTGTTTTCAACACCCTGCATGTTCTATATCATTTTATCCCCTACTTGACTAGGTAATCCTATTCCAAACCTTCACAGACAGATGTAGAACCATTAAGCTTAAACAATTTTGTATTATCTGCAAACAGTGGCACCTTCTCAATCATCCCCCTCCCTTTCTAAAAGTTATTTATGAATATACAGACTGCACAAATCCTCTGTGCTTCCAACAGCAACTTCGCTTCATTGTTAAAATAGATATTTTATTCCTGCCCATTGTTTCCTATTTTTATTCAGTTATTAATCAAAGCTGTTTTCTCTTATTTCTTAAGAATTCAGTTTCTTAAAGATATTTTGGGTTAGAGATCATTTATAAGGCTTTTTGAAATCACAGATATAGTATCTTCATCACACAATCTTAACTTACATTGTTCATTGAGCTCCTACAAAATTGTATTTGTTCTCATAGGAATTGTATTCATACTAACTTACTTGGTACAAAAGTTAAACTTCAGCAATTTTCCTGTTGAATTCTATCTGGAGAAACAGCATCTGATGCTCACAATTAGATCCTGTTGATTTACTCCTATTTGTTCCAAAATCTCTTCTATTGACTCTTCAGCTCAAAATAGCTTCTTGTATTCACGTCCTGTAAGAGCGAACCTGGAAGAGAAGAATCTCCTTATAGCCTTAGTGCTAAATGCTGATTCCAAAGTTTAATTTATCTTTCCTGCCGTGACCTGATGTTACTTAAATGCTCTATTTACACTTTCAACATTGACCTCCAAGACCTCCTTTCAGGACTTTCAGCAGACCCTGCTGCACCCCTTGTATTGTATGAACGGACAATAAACCAGCTTAACGTGCCTATCCAATACCACACTAAGGTATTCTTTATGAACCACTCCCAGCACACACCTACTATTGGTGCTAAATTTAATTTAAGAAAAATGAAATCAAAACAGATATGTGAATAACAAAAGAACATTTTTTATTGATAGAGAAACCTACCATTCTTCATATAAGATAGAAGTAGGTAACTAATTTTCAGTATGTCACCGAACTCATTGTCTTTGATCTAACCCTCTGTAAAAGATCTTTTTTCTTCCTCATGTAGCACTATCATTTTTATGTATACTCAGTGCCGTCATCCATTGCCTGAATCACAAATTAAAAAAAAACACTCCACAACTGTACATATTTCTGCTCTTCAGAAGGATACAAAACACCTATTAATTATATATCAACCATGCGTATGCAACCGTAGACATAGAGTTAAAAAGGAGTTTCATGATAGACATACCATTTGCTGAACTGAATGGATATTTAAATCCCAGTTGTCGGAAGAAGGGGGAATTGAGTGTCTAGTGTCTGTCTGTAGTATCTCATTGAAATGAACAATACTGTGCACTTACAGAGGAGAAAGAAAATTGCTTGGACAGGTAATATGAATTCCAGACATGTTAGTGATTGCTTTGCTTTGCCATTTCTGGAGTGTCAAGTTTTCAAATCAGCATTATTCACCTCTAATTAATAATATCAATACCCTGAACCCAAATTTTTCTGTAATTGCTTTTTCATGTGCCTTTTCCGTATGTTCTCACCCTGAGACAGTATGTAGGCTTGAGAGGCCTAAACCATTTATAGTTCAGCAAAGACCTTAAGCTGTGCTTTTCAAGTTTTATTAACAACAAGTTCCAGTTCCATACTGATTTTCCTGCTGTGCATACAAAAATGCCACGAGCATTTTTGGTGGATATTAACAAATTTCAACAGCACAAAACCAATCCTACATTTTGCAGATAATTAGACCATCTGAAATAATTTTGAAAAGGTGGTTTCTTTTGTGATCTGTGAGTAATTCACTTTCATGGACACAAATCCCTTCTTAGAACTGGCTAGGGTAATTTACACATTACAAGGCTTCGAGACATAGTTGGCCACTTATCCAGTGCTAATAAATTGAAAATGTGTGTGCATGATTTAACAGAGAAAGGAACATGTGAATGTAATGCAGGTAATTGCTGAACTACAGTTCTGCTTCTGACAGCTAAAGAATACATGAATAGAGCTATCTGGAGGACACAAGTTACTTTGCATCAACTTTCAAAATGTTGATTTTTCGTCTAACTATTTGAAAACAATCATACGACTAATTTTTGAGAAAATGCTTTGTGTCAAAATGTCTGTTTCCAGGCAAAATGATTCTAGATGTTCGAGTGTGAGCCTGCATGTGGGGAGGGGATGCAGGACTGTATTCCTCCTCCTCCTTCAGCATTCATATTGGACTTTAGAGAAAAAGCAAGCAATCCTGTAAAAAATAAGGAAGATTTTATTGCAGTATGTTTAGCTTTCAACAAAAGACGGGGTTTTTAAAATCATTTCTGCTATATCTCATTTCTGCCAGGCTTTTCATGTCACCAGCCACTGGCTAAATTGGCGTATCATTTCCAATGCCTAACTTTACAAAAAGGATCTTCTAGATTTGATTCCCAGTCACTGGCAACCAACCTCTGCAGGTTTACAAAGAGTTTCAGTTTTGAAGAGCTCTCTACTTCAAGGGATAAACCTTCCTTTTCTTTATCAAGGTCTCCTGCCTGCTTCTGCCAGCACCAAGTATTCAGGCAAGAAGCCTGAGAGGTCTTAACAGAGGTGGAATTTTGGGAGAAAAAAAAGGAAACATGGTTGAAGAGTATAAGATTGCTGTACCCTGGCATGTTGGTGATGCAGCAAAGTTTCCTCTTTTTTTATATGAATTTTTTCTTTGCTCTTACAACCCCTCTGTTTGTTGGTTTTTTGTTTTTTTCTTGTAGTGTTTGATGTTGGATTTCTCCCATCCCAATCAGTTCTTAAACAGACACGTATGAAAAAATATAAACTTAGAATTAAAACTCTCAAGCAGGAAAACCGAGAAAGAAATTGAGCTGTGAGGGGCAAATGTCACAATTAAAATAGTAAAATCCTTTAAATTCTGTAACAATGAAATCAGCTTGAAATTGTGTCACAGCTACCAGCACAGAAATTGAGTTGTAATTACTGAAAGACCCAGCAAATACAAGTATTGCTGCTCTTATTAAAACAAGCACCATCAGCCACAGTAAAAAGAAACAGGTAAATAAAGAAAAAAAGCCAAAATGTATAGAAATTCTTATCTCTAGGGTTTTTTTAAAAATAAGAAATTTCTTAAAGTATGACCGCAGGATTCAGTGTCTGCTCAAATTACAGAAATCAGGAGAAACGTCCACGAGGTTGGATCATGTTACAAATACATGAACAGAAGTAAAGAATTGGAGACTCAACTCAGCAGTTTACATATTCCTGTTTAAAGGAAAATACTTTTCAGAAGAAACACTTTTTTTTTTTGGTTTGCTGTCTAAAATGACCGTCATTAAGAATTGTAGAACTAAAATTTTCAGTTGTTCATTTTCATTTTTGAGGCACTAGTAGCTGAAACGGTACACAATTACTTGGTACTGAGCTGACAAAGTATTTCAAACACAGCTCAGCCTCTCCTGCCTTCCTTCTTAATTCAGACATTCTGGAAATGGTGTCATTCTTACCACTCCCCCTATTGTTTCTGCTCCACATCTCTGGTGGCTTCAGATCTTCCTGCCGCCCATCCAACGTGGCCTTTGAATATCCCTCAACAACTCACACCAGCCACTGGCATCAGAATCAGCCCTCAGCAGCCCAGCACTGCCTTGGAAAGTGGATGTCATTATTACCATTGATCACCAATGGAGCAGGGGATCTGTGTCAGCTGAAAGGACGCTTAACTCTTCAGTATTGCCTCAGTTCACGGCGGTTCCTTTTCTGTCTCCTGATATTTTATTACAGCAGAATCATTTTAATTGGCACATGCTGGTGGAAACAAAACTGCATCTGTTGAGGGCCAGATTCTAGCACTCCTGCTCAGGTGGTACAAGTCCCTTGTTCTGGAGTGCGTCCATTGAAATCAAGGGATCTGCCCAATTGTTAGAGGTTCATAGGAACACATTGTTCTGATAGGTATTCACTTTTATTCCATAATATGCTTTAAAAATACACACTGTACAAACCATTAAAAAAACCTCCTATTAAAGTAAGTTTTTCCATAATAGAGCAGGGAAGCAGCAGGAAGGGAACAAAGGGCTACCCAGCACGACACTTATGCTAGCAAACACCAATTCACACCTGTTAACTACTGTGAATAAAATCTTTGGAATCAGTTCCTCAAAAAAGTCAAAGAAAGAAAGAAAAACTGTT
Organism: Dromas ardeola; assembly: GCA_013398915.1. Lineage (NCBI taxonomy): Eukaryota > Metazoa > Chordata > Aves > Charadriiformes > Dromadidae > Dromas > Dromas ardeola. Next base: position 228,848 of record VYZM01012518.1, read on the forward strand.
CACCATGAAAGAAAACGGGAACCTCAGGTGTGCTGCTGAAAGCTTACAGAGTCAGATCAGCATTTATAATCAGTCACTTCTGAGACTACCTGAAGGAATGGAAGGAGAGGACTTGGCAGGTATACAAAGTATACACAAGCACAGAAGAATTGGTCCTGCTAATTTTGAAGTGAAATGGAGGATAACCCCACCAGGTCCCGGCAAAGATACAATGTTCTGAACTAAAAGTTCAGCCAGAGCTTTGGTCCTGGGAGATAATTATAAGGCTGCCTGACCTAACTGACCCAACTTAATGAAACGAGTATGGCTGAACTGAGGAGAAAAGAAAAATATACAGTGAGCATCAAAATGGGGATCCTGATCTGTCACTGCTATTCAGATTTTTGCCAAAAGAGACGTGTCATTGTCAAAGGCTTTTCCATTAATAGATGTCAGCCTTCTCTGCTATAGGCAACCAAGCAGAGTACAGAAACATAAGTGGACAAATTCTAATCTCATTTATATGAGATCCACAAACCTGGTGATGGTTGCCTGAAAACTGTCACTAAAGACTGAAGTGATTGTATTCAGGACATCTACTCAAGATGAGTGCTTAATCTTTAGTGTCACTTATCAATCTAAAGTCCAATTACACATTCTTACCTTTGTGAGGATCATGCACTTGGGCAATATTTCACCAACATGAGTAAGCAGTACAAATCTATCCCCTCATTATTAATAATAATATTTCATTATTTGGAACAGAATGCTCTTGCAGGGAGACATGAGATTATTGAAGAACCTATGGGCTTATATCTTACATATGTTAAATCTGCTTTACATTAGCTCTGGTCCCAAAGTAAGCTTAAACTAGAAAAATCCAGCTGTGGGAAGTCCGGCTTGGTGAATTTTCTAGTGGTGTGGGGCTGCCTTTCTAATCACTGCTGCAGGAGCATACCA
>VYZM01012518.1:229807-243717 GCA_013398915.1 Dromas ardeola
CATACCACTGAGAAAGGACGATATGGCTTGCATATCCACAACCCAGCAATTCTTGGCTCCCCACGCAGCCCAAAGGGCCTGTTCACAGATGACACAGCATAAATCCTGAGGCTGTATCCCATTTTCCTTTATTTACACACACATGTAGTCTTAAACAAGGGACGCTTTAGCAGGCCAGAGCAAGGTACAGTACTTAATGTGCAAATTCAGTTCAGCAGAACTCCAACTAAAGCACGTCAGCCTCAAGGGCTTTTCTCTCAAACAGTGCTCCTAAGTTCTCCGCAGAAGGAAACTTGCTGAACTACATCTTTCTGAACTTTAAAGAAAAAAAGTCCTGATTCTAAACTGAATGAGGGAGTAAATGAATGAGTAACTTCACTGAAGGCAAGGAGTGGCTCTGGTCTATTGCTAGGAGAGCTATAGAGAATCCAGACAACCCAGTCATGACAGGAAAATGTTCCTACTTTTTTTAAAAAAATTTCTTTTGTTGTAAGAATATTATCCATCTCAGTGGCTTTATTCTCAGCAGCAGACCTTAGACTGGTCTTTGAGGACTCTCTTAAATAACCTCCAGTATGGATGTAAAAAGGAAGCAAACCAGAACAATCAAACTTAAGGTTTACTTTTTAACATATTTCTAAGCTATCTTTTTTATTCTCAGGCCCCACCCTTCACCTTTTTCCTAAGTCAGTTTCATTCCCATCTTTTTCTCCCCAGATGATTCCCTCACAGCGGGCAGAGAGGCATCACTTCCAGGCAACTCCTGCTGTGCATCAGTTGTTCCCCTGCAGTCTTTTTCTTCAGGCTCCATTGCATGGCTCAGCCTCCCCAGACCTAAAAGAACATTTAGTCCTGCCACAGCTACTTTGGCCTTAATTTCCACCCTTCTGTGTCACTTAGCAGTTGGCTACAGTGAAAGCTCATTTGGTTGGAAGCTGACCTGCTGCCTATTCTGAATAATTTTAGATTCCGTCCTGGGATCTCACTGGGATCTTGTGTTTTAAGATGCCTTCTTTTATTTCCCTAGGGATTAATGAAACTTTTCAAATTGCCTTATGTGGTATAACGTCATAAGGCGCCTTAGTTTTGCCAAAAAAAATATCCAAAAGAATTAGGTTTTAGCTGTTAAATATCTCCTGTTTTCCTTATTACTTCTTTGAAACTATGAACATCTGGGAAATTACACTGTTCCCACATTCTAGTATAGCAGACCCTTAATGGACTGACTCATGTAATCTCATGTAATATCACAAACTTGGATTCAGACTTACGTTCAAATAGGAAACTCGTGGCTCTGGTAAATAAATAAACCAAAAAAAGATGTCGAAAACTCCTGGTCTTTTTTAGAACTTCAGTTGTCACTACACACTTTTGCAGATAACTTGGGGAACTGCAGATGAGGAAAGGAATGAAGTTCAGAGGATGCTTGTCAGGTGCATTGCTGTTCTTTTGTTGTTTGCTGGGTACTCTAGACTTGAAGACTTGTCATGGACTAGTTCTGAGTCGGTTCCTTTAAGCCAACATAATTTTTAACCTCTGCCTCATTCCGCTTCTCATCCTTCCTGGCTACACCCACGCGCTTTCCTCTTGTGCAAACTTTGCTGAGGAAGAAATACTTTTTTTTGAAGGAGTCTTGGAATAAAATCTGGGACAGTGGTGAGATAGTAGAGGAGTAGAAGTAGCCCCAGTCTGGACAGGGACACAAAAGGACTCTTAGTCACATGTTTGTGACCCGATCATGCAGCAGAGGAGTGTATGCCACCACTGGTGGTGGAAACTGGGTGGAGTTTTCTCAGGCTCTACTTAGCTGTAGTGCCTAGACTGGGTTTCCTAAGACACGGGTCCATCAACAACACAACACATCCTTGGTGCTTCTGCAAGACAGAATTGCACTGTTGTTTTTGACCTCGCTGTAATAAGGACTTTGTCTTTGAGGTGACATTTGTCAACATTGTCTGCCTTCTTTCATTTGGCAGGCCAAAATGCCTCCTAACATCCACGTAAATTTTTTTCTTTTTTCCCCCGGGTCACTTTACATGACTCTGCTTAATTATGACCTTGGTTAACATTTTTCTTGACTACTTTTAAGGGCAGCATAATAAGCTGTTTCTAGGTAGACTGCTGTGTCTTTGGTCTTCATAACACTTCTTTTGCAGATGTTAACATTTTTTTCTCAGGAAATATTAAAAAAACCAGTTGCCTGAATTGTATAAAATAAATTAATTGGGACAACAAAGCTAAGGCAATTCAAGAAATAATATAAAAAAATGACCCTCAAGAACATTTTCAAAAACATTCCTTTGCTGACTAAATGTTTGAGAAAACTGCCAATATTTCCTTTCCGTACTGGAGATTCAAAAGACAAATATAACCACAGTAAACTTTAATAGTATACACACTAAAGCTGAATACCCGGCATTATCATCACTATATTAATGGTATCTCATGCTATTAATTTTAAGAAGTCAAAGGAAATTAACTTTACATATTTATTAGCAGATTACTCAAATGATTTATAATCTTGGAAGCCCCTGTAGTACTGTTGAAATTTTTTCCATTCGTTTCACTGGGCACAACAGCATAAAACGACACAAAGTGCTTCTCTTGTTTACTTACACTTCTCGCAAGATTGTGTAATCTTTTCATTCCGCCACCAGATAGATCTCCTTTCTTTTTGCCCTTAGGACTCTTCTACACAATTTCTTGAATATGCTTATCTGAGGGAGAAAAAGGGAAAAAGCATCAATATCATCCGTTCAAATTTTGAAAATACCTTACATTTGCAACTCTTCCTTTTCACCTTAAAAAAATATCGTCCTGTGGAAAATTTTTTTGGTAAGGTCTCAAAAATAAGACCTTCCGGGCTCAAGGCCTAAAGACAAGACACTCTCACAGTGCAAAAATACTGCTGAAAATTTTTATCAGGCCTGGAAGCGGAGTTGGCAAATCGATTTAAATTAGTCAGGCCCGGCTCTATATTGGGGAGTCTATGCTTGCATATCCATTTTTTTTACGCCAGTGCTTCTTTTGGATTCTTAGATAAAAGAGTATAAAGTGGGCATTCTCCACTTGATGCAATTTCACTATACAGTGATTCCCATCAATGTATAATTAAAAGTGGATTTCCTTTTCCCTGTTTGGCTGAGGTGGGGGATGGTCTGCATAAACCTGGTTGATGTGAAGTGAACAAAGAGAACTTTCATGAGTTCTCCTGCAAACAGTCTATCAGTTACAATTCCTAGTGTTCACACTGCTGCACTGTTCAAAAGGAGCTCTAAAAAAAAAAAGTCAAGCAGGGGGTCCAAGAAAAATTCAACCCGCATGCCAACTAAGGGAAAGAAAGAGAAGGCAGGAAAAAAAACCTAGCTTTTGTTGTAAAAAGAACTAATGAAGCTGCTCTTAGAACTGTCCATGGTGACACAACAAGCCTGTGCACCCACACGCATTGTGAGAACGCCAGTCACCCACGGTAATGAGAAAAGGAAACACTGTGGGCAAAGGAAATATATGAATACATTGCTTTTATGGTTTAACTGTAGGGAATCGCAACGCTGGCCCACAATATCTTGTGCCAACTGCCAAAAGTGGTAAAGTAATACATAAGGTTGTCTACTTATATTTTTCTTACAGACAAGATGGACTGGTGGGGGGTAAAATCCCATTATCATTATAAATTGCTAATTAAATAATTATCAATTAGATGGGCAGACAGAACTCATTCCAATGAATTCCTTAGAGGGCTTTCAGTAAAGAAAAACAGTAATTTTGATTATTTTTTTTATCCATACTTCCTGCCTAGGGGCTCTAAATAGAGATGATATATGGAGTACCCCATGTTAGACTTTCACACAGTATATCCCATGTTACAGCTCAGGGACAAACACTGAACTTTGGAGCATATATAGATCTTTTTTCAGTTTTTCAGATAAATGGCCTTAATTTCACGATATTAATTAGAAACCCAGGGTTATTTCCTAAGGAATAAAAAGAATACTTTCCAGACTTTTATGTGGCTTTGAGAAATCTCTTTTTTCCAAGTAACTGATAATATTTTCTAATATGTCATTGCATTTTCTTTTCCCTTCTTTGCATAATCCGTAATTATATTTGAAATAAAATATTAAAATATTTAGTACCGATAAATATACAGATGTTAGGCATGACTGAACACAGTGCAAGGAGTATTTTTAATGAACTTTGCTCTATTCATTAACACCAAAACCAATGTGAAATTAAACACTGTGCCTGTAGGTTTTAGCTGTCAAGTTTTCGGATCAGACCCTTGGGCAAAAATACTGTTGTCACAGCACTGAGCGACAGAAACGATCCTGTCCCATCCTGTCCCCCTTACGTCTTTCCTGAGGAGAGGGGTCCCACTGGCTTTAATAAAAGTTACTCAGCTATAACCAGTAATTACTCACATGTGCCCAGAGTGGACCTACCCACACTTTTCTTGTCCTAAATGAGTTTTCCAAGACAATTTAAAAACTATAACGATGTGCATCTGCTATTTAAGAAAGCCTCAGTTGTCTGTGACAAGGAATATTTTCTAGGAACAGAAGTTCTGCAGACTGAACTGCAGAGTCACACTAATGTTTGGGACATAGTCGTCATTGCCGGCAAACACCAACAAAAACCGTAAGGAACGGAAATGGTAACATGAAAGATGGACTTTTAATTCCACAGCCAGCAACATTTAAATATGAATGGGGCTTGCTGCAGTCCTCTATCTTTTGTCAGGAAATATGAAGCTCTGGAACTCCTTTTGTTGCCTTCTTTGTTAACTGTATAAGGCTGAAAAGAGTTAGATGGCTTGTTTCATTTTCAAGCCCCATCACAATGAGGCTCTCAAAAATAAATGCTGATAAATACATGAAAATGCTGAAGGGTTCATAAAGGAGAGAAAAGTTTTTTTTCAGCGTCGTCTGTTACTGGATGACTTACCAGGGACAATCATCACCAAAAGCGAACAGCAAGTTAGATTTTTAAGGTTTCGAAAGGGGAACTGAGTTACAGAATAAAATTAAAATACAGGAAGATATTTGACAACAAAATTAAGTGATATAAAATACCTTTAGCAATACGTACATCTTTTCCTTCCTATTTTGCTATTTTTCAGCATTAGTTTCTGGGAGATCACAGAATCCCAAGGGAAGTTCCTCATGGTGATGTTCTCTAATGTCATTTACTTTGAGGAATACTTAATGGAGAAAGGTGCCTACTACATTTTGTTATTGAGTTTTTGTTCATGGTTCAGGATTGATCCACTTGAGTCTTTCAGCAGGGAGTAGTTTTCCAGTGTGGCACAGCATGACTCCAAATCAATAAGGTTAATAGATGTGGTGGCCACACAGTCAGAGGTGATGTGCCTGGCATTTTCTGTGCCAATGAAGAAAATTTCTGATGACGAGATGTCATTTTTGTGCCGGCAGTAATGTCACCCTGATTACCTAGAGCACACAGCCAGTTAGTAAGTTAGCAAGACTGTAAATGGCCCATTAATCTGAATTATCTTTACAGGAATTGTTTCAAAAAATTTTGCTTGCGCCCAAATTACTGGCCTCTCTGTGATTCTTGAAATGCCAACAGCTGACTTGATATATAAAAATACCATTGCTGTGTAAAAGTGACTAAATAGGAATGGCTAGACTGGAACTTCAATGTATATTTTTAAACTCTCAATAACACACTATAAAACCTGCAAAAAGCCAGTCTTAAAAAAAAAAAAAAAAAGTCGTAAGTTGTTTTAAAAAATAAATGTATGAACAGAGAGGAAAAAATACAACGTAAAATACCCCTGGAAAAAAAAGTAATCATGTTGATGTTAAATCTACTGATGTAATGAGAGTGCCATGTGTTGGTCTTCCTGCAGTTCTAATTTTCTCTGACTTTTTAAAATATGCAAACTCTTAACAGTGCCTCCCAGAGCATTAATGGGTACACATTCCCAGATGGCCCGCATTGTGAACAAAGTGTTGGACTGGACTGGAAAGAGAAATCTGTTTAATATTGCAATATCTAAATGTCAGGAAGGTGTAATTCAGAGTGCCACTGAAAGGTGAGCTTAACAGAATACAATTTATGGTGACTTTAGTTAACAAATGGCATTAAGGGAAGGATTTCCAGAATTAAATAATTAACTAATATGAAATATTGATTCCCTCTCTGATATTACTGTATTACTGATATTACTTGTCAGACTTGCAGATACCCAAAGAGCACTCAGTGCAGTCCCTACCAGCAACAACAATAACTTGCGTTCTGATAACACTGTCGAGCGCTATCAGGCATAGGAAACAGAGCAAAGTGATTTGTGTACCAAACCACCCCTGCCCCAAAGAGTTCAGATAACATTCTGAAGAAAAATAATAGGATGGGTGCAAGTGAAGTCCGTGCAAACAGACTGGATAAAGTGGTGATTTGTATTAGGAGGATTCTTCCACTCTCCATACTGCTTGGTAACTGGTTTGGAGTCAATCAGCTCTGCTTCCGCTTTTCCTAGCCATCTTTACAGTGCTTCGAGATAGTTGCTTATTTGAAGAGCTAAATTCTATTGCAATTTACATGAAGAACTCTCATTTTCTAACAGCAAGAGTTTGGATTTTTTTGGCTGCTCTTTATATATTTCTGTTGTCCAAGGGAAGTTGAGAACGCACCATGGAACCAATACAGTACATTAAATGACGATTTTACTTATATTCCAGTGTGCTCATTAAACATGTTAAATAGTGGAACATATTAAGTTAACTTGAAAATGCGGAAGGACTGGAAGAGGCAAGATTAAAAAAAAAAAGTCTACACTGAAAAGATCGTCCTTAATTGAGTTGTAATCAGTTAGTATTGATCATTAGTCCTTTCTTTTATCAGCATGATGAAGATAATGATGATGACGGTGATGCAATGCGCAGCATTTGGATCATAAAGAAAGGATGAAAAACTGTTTAAATATTTGATGATAATTCTTTCTTGAAGGTGATATAGGCTGCACAACATCGTGTATTACCCTCAAATTTGTGACAGAGCTTGAAAATAAGCTGAATAAGCAAAATTTCTTTTTTTTTTTTTTTTTTTGGTATACTTTTCCACATCTACTTTTAAAGGATTGGTCCACTCTGATAAAATGGAAAGGGGTTATATTTTGGAGAAATGTTTTTTGAAAAAAATGTTATTTTCTACCTCAGTCTTTCAGCAGGAAAGCAGTTCTTTTGGCAGTTAAACATTCAAAAATCATGTCTCATTTGAATAAATTAACATATTTTGTGGCAAAAATTAATTCCAAGGAAGGAACAATAAATAGGAAAGCATTTTAAATCGTGTATTTTACAGGGGAGGGAAAAAAAAAAGAAAACCCAACATTGTCATGCGTATGACAGCTCAGCTAATTTGATGGGCTTTGATGTTAATTTAGGGTTTGCTTTAATTTCAAAACATATTTTTTCACTTAATAAGGGAAACAAAAGAAACTTTCAACCAGTTTGTTATCTGGGAATGTTTTGGCTTCTCAAATGTGAGAACATGATTGTTTTTATTTCCAGGAGGAGATAATAACACTGAAGCAATAAAAAAGAGTCAAGGCAGCTTGCACAGCACAGGAAGTTCACAGCCAGAGACTTAATTTCCCACACAATGTACTGTGCAATGGGCCCATTAACATAGATGAATAGGCTCTTTAAAGGGTTTTTTTTCCAGATATGCAGCTGCCGCTGAATGGTGCTATGTTAATAAGGTACTCACATGCCTATTCTTCAGGTACTCTGGCATTCTCTACCTAGGTAATCTCCATATAGGAAAAGCTATTAGGGCTTGTATCTCCTACCACACCTTCAATTATTTTAACACCTGCACTGATAATCCAGGCAAGGTAAACTGGTAGGGGGCCGAGGGTCTAAGTCCATCCTCTTGCCCCCCAAAGTCACATCTCGGGGGGAGGGGCTGCGGGAGAGGGGGGAAGAAAAAAAAAAGTAAAGTCACTTTTATTACACATCAGTGGGAACATTCTGAAAAAGCTTTCATGCCTAGGAAATTGTTATTTCTTCAAACAACTGACAGCCTGCAGAGGAAACTCTAATGGAAATCCAGCTCATGCATTGTTATGCATGGCCCTCATGTAGATACATGGGGGTGGATTAAGTTAGCTTCCAAAGGGTCTATTGTGTGCAGCATTAATTTGCAGTGCTCTTGATATTTGAGTTTGAAGGTTTTACAACCTTTGTGTTTACTTAGATGCACTATATCCTAGGTTTGTTTATTTCCTTCCACAATCTCTTATTACCCAGTAAATGTTACATTTATCTTTATTAACTTTCAATATGTTGCTGTAAGTCACAGAGAAGGAAATAATTACAGCCTCCTTGAGATGTATTAGTTTTAGAGGAGGTTTATGGGTTGTTTTTTTTTTTTTGCTTCCTGGTCAGTTCTGATTTATCCATCTGTTAAAACACTGGTCTTCTTTATAAAGTCAGTGGAGAAAAAGCGTAAGAACTGTGTCATTTATTATTATTATTATTATTATTATATGACTATTAAATTATAAAAAAATACGTTAAGTTTCCCTTGTCATATATTTACAAATAAATAAACCAATCAGTAGTCTTCCAAAAGAATCTGACACTGGTACAATTGCCTATTACTATGCATTGATATAAGAAATAAAAATGCACATACCACTCTTCACAATAAGCACAATCTTTCCACTGTTTCCTCAGAATCCGTTACAAATTTGTTTGCTATAACATACAGCTGCTCTTCTCCCAATATTAAGATGCAAAATACAAATAAGACTTTTCCCATGCTGCCTTAACATGTGGTCTTGTTCTCCTGTAAAGATTCATATACTCTGTAGACAGGCGTTATTGTAAATTCAACTTTCCAGTGAGATTTAAATTCAGGAGATCCTAATGGATTTTTATTTGAACTTGTCAGGGATGTCTAGAAGTGTTAGTTTTTCAATACTGAACCAAGAACTCAAAGTAACTTGTACATTCAAAGGAAGCTATGATCCTAATCTGAACTAAAGGGCTCAGTTGAATAAAAATACCTTATGCTCGAGTAACTCAAGTTATGTGTGGTTCCTTCCCCTCCCCCTTATATGAAAGTCAGTCAGTTAGACATTTGTGTATGTTAATAACACAAAGGGGTTTCTTGTAGAAAGAAGTAAGTGCCTGACTTAGAGTAATTAGGGCCTGAGTAGTATCAGGTGCATAGTTTACTCAAAAACCCCAGCACTAAGGGAAGACCTCTTAAAACTACGGAAAGTTTTGAATTCAAGTTTTGATGCTACGTAAGGGACAAGAGAAAAGAAATTACCTTCTTTGGGGCTCGCTCATTAGGGGCACAACAGCAGAAAGAGCTGCCTCTCAGACCTGCTTGCTTGTCGGTTTGGGGGAGTCCATTTGTAACCTGTCTCAGACTGAGTAAGAAGAAGTACAGCCCAAATGACAGGAGCCACTGACCTCAGCTGCTGAAGAAGTGAAGATCTTAGTCCAAGCTTTTGGGCTCGGGATCTTTTCTAATGTCGTAGGAAATGATAACAGTGGGAATAGAAGGAACTGCATTTCACAGAACTGTTTGAAGTACTGTGGTACTACTGGCATTGTATAAAACAATAGCACAGCTTCCTCTGGAACATGATAAAAGTATGTGAAACCACGGCTGGTTTAGAGAATATAGATCTAGTGCTTCTGTTCTCCTTGTTTTGTAACACAAGGACAGGAGTGATAATAGAGAGATGCAAATTCAAAACCAATAAAAGGAAACACTGTTTTTCTTACTTGGGATATTTAGGCTGATGATATGCAATACCACGATATTTCACTGAAGTCAGATTAAATCCAACAGATTAAACACCGCAGTCAGATGTTTGTATAATACAAGGATCTCCAGCATTACAATAGTTAACTTGAATTACTGGCAAATAAGAAGAGACCTGGGTCTGGAACAGTGTAGTCCTCATTTGCAATCACAAAATTCTGTGTCTTCAACTGAATCCTCAGACCCTGCCAGAGAAGTGGTGCTGCGATAGATCTGCACACTTCCCTAGCACAATATAGCAATTCTCACCTTGCAGCATTCCTAATAATATCCCTCACCTTTAATCATCATTATGCAGTGTATTCACAGATTTTTTTTTTTTTTTTTTTACCGAAACTACAAGAAAGAAAGAGTAGGAGGGTTGGGATTTTTTTGTTTGTTTAGGTTTTGTTTGTTTTTTAAACGATAGATAATTCCAAAGTTTTTCCAAAACAGAGAAAAGAGCTGAGTAAACATGACAAAGCTCATTTTGCTCTCATAAAAGCTGGTAAAGGTCTTATGGGTCATAGTATCCATAGAAGACTCCCACTGAAGACCTCCCACAAGTTAGTTATCAAAGACTGTATTATTAAGACAAAAACTATTCCTACCAACCCAGCAACACCCATCTCTCCATTAAAAGGGAGATTGGGGGCCAGGAGTTACTGCTGCAATCAGGCAGAGATTGCAGGCTTTTCGTTATTACTTTTGCAACTGTGAAAACATTTTTGAACCCTGATCTCATTTCTGGAACGACAGATATTATTCTGTGGGTCTATTGACAACAAAGTCTTTACAGGCACATGAAACTGCCTCCTATCTGTATATTTTTTGAACATTAACATATACTCTGTGTGTATGTATTTCTCTAGCACAGTGACTATTTGTTTAATACATGAGGTATGAACTTACTTAACTTACCGCATGTTAATTCTGTGCAGTATTTTACAACCTCCTCATATTCCACAAAGAGTACATTATACACCTGAACTGGACCCCTCTATTTTTTTATCTGTGCCTTCTTTAAGCAATCATTCTGAGAAACATGTGATCTGAAATGTGGTGATGAATGCTCAACATATTAAAGGAGGAGACTGATTTGTGTTTGGTTTCAAAGGGCGCACAGTACTTTGGCTAAGTCTCCACCAAGCCCTTACCAAGCCAGGGAAGGATAATCTACTCCAGTGCTTGCACTAATTTAGGCCTATCTGTTCACTGCACTCATAGCATCATGGGGAGGTGCGGGATGGACCAGACCAACCCACTCTCATTACTGAAATCTTCCAAGAAGTTATGGAATTGTCCGTATCTCCACTTTCTCACCTCTCTGGAGCCAATCAGGAGTAGGCAAATGAAAAATATTTACCATTTTGTGCATCCTTTAAAGACAAGAAATAGTCTATGCTCTAATCTCCTTCTGACTCATAAAATATTGAATGAATACCTGGAGTTAACTGTGGCAGGGAGGAGATGAAACTCGGCAGTTTCCCGTTCAGGAAATGAGCAAGTAGCACAGACCTCCAAAGCAGGTTACCCTTCCAGGGTCTCTAAATATGACGAGTTGACCTGTGGAAACCAGGAAGAGTGGTTAGAGGAACTGTATGTCAGCAGAAGATGAAGATAAGTTAAGGTACACAATCTGTACGGCTGAGATGGTTAAAAGACGCTCTTCAAAGCTGAGGAGTGGTCAATCAGAGGTTTGTTACTAGCCCAGGAAAATTACAGGCACTCTCTAGAGAGTAAAAACGATTGGAAAGGAGCTAGTCAAGTGGAAGAAAAAGTTTAATAAGAGAAGCATTGTAAGGAAAAAGTAAACATAAAGAGACGGAAGCAGAGAAAATAAGGTCTCAAAACAGAGGAAACAAGTAGAGAATAGTAAATATCTGCACAAAGTAGAGCACAAATTGTAGGAACAGAGTGCATGGGTGACAGTGAAGAGCAAATAGGGTGCAGTAAAAGGATGCCTACCTCATTTGGAGAATGATATTACTCTGTCAAGAGAAAGGAAAACCTATTTTCTTTAGACTGATGTGAAATATAAAAAAGCAAGTAATCCTCTGTCTCTGATTACGCTCTTCTGTGTTCATATGCCCATTGCTCAGGGTCACGAGCACCTTGTTAACCAGGATACATCATCTTGGAAGCCTCTCAGGCACTGACCCGTTGAGCTCAAGCCTCTTCTGGGCGCACCACATTGCAATCAAACCACCCTGCAAGCTGGGACAATTTGCGATTTCACCAAACAGAAAAGTGGGAGAATAACACAGTGAGAACAGCCAAGCAAGGGGAGTCCTAGGGAGGACCCTCTGCTCGCCAAGGATGTCAGGACTGTTGCACATTTTGCTTTGTTTGGAGTCTGGATATTACAACACACACAAAAAAAGGGACCAGGCTCTTTTCCCTGTGTGCTAGCGATCACTTTGCTCTGAAGGTCTAAGCATTGCTGCTATGTGCAACTATAGGCTTAACTACAGTCCTGCCTTCTCCAGTCTTTGTAACAGTGAGCTCTGAAGCACAACTTGTTATTACTCAGATGGGAAGGAGATGGGACCGTGATTCCCTAAATTATTTCTAATGGCCAAAGAATGAATGGCATATCTATTGCCATTCCTGGTGCACCACAAAGCCCTGCTTCCTTCCATAAAGGCTGGGTTGTTGTGAGGCTTTGGTGGTATAGCATGGGACTGAGAAATCACCCCAATTTTAGATTATTTATTGGTTGTTTAATAGAAAGCTGGCTTTTCTGGGTAATGTTGAAGCTAATTAACTATCAAACAATTTTTGCTTTTTTTAAAAAAAACTTTTTCTAGTGTTTTAAAGGGCAAACAATGCAGCCCCAGACTTGGAACAGTTGCAGTTTTGGGGGTGTATTCTCATAAGTAAACACAATAGCTCACTGCTCATTTTTGCATCTCGAAAATTTGGTGTCTATATGTGCAAAATTGGCCTGTGCTTGTTTCCAAAGTCAGGGCTGCTTCCACACACAGGCCAGGACCAGTTAGCTTAAAATGAAAACTCATTTCCCTATCACTGTACTATAGATAATGGAATATTGGCCCCAATTAGCCTTGGTTTCCAACTGTACCTGACACAGCAAAGGCCCCTGGTGAGAAACAGTCCCAGTCCCATCTACTTTAAAATGCAATATGGGCAAAATTCTTACAAAATCCTTGCATAAGGAGAGAAAGACTAGATAGCTCATTTTCTTCCCTACTGAAGAATACTTCAACAACTTGATTTCTCGGGGACGAACAAAAATTACAGGATCATGGGTGGTTTTTTTACTTTATTCCTCTGTAAATACAGACTGACTCATTAACAGGAGAAGGAACAGAGTGATCCCAGCAGTCTGCATCTTTAACACTAGAGTCTGTATCTCTATCGCTCTGCTGCTCCTGGAGGCAGCTCTTAACTGCAAACTCCAGCGTGATGTGGCTCAGAGACAACCAGCCCCGTTGCTGAGCACTGTGATTTTTTTGCAGCAACCAGGCAGCTTGTTTAAACCACCACAGAGCAGGGGCAGAGCCTGAGAGAAGCTGAGGTAATCATTTTTACATTAAATATCTGGCAAAGATGTGGGCTACGGACAGGGAGAAGGGACACAGAGGGAGGGAGGTGCTGTGGAAAACGAAGAAACAGTCTTTTAAAATAAAGCCAGTGTTTCTCAGGAAGGTGTGACACCGCAGCAAGGCTGGAGACAGAGCGGGGAAGGAAGGAAGGAATACTGCACATCTGCATTCTGCACATTTTGTTCTAATGTGCTCTTTTGCCTTTATCTTTTTTTTGTTCTTGTTTTTCAGGCTGGCTGTAAAGTTTTGCACAAGGCTCCCGCTGCCAAAGCCAACCAAAAAGACAGGGTACTGTGATGGTGCTTCTTATCTATGGACATTTTTTTTTTTCTATTTTGTTTTTCTGAGATGGGCTGCTAAGGAAATAAAGCCCCATGTAATTTCCAGCAGTGACAAGTGAATCAGTTCTTTTGCTTAAAAAAAAAAAAAAATCCCTCATTTTCATATTTACATATTTAATTTTTGCACTTGCATGTACATTTCTGTTATCTTCCAGCCACATGTTGCTACTTGTCTCTGTAGTGGAGGATTTAGGTTTGTTTTTTTTTTTTT
>VYZM01012518.1:243754-303518 GCA_013398915.1 Dromas ardeola
GTGGGCTATGTGGAGCCTGACTTGCATGTAAAAGATCCACAGGGAAAAAAACCCTCCAGTCCTGACTGAACTCAAGAGAGCTGGCACGCCGCACGCTTTGTGAGAACACTCCACGCTCTCCACCACCTCGGGCAGCGCGTGGTGCATACGTGCAGCACCACACACCTACGGACCAACATCCCGCGGCCAGTGCAAAGTCCCAGAGGAGACCACCAGGCGTGGGCAAGGAGGGATGATGGGAGGCTGAAAAAAATTAGCAGCTGACGACTCTTCCAAAAATCAGCCAGATTTGGCCAACTAAACACTGTCTAACACTCAGCCAGCCACTATGCAACTTCCACAGAGTACAACTGCCAGAACTTGGGTAGAAGGAGAGCTCTGAGATTTATGAGACCATTCCAGGCAATCTCGCTGCATTTAGGCTGTTGTTTATTTTAGTCATCCTTCAGCTATCTGACTTTCAATGAGATTCAGGCTCCTAAGATATTTGGGTGCTTTTGAAAAGGTTACATGCAGTCACAAGCAGGCAGCCAAGATTCCCGCGTTCAGTTAGAATTAGTGAGGCAGCTCATTGTTACGATACATCTTAACTCAGCGGCAGCAGCGCTTGGACAGACATAATCTCTGTTGTGCTTGCTGGCAGACAAGACTTCAGACAGACTCTGGTTATGATTTAGTTTTGGTCTACACATTTAGGGCTCAGTCAAACTTCTTCTGCAGCCAACACAGCGACTGCCTTCAACAGGAGAGAGAGTAAATGCAATCGGTTTTCTGTTTGAACAATATTTGGGTTGTTGTTTCGTCAGTGGACCACAGCTGCTCACGGTCTGCTCCGATCTGCTCCCAGGCTGCAGGCAGCTCTGGTTTGTCCACATAAAACATATGCAGTCAATTTGTCCCGTGAGTTTCTCTTCTGCAGAGGGGACACACCTCCAGTTCCAGCGTTTCACTGCTGCTTCTGGTCCCATCGTGGGGCGGCCAAACCCACCAGCGTTCCTGCTCTCCGACAGGCACGCTCTGCCCCCGCAGGGGGAAAGAATGTTTAATACAAGGGGTTTTTCCCCCTGATAGCAGAGTTGGAAAGTGATACTCAAGAAATACAACAGTGTGTGTACTCTCCTGGTATTGATCTCCCTCTCATCTCACTCTTAGTTTTCCGTATCTCCATATTTACAAGTCTTCCTCCCATGGCACACAGATGCCAGTCAGGTCCCCAATGTTTGTGAAATGATTGTTGACAATTTATGAAGGCTACCTTGCTTGGGAATGGCCAGGTTTTGAGCCTAAATAGGTTACAAGTTAAACAAGCGTGAAAGTGAGACTCTGGAAAAGTATTTGAAAATTAACGAAAAATTAATGGGCTCTCATGCAGTTTCTTCAACTTGAAAATGTGAATCTACCTGCAATTAATACTGAATTTCCACTATAAACATTAAATATGATAAAGTCACTAGATCACTATTTCTATTAAATATAATTACTAATGGTAAGAAAAAAGTGGGCTGCCGTGTGTGTGTGTGTGTGTGTGTGTGTAATTTGGGAGTTTAATGGTTTAACTAGCCCATTCCTACGAAAATCCTGAAATTCAGCCAAAGACACCATGGTGACACTTTTCTCCTCTATTCCTGTCCTATGGCAAATGTACCATTTTCCTTCTGGAGCAGTTAACATAAAAGGTCTTGGTTAAGAGAAGCTTTTCTCTTGGAAAAGATAATCTGCCTTCAAAGTTATAAGTTAAACAATCGAGTGGTCTAATTGATTGAACACTTACAAATACTTCGTAATTAAATTTGTGCCAAACTATGTGAAAAAGATTTATGTTCCGCTTCCCCAAACTGTTTCTCCCTCATTTTTTTTTGTGTGTGTGTGCATGTGTGAACTGAATCGTTGGGAACTCCTTCCAGTTGATGCATCATTGAGGCAGTTAAACATATTGCATTATGGCAGTCTGTCACATCAGTGTTTCACACTGAAATACAGGACTTGACACATCACTGGAAAAGGAAGTCAGACGATCCAAAATCCAGAGTTATGTTTCTTTTGAAACTTGAGATTCTGAAGACACAATTTTCAGCTACTTAACTCATATTGCAGGGTGGGGGTGGGGAAGAGGTTTAAGTGACTATAATACAGCTTTTTACACACTAAAAATAATTTGTATAAAAATAATAGTGTCTTGATGGTCCTGCTTGCGAGCGGAAGCAGCCAGTACTCTGTAAATGCCTCTATTTATTTTGGTGAAGGTCTCTAAAGTAGTTATGGGAGGACGATATGGGGGACAGAATCTGACGCTCCAGCAAACAAAATGCAGTGCATTGCCATATTTTTATGCAACAATATCTTGAATTTAAGGAGTCCTAAAGATTTCACTAGCACACCAACTCTTACCTGATCTCTTGATGTTGATGGAAAATTAGCTTATGAACAGCCTTCTTGAGAAAAAGTTTCTTTCAACAGCCACATGATTTAATACTCAGATGAAAACCTGGAGTAGTTTCAGGGCTGTATCTTCTATTCCAGAGGAAGAATTGCAAGTCCATTGCAATATAAAGCTTAACTTCTAGATTTGTGCAGAATATGCTCCATTCCAATGGCATCAACAGCCAGGGAGACAAAGGCAGGAAATTCTGGATTTTGTAAAATGGCAGTTTTCCTGTGTTAAAAAAAAAAAAAAAAAAAAAAGACAGACATCAGAATATTTTTGTAGTGATTTCATCATGAAAAAAATTTTCAAGATTATGAACAACCATGTTTCAATATTGCAGTGCAAAAGGGTTAGGAATAGGACCTGGAAATTTTACGTTTTTTAGCTTTAATCAGCATACAATAATGTGGATGAGTAATTAATATGGAAACAAGGGTGAAGATGGATTGCCACAGTTTGGAGGAAAAAGACTGCCATCTGGACAATATTGCCAGCTCAAGATTATATGCAAGTCTCAGTTATTTAGTGTTTGTCTGTAACAATGGAGGATATGCAATATATTAAGTCTAACAATAAAAAGACAACGTTTATCACCCTTAATAATATCAGAGAATGCTTGAAAATGTGACACATTAGCTTCTATTATATGTATTGCATGTACTCGTTCTATTACTTTCATCTAAAGCTTTTTCAGAAATGAATTCATGATTTTTAAGCACTTTGGGGCTAACAATAGCATTTGTTGAAATTTCTAACGTTTCCTACGCTTTGTCACAGAGCTCTTGTGCAAAGAATGAGAAGTATTAAAATAATGTTAAATCTTCAGTAGATTCTAAAGAATAACTGTTTCTTGAATTCCCCATGGCATCCTAGAACCAAATGTCATGCCAAATCACTCTCTCCTTCCTTCCTTCCAACTCTGAATCATCTGCAAATGACTCTTCCTCACCAGCAACAGTTTTCTTGTGATGAAGTCCTGCCTTTTACAATGTCCACCTCAGATCTCCTGAGTTTATACGATGCATTCAAGGACTCACAGGGCTCTCTAAGATTTACACAGCTGTGGCAAACAACTTCAGAATTAACCACCTGACCTTCCCCAAAACGCTCAAAGAGCTCAAATTCCTTATTGCAGACAAAAGAATCAAACACATTTGAACATCCTAGGGCCATGACGGTTTTTTAGCTACCAGGCATAAAACCCCCTCCCTCTGCTTTTGCAGAGGACTCTTATTTCACCAGTGCCCTTTTATCTGCTCTCTGTATCTTCCATCTCCATAAAGAAGTCATCTCTACCAGCGGGGCAATAAATGACCACTGAGGAAAGAGTGGTCACATTTATCCAGAAGTAAAAGAGGTGCTAAATTAATACCAAATTCACAGCTGAGAGCTAGTCTCAGACTTTGCTATGAGCAGAATTCCAACTACAATCTTTTATGAGCTCCCATGAAGTTGCAGATACCTCTCGTATCCTAACTTCAGTCTAATTGCCAATCCACTGCAGGATAAGGGCTAAACCTTTATAATACTAGGCTTTCTATTCTGATTTATAATTAATTATTACAGTGAATACCTTCATTACCTTCTACCTCATCTCAGGATTCATTTTGCAGGAATGAAATTCCTGGGGAAAAAGTATTTTTTCCACAGAAATTTACATTAGAGATGGATGTTGAACTGAAGAGCAGAAAGACAAACACCCTTGGGGCACACCAGGGAGCAGCTCTAGGGCTGTTCTGGGTACATATCTCTCCCTGAGATATGTAGAGAAGAGAAGAGGCTAGCAGGCACTCAGTATATATCCTTGTCAGCTTAGACATGTTCCACGTAAGCTAAAATACAGCAAATTCATACAGTGGGGCTTCGTCCCTTAATGGGGACACAGTCCTTGTCCAACTCTCATCGGCTCAGTAAATTCGCACTCTTTTCTTTGCCAAATTGCCTTCTAAGGCCACAGCAGGGCCTGGATTTACCCATTACCACAGGGTTTAATGACCTTAAGCACAACACTGAATTACACCTCCAATTGCTATTTCCGTCTGATTAAGCACTGAAAAATGCAGAAAGCTGGGTACGTATATACAACACTGGTAAACAGACTAACACATTGAGCCATAGCATGCAGAATTCAGTCCTCGTTCAACACTTAACTCATGATTATTTACTGAGACGTTCAGAAAGGGATGTGTTACTACAGAGCTACAGAACTGAAAAAGCAGTTCTGTTAAAAAATAAAAAAAGAAAAAAAAAGTTTCTTATTGCACTTAGCAATAAACTTTTAGGAAATCTATCACTGAAGTGACCTCAAGAAGCCACTACCCCCACGACAAAAACCAAATGCTCACCAAAGTCACGATTGTGCAAATAACTACTCAGAAATGAGAGAAATGGGTTCAAAGCTTTGCTCTTGGCCATAACCAAACGCAAAATAAATGCAAACTTCACAGAGTCCCATTTGCAAAATAATTATCAACTGTACCATTGTGGCATAATTGGCTGCAGTTCATCCAAATGGCGATCAACTAGTCTAGAAGTTTATCTAAACTGGGCATCAGAATCTTTACGAAATTCAGTGAAAGTGAAAGGTAGGGTATGGATGTAGAACAATACTACTATTTTCAAATTACTAAAGTAGAGCTTTGAGATATAATAAGAACCAGAGCTAAAAGTTGAATGGCAGCTTTTTTTTGTTTTGTTTTAAGCTTTCATGTTGACCTCTGCTCTACACAAACTTAAATCTGTTTTACATCAGAAGCTGCAGGGACAGAAGAGTACATGGGAAAAGAACATGTCTGGGACTTTAGAGAGGACTGGCTAAATTTTTTGAGCTCCACTGGGATTGGTGACATAACTAAAAAGCAACAAACAGCAGGTGAGAGGAAGGATTTAAATATAAATAAGGACACTTTGAAGCCATAGGTTTTTATTGATCACATTCACATTTACAAATCAAAGTCCCTATTTTCAGAAAAATATGTAACTAAGAAAGAATGCAAAAGCCATAAAATACCAAGCAGTGAAAGAAAAGATATTAGAGAGGAGTAAAGGCATGGAATCATGTTGATAAATATTCCCAGGCCTACAAAAATCAACTAAATACCCTATTTTCTTTAATTAAAAATCACTGAATTATTTAAAGATATCTGACTGAATTAAATATTGAAGACACATCAAGATCTGCCTAGTGGTGTGATTAGTGGTTTATACAGTTATTAAGATCTGCCCATTTGGACCTGAATTCAACCTCCAATTAAAAAAGCCATTAGAAATTCAGTCCCACAAACAACTCAGCACGTACGTACTACATGCTTTAAAACGGTTGAATATTCTAATTCACACAATTCACCCATTAGTAAAAGACCAGAGCTTATTTTCTTTTTTCAGCAGTCAATATATACAAAGAAACTACGACCATTTAAACAGCCATGGTTTAACAGACAGCACTTGCCATCCTACTAAAGGTGCTGTTCACGCTCTACCCGTGGGATCAGAGTTCAAATAGCTGCACATTCACTCTGGAAAAAAGTGGCGGTTGCAGATAACAATCTGAAAAGCTGAAACCACTGAAACATGATGGTTTGCAGTTAGAAAATATTTGTGAGTTTTACCAGAATGTAACCCATTACGCTGCCGACTGGGAGAAATAAAAATCCAGTGGGAAGACACGAAATTAGATCAGAGCTCTCTCAAATGAAAAGAAATCCAGTCTTGCTGAACTGAAATGTGATCGTTCGGATGGCATTTCTATCAGCTCATTCGTTTAAGACTCAATTTAATGCTATGTTAGAAACTTTATCTTAACAAATGCTAATGCGGATGTGCAGCTCGGCTCGCAGGAGCAGGCCCATTAGCAGGTCTGAACAAACGGTCCTCTACAGGGAACCCACAACCACATATTGTGAACAGAGGCACGGATTCACTCCACCAGCTTTAGACAGATAGCAGAGGTACTGAAGACTATAAAAAGTTTCTTACCGGCTTGTACAAGGTATGCATTCAGCCCAGTTGTCCTTGACAGTCACCAAAAGGGGATCCCCGGGAATTAGGGCAAGAAAAGAGCATACATTTAGTGATATTAACCCAGAAAACTCTGCCAGCCTCCAAAAATTTGCATCGTAGAGGATTCTTATTCGCAGTCCTTGCTGGATTTCTCTTTCGTGAACTTCTCCGGTTGTCCACTGAACCCCCAGAAAGGATCAATACCTGCAGCACACGGGCTCACGACAGGTAACGCTTGGCTACACACTGCGTGCAGAATCATCATGGTCTCCTCTGAGGCATATTGTCTTCATTTAATGTCCATGCTTTTGGTATCAGAAAAAATAGTTGGCGCTTCTTCCTCTCCCTGGCAGCATGATCTTCTGATTCTTTTTCATATCTTCTCTGCATTACCTTTTTGGCAGCCTGAAGAATATGGCCTGTGAAGCTGTTCTTTCTGTGAAGGACACGAAGTCGGGACTCCAGGCATCCAAGGCTGCTCCCCTGCTCCATGGTGTTCACACACCTTCCCCTTGTATTTTAGGATTCACCTTGTATGGGCTAAATCATTCTCCAATATTTCTATTTTTTCCTAGAGGGATGAGGTAGCCTTGATAACCATTCTAATCTAAGACCTAATTTACATACGGGGCTGGTGTTTTGAAAGAGACGGAGTTAGATCAAATTTTACTAAAGTTATCAGGTGAAGATCTGAGTGTTTTTGTTTAGTGAGATGGAGAAATTCATGCTATTAATGGTTGCTATTTGACAGTGGTTTCTTTTCATTACATGAAATGAGAAAACAGAGCCAGTTCATTATGAAGAGAGTGAAAGTTATAAGGCCAATATAGGCTGAATCCTACAAGTGCATGTGGGGAACGTAATGTATGAAAACGCAACATCAAAGAAAGATGAGCAGGGAATGGAGAGCAGAGAAACATGTAATGAGCCGAGTCAGACTGAAGTCTAAGATAATTGGTTAAGGATTACAGCACTCGGGAAATGCTATCCTGCAGCAGAAGTAGAAAATGGATTGAAAGGAACGGGCCCCAGTCAGTCTGTAACCACATTATAAGGACCAGAATAATTTCCCCCATTTTTCAGGTGAAGAAGCTGAGGCTCCGAACAGAGCTAGCAGTGACTGTCTCACCTGGAACAGCTCACCCTGATCTGGGACCAAACGCGACCCAACTCATTCTTTGTCCATAAGCTTCTTCTAAATATTTTTCATATTAACTCTGGGGCTAGAGAGAACTTAATAACCTGTCAGCGTGAAATTATTAACTCTCTTAATGGCAATGGCATGGAGTGGGGTTTGTGACCCAGTATAAGTTCTCGCTGTTTGTGCAGTGTTAAATAAGTCAGTTGATCAATGGTGCTCTGATGATTTATTAACGTCATGCTGCCAATGAGAACTCATGCTGAAACTTAAGATGGATCAAACTTAATTTCGAAATACTGAAGTGAATATCATATCTTTCAAGGACTTATAGAACTGACTGTATATTTATCATATATTAGCACAGAAAGAAAAATACATCTGAGTAATAAGGAATGTATCTCTCTCAGCTGTTCAAAGCACTGCCAACAGCACTAATAGCAAATTGTGTTTTATCATGTTTTCTTGCAATTCCACAAAAATGGCTTGATAGCCTGGTATCATAAGCAATTCCTATATTGTGTACTAAGTAGCTTTGTTTTTCAAAAAGAGGGAAAACTCCTGAATCTGATTTCACTTGGATATGAGTACGTTGCTTTCATTTCAATGAAAACAATCCAAATGACATGAAGTCCCCAGTGAACAAAATTTGAGTATTATTAAAACAGCTAAAATAAAACACTTCAAACTGTATCTTCCTTTCTCATGAAAGTTTCACAATGCCACACTGCCCTAGCAAGTATTATTATTTCTAAAATTTGATTCATGATTTACGCCTCATTTAGGGGCGACACTGTACCCGTCTAGCACAGATTTATTTAGCAACTGTCTGCTACACCAAGAGAGGCTGCTGTTCGCCTTCCCCATTATATATATGTGTATAAGCAGCACTGCAGGGGAAACTGGTCCGTAAACAATTACCACTGAAAATCATATGGGAGACCAAGCAGAGCTTATATTAAAAGGGTTTGATTATTTGCACTGCCATCAACTTTGGTGTCTTTTTACAGTTCAGATACGCACCTCTAAAACATACGTATATTAAAGAGCATTGTATGAGGATCCTGGAGCCGTAGTAAGAGTTAAAATATTTATTACTACACTTTGGATTTACTCAGGCTTTCATCTTAGATGTGTACTGTTTGATAAAGACAGTTAAGTATTATCTTCCCCATTTCACACTCTAAGAACCTGAACCACAGACAGACTGAGCAGCTTCTGAAGTTACCAGGAAGATCTTTTCATACTGCAAGAAAATGCTCAGTTGAGCCTTAAGGCTGCATCCACATTGGCAAATAGCGCAGACTGGCAGAAACAGATCTGCAGAGTGAAACAGTTGACACTGAGGACCAGAAATCTACTTATAAGCATTTAATTATATATATATATATATTTTTTTTTTTAATTTTAGACTAGCTCTTGTTTGACCCCACAGATCGAGTGCCTGTTTGTAGCTGGAGTGTGTCAGATGCAGTCCTGAAGTATGTCTTCTGTTTTACTTTTATCCAAAATCAATTTCAGTTTACATGCTCAAGACAGTTCTTCAATGTGAACAAAAGCAGAAACAGTGGAGACGGTCACAAGATTTGCTTTAGAAGTGCACTCCTGATCCAAGCTAAAATGCAAAGGCAGACTCAGCCGCCGCAACGTCAGCTGGGCAGGGCCTGATTCAAAGCACCATGAAGCCAGCAGTGAGGTGAGGAGATGAGGCCTTTCCAGAAGCGACAGTAGAACCAGGTTTTGGGCCACCGGGGGCCCGTGTTTGGTTGCCAGGTTGCCTTGGCTATGTCTGCATAGATATGCTCTAGGTTTGTATTCTGCCTGAAAACATGCAAAACTTGCTTCATACCACACATCATATTGTGCGTTAAAACTATCCGCATGACAGGCAGTCTTCCAGAGATAACAATGATCTTCAGGTGATGCCAACAATTTGTACTTACTGGACGTGTGCGGTGCTCTGCTGAGCCCAGCCACTCAACACAGTCTGCTGAGCAACAAGAAAGAGACTCCAGCTCTGCTATGCTCTGTCAGCTTCCCGAACCGCTTCAAGAAAGTAGTTTTGAGGACTTTGCTAATACATTTAAATGAAAAGACAATGTGCTCTCCAGCTCCCTGATACATGTATTAGATTATATTCACGTATCACATCCTGTGAGGCTGCATGCACATCCCAGATTATCAGGGAGTTTTCCATGCTTCCAGGATACAGAAGTCTAGGAAGGCAGTAAAATTTAGACTTCCCAAGACAGCTTCAGTGGATTTTCATCCTTGTGTAATGGAAATGAACATTGAGCTACTGTTTGTCATCAGAGAATTGCTCTATCTGTGATGCAAAGAGGATTGTTTTTCCACTGTTAGCTTTGCTTTGAATACACAGGCAAGGACAAAAGAAATCTAAAGCTAGAGAAAGAGAGAGGTCAAAACATATCAGAAAAGCTCTAGAAAAAAATCTGGAAGAATCTGGATTTTACATAAAAGGTTTGAGACAGTAGATTAGTTTGTTTACACTGTTTTGGCTTGAGGGATTGTCCGTCATGTGAACATAGCATGCCCTTGCTGAGTATTTTGGCCCCAGATAATTTTAAGTCTACTGTAGACCATGATAACTCTGGCCCTGAGCACTGTCCCAATACCCCAGAATTCCCAAGGTGTGGAAAGTTTTTTGGAGTGATCTACAGAGGTTTGCATGAGGATGCAAGGCTTTTTATATGGAGATCCATTCCAAAGCTTGTTAAGGTACCTACTTATTACGTAGATATAGCTGTTAAGGCTTTAAAAAAAAAAAATAATCAAAGAGTACAGAAGTATCATTTAAAAGTTGAAGAGGATTTAGTACCAAATCTCTAGCCCCTTATGCAACCAATTGCTACCTTGTACCTCATAAAATATAGTAAAGCAGTTCAAGTTGATCTGCGGGCATTATAACTCGTACTTCAATTCTACCTAAATACAAAAAGTAATAAATTACAGTGAGTGATCATTGCTTTTTAACTGGCATTCCAAGTCCATTTGCCTTTCTAATGCATTTTGAAAAAGATAAATGTTCAACACTTAAGCTGCACATAAGCTTCTTGCTCCTTTATATTATTTCCTATAAATAAAAATATAAATGCTTGTGGTCATGCAATTTGATCTTAGAGTACACGGTACTATAAATCTAGTCATGATCCATTTCCCTTGAAAATAAATATGACCTTTTCTTTTAAGACACAGGACAAAAGGGTTCTTTCTTAGGGACATAAACACCTAATAATCCGAATAGCCACTTAGCCCAAAAAGTAAAGACATTGCTCCTGAGCATGGGTACTGACTGGATACATGCTCTCCATGCCAAGCAGGAAGCGAGCTCCTAGAGAGGGAACTGCTGGGGATAGCACTGTGCTATCGTCAGCCCAGAGCGCCACGCCAGCATCAGCTGGTCCTTTGTGTTTATTTCAGGCAAATTTAACCTCTGTATATCTTTCCTTATTATTTTCTTGCCATTCCTATTCTTATTCCTATAGCTTTTCTTGTCTTCTGCATTTACCTTTTCTATCATACTAACATCAAATTTCCCTTTCTTATCTGCCAATGTCTCCACTATCTTGCAAATCACATTCCTTTAATTTCACTCTCTTACTCTCTTCGCCGTGGCACTCTTATCACTCAGGCTACCCCTTTATCTCCAAAGGCTGTCATTTTCTGTAGTAAACCCCAAGGAAAACTAGGAATTTCCTAGCTATACCCTAGGAATGGTCTCCGATCTCTCTGCCTTTTTTATATGTTCCACAGTGTATGGCTGCCACATTATTGGTGTATATACCATAGAGTCACCGCATCACAGGAAATTCCTTAAGGTATAACCAACACCCACCTATTTTCTCCTCCATAACATTAAAATGACATAAGGTCTTTGAGTTTAGCCATTGCCACTCGTCTGCCACTGTAGACACGATCTTCTGAGCGTTTAAGCATATTAACACCAGTTGCTGTCTAAGCACTCTTATACAGAGATGGTTACTTTCCACGCATAGAGGTGTCTAAGGCAAAAGTAAGTCAAAGAAAAATAATGAAAAAGATAGGAAAGGATTTTCATGAATGGGATCAAATAGATATTATATAAAGGAAATGTTTGTATTCTGTGTCAGTTACTCTATTTTGAACTTATATCATCTGCTTCGCAACCTTTCCCTTTAACTGAAGTTGCCAAAATACAGTCTTCATCAACATTGATTCAACACATCATCATCTAAAACAAGGTGATAAAGCTGGTATTTATATCTATCAGGGGACTGACTACAGATGATGGCAATGACCATCTCAAAAGGTATAATTCTCTGCCACAGTGTATATCAGTATTTTTCTTAATTATTTCTGACATTTTACCTATTACTCCAAGGACTTTCTCAGAGGGCGGAAATAAAGGGGAAAAATGGTTTTTGTGCCACAGATGAAGAAATACATCTTCTGTAAGTAATTCCCAGAAGAAATCTTGGAAATCTTATGGGGTCAGAAAAGAGGAAAGAAAGTAACATTTTTCACCCCTGCTGAATTGGTCATCTAAACTTACAGCAGCACTAAAGTCGAGTGACTTATCTGCCACCCCTTAGGCAAGAAGAAAAGTGAGGATAAAGAAGTATAGAGGGAAAAAAAAAAAAAAGAGCATTGTGAAAGTAAGTAACATCTAGAAAGCTGCCTAAAGATTTTGATCTTCCAGCTACTTATCTCCCGTTTCCCCATAGCTGATCCCCATTCGCTTCTGTTCTTAGAAATCACACACAGCAAAAATGAAGAACCATACAGCTGAGGTCATGGC
This sequence comes from Dromas ardeola, assembly GCA_013398915.1. NCBI lineage: Eukaryota > Metazoa > Chordata > Aves > Charadriiformes > Dromadidae > Dromas > Dromas ardeola. The sequence continues at coordinate 256,115 of VYZM01012518.1, forward strand.
AAGGATAAAAGTTCACCAAGTTTAGGACCAGCAAATAATGTCTGAGAGTGGCTGGGAGAAAAATTTTCCAGTTGAAGAGCTGCACAGATGCAATAAGAGTGGCCAATGATCACCATTTACAGAGAATACTAAGGTAGGACAAGTAACAGGCAGCCCACAAGATGCCTTGAAATAAGCATGTGAAAGAGCTTGTTACAAGTCACCGCTTTTGACACGAGTATGATGCAGGACGGACAACTGGGTTACGAAGAGCAACTCGTCATATAGCCCTAGAGAAATTTCAAGCACAGCTGGCTGCTCACCTTAATGACACCATTATTAAACTCAAGATAAGTAAAACAGACTATAGCAGACACAAGCTTCCTGTTCTTATCTTAAAAACCTGCAAACACTGCAGCTGTCCCAGAGTAATACACAAAGAACTCATCATCTGGTTTCCAGCCCTGAAGCTAATTTCTGTACAGTCTTCTCTCACCTCTGAATACTCCAGCATCACGTGTTGATGACCCACCAGCATGAGCATGGTGAGAAAAACATGAGTTTCACATAGCTATTGGAGCAATTTTATCTTGCATTACACAGATACGGCTCAAGCTAACAGCACTCCATGGAAGCTCATATCTCTAGAAATGCATTGCTAGGTATAACAGCATTCCTAACATGGGTTACTTAGGACATACCAGGAGCACGTGAATTATTCTGTATTTAACAGAATGAAACATCTGTCTTTCAGATATTCACTAGTCCGGTGGTTTGTCCTTAATCTACACTCAATCAGAAATGAAAACGCCTTTTTTCCTCTACTTCTAGTGTTGGCTACATGGTGGCCTGCCTTTAAGAAGGCATTTACTGCCTACCTCTGAGAGATAGAAGAGGAAGGGTGAGTGATTTTCATGCTCTGGCACTCATTGTAGGCTGTTTAATTTGTCAGGACTACTAGGCCATGGTTTTGTGCTTTGACAGGTTTTTGTTATTCCTGCTAATCCCATTTCTGTTGTGTAATGTGCGTGGCAGCATCTGGTGACAACAGAATAGAACACCTAATTGTGAATGAATACAGAGCGCCCTGTTCTGCCACATTGCCTGTTGCACTATTTTTGCATTTTTATGGCTGAGGGTGGGCTTCCAGGAGCTGCAAAGCAGACAGCCCATCGTTGTAATCAAATTTGCCATTTGCATGTGTGTGTTCTCAGCAGCCTTCCTATTTCTACGGCCCCCAGGATTCCCTGAGTTTGGCTTTCTGGCTCCCTCTTCTGAGTGGAGAGGATGATCGTACGTATTTATTAAACAACCTCTCCATACTTTAACAATTAAGTCACAACGTGAAACTGATGGTTTTAAGTGCATTTGGGTGTCACCAAAAGGAGCAGAACGCGAAGAGGGCCAATGCAATACCTGCACAACTGTTGCTGCCCTTGCCCATAACATGGTTTCATTCCCTTGCTGGACACGAGGACCTGCCTGCAGATCTCCTCTCCATCTGAGCATCTTTTTTTCTGCTCCACTCCATTATGATTTATCAGCGGCTCACCGACTCCAAATGCTATTCCGCTTTGCCACTCGATGTGTGCCAGGCACAGTGAGCAAGCCTGGGAGCTATGGGCTATGCTCAGCACTGACCATATAGCCAAGCTTAGCACCTTGTGGGATAATGGCACAGTGACCCTAAATGCTCCCACAATGTAAGACTACGATATCTATTTTTAAATAGTGGTCCTGTGGATTTTGTGGGAAAGAGTTCAGTTCAATGTCTTTAAAACCTCCAGAGAGCAGATTAATGATTTAATCCAAAGTTTATACAAATACTCTCCTGGTAGGGTACTGATTAGGTGGCTTCATCTGCGTATAACTTAAACTGGTTCCAGGTAATGTCAGTATTGCAACTTAATGCCCTCACTTACAAAGAGAAGTGCTGAAAAACACTCTTTTGCAAGAAGCTTGTTTCATTGTTGACAATTGGTGTAATATAGCTACCCAAAATACCAGTAGATCAGAGCAATACCGAATTTGACAAAACAGACCAAGGCTATTATTTTATAGAACACAAATATTTTGAATAGACCGATAAGCCTTTCTGACAAGAGGACTTCACATATTTTCAGCTTAGATTCTTGTCAGTAACAAGCACTAGTATTGCAAAACAAGCCTGACAAAATTAACCGCCCACATCAATCTTGCAGAAACTTTCAAAAGATTAATTAAAACAAAGCTCCAAAAACCCAGAGATCTGAAGTATATGAATGACAACATCAAAAAGAAAAACTTTAAGGAGGGTGTCCAGACTTTTCAATTAAAATGCAAGCTTCAATTTTCTCCTGGTAACACTTGGTACAATTTTCCTCCCAGTAAACAACACAGCTCTTCTGTATTTACCACAATAAAATAGAATCAAAACACGAAACCTGTTGGATGTGGCAACCAAAAAAAGATCTAAAGCTGGTATAAAATTTAACAGATTACTCATACATTTTTCTAACTCCTCTGTATCATACAATGTTGAATTTACTAAGTTTAAAAAAGGTGGTCAAATAATACAGTAAATACGAAAGCAGTTTCAGGACTGAAGCATGAAGCAGCATACAATCCACATACAAAACTAAGATCTTGTCTTATGCTTTCTCTTATCTGCCACAGTTCAATTCTAAACTGAGTTCTAAGGAAAAATAAGATAGTGTGAAAGCAAAAATATTTATGTACGCTATGCATACAAAATAGACAACCAAGGGAGAAATGTTGCTCCTTATCAAAGACTTGTATTAGATGTATCCTTCTTCTAAGCATCTGCGGACAAGTTCCCCAGAAAAGATGCCTTTCATCAACTATGGGAGCTGTTATTCGTTATCATCATCTGTTTATAATCAATAAGAACAGTTGGATGCTCAGCACTCTTGAAAATTGAACCAATTATTTAGGTCAGTAGTTTTTAACCTTTTCCTATTTGTGGACTCTTAAGCATTTTCCAGTGGATGCGAGGCGCTGTTAGAAATTTTGCTCATGTATATAGCTGTCACTTTCTTTGGCACTTAGAACAAACTGTCTAGAATTTATCCCTTCTCCTTTCGTACCTTATGAAAATATCCTCAGACTCCAAGCTGAAGAAAACCTAAACCACGTTAGTAAAAAAATATAAATTTTCGGCTAAATTAAAAAACGAAGGCTACCTGAATCCAAGTGTTTTTAAGCACTTTGATAAAGTATGCGAATAGAATTTTCTCAGTTTTTGTCTAACAGTCTATGTTATTTGAACCCAGCAAAGGTGCAGTTCTGCAGACATTCCCCTCCGCTGGCACAAGCAGTAGCTGCTCTGCCTTAGCCCTACCAATTCCACCCTGTCCCTGGCTGCCATGCACTGGCCTCCCTCACGTGTCAGCCCAAGATCAATGAACTGTGCTGTGGACCGAGAGAGATCAGGTTGGGACAAGCACCTTCAACTCAAAATTACTACCAAAAAGTACTGTACTCCAACAGGATTGCTCGTGCTACAATTATCAAGAAAAATTTGAACATGGATTTGAACAGAGAGGAAGGGAGAAGAGCAGAGACAAGCAAGGGACGGATGGCCTGAGCACCCTAATTAGGTCATAACAGCACAAACTAAAGTGTCCCACTTACATCCAGTATTTGACTTTACATTCTCAAGCGTACATCAGAACCAATACAGCACAGACTGGGGCTACCTTGGGAAGGTCTGGATGAGGTCTGACCACAGCTAGCTTCTGGAGATACCTTCCACCATCACTGGTGACCACTAGCAGCAGAAACTGCTCCCGGCACACGCACCGCATGTGCCGATTGTTCTGCTCACATACAGCGCTGCGTCAAAGGAGAGTTGCTGCAGCAAATCCAACCACTTACAATTACACGCTGAGCAGAGATTTGTTTGTAAGACCTTAAAATATTTCTGATGTCATTTTCCTGGGGTATACAGTGATTAGATACATTTGACCATATCTCCATTAGACTACCGTGCTGCAGATATATTTGTACAGCCAGGGTGCCGAACGTTGAAGGAGTCGCATTTAACAGAGCAGGCTGTTAAGTTTCCAAAGCAGCTCAACCTCTGGCCTCCGCTTAGGCAACCAAGCAGTGTGGCTAGGTCAGCTCTGTGGTGGCTCTGGTAATCCCTAACGCCAACCCTCTGGAAAGTGCTGCGAACCAACAAACTCATTTCACATGTTGGAAGCCCCTGAACAACTGACAAAATACTTGAACAAAGTAACTGCTGAAAAGTTGCCTAAAATAAAAGGGGGGTGGGGAGGAAGGGAGACCCTCCTGATTTTAATGAAAAAAACCTTTAGGCCTGACTACTGTATTTAAATTAAATCTATTTGCTTTTTACACAGTTCGAATAGATGCTTTTTAATTATTGCTAATTGTTTAAGATATTGTTGTATGCCCCTAAAGATTTAAACTGAATAAATTTAATTCCTTTAAAATCTCCTTGAGCTACAGGCAATACAGTAAGAAGCCCCATAGGTATGGCAGTAAAAATAACCATAAAGACATAAGCATTTAAATGAGGAGAGCATGGAATACTTCCCACTAGACTGAAGAAAAAAAAAAGAGAGAGAAAAAGAAAAGAAAGACAGAAAGAAAGAAAGAAAAAAGCTATGTGTTTTGGAGACACAAGAACCAAACCATGAAACACACAGTTGAAACATTTAGGATGACTATGGAAAAGGTCTATGTTCCCTTGTTAAGGAATGCGCTAAGGCAGACTAAAGCATATGAATGGCCCTTTCACAGGTCACAGATTCTATTCAGTTCTTGGACATTGTTATTATCCGACAGAAATAGATGGGCCTAATTAATATTCTGAACATACCTGAGAGAACATTCTTAAGGAAATCATCCTCTGGTGGTTTAGGTTTGTTGTGTTTTGGGGGTTTTGTTTTTTTGTTGGGGTTTCTTGGGTGCTATGTGCTTTTGGTTTTGTTTTTAAGAAACAGCAGACATTACAAATAGCGTCTGGTTAATAAACTATAAACGTAATTTTGGTGTTAAAAGTTTAATAAATAGTCTACTTCTGAATATATTTGTTTATGCAAAGACTTGATTTTTTTTTAATTTTTAATTTTAGTAAACAGTTTTGCCGTGTAGATTAAAGCTGAACTGCACAGTCATTTTGCAAGTAATTATATTCTTGGCACTTTTCTGAACATAATATAACAATTACCACAGCAACTGCATTTTTATCAGAGCACTCCAAGCATGCAGCAGGTTAATATCAGTGTTCCACAACTTCAGATAATATTTCTAAGATGCTAATGTTTAGCCAATTTCAAATGAGCAAACAGCTTCTGATACGAACTGAGTCCTGGTCTTTTAAGATAATGCGGTTCTATGGGCCCTGATCTTACACGTAGTTGGGCTACTGTCCCCGCTACAAAATCCTGTTAAACTTGATGGGAGTCTATGCGAGCAAATCCGAATGCAGGGCCAACTTCACGGCAAGAATGATGAACTCTGATCACAAAGTTAACTTTCCAAGGAGCGTAACGCACTGCACAGCTGGGTTAGGATCTCGGCTCTGCCACTGCCACGAGCCGTGCTCTCATGCAGCTTGTCCGTTTACATCGTGACCTTTGGAAAGCATGAGCTATCACCCAGTGTCTGCCTGACAAGTAACCACTGCCCTAAAATTATATTAGTAATCTAATCTACACTGTATTTGCAATCTCAAAAAGAATAACCTCATCTTTTGAGGCTCGGTTCCCCTCACTGCCGACCCTTGCAGGAGTTTTGCTGTTGACTTCACGGAGAGGAGAAGTGGGCCCAGAAAATGGATAATCGCCCCAAGTCATCCGAGCTGCATCACTGCATTTCGAATTCAGGACACGGCTTCAATACAGCAACTTGTTGTTCTCATCTTAAATGTCTGGATGGCATACAAATATAGATAAAAGTAGATGACTAATTATCACATCTATTCTCAAGGCATGCATGGGGGGAGGCAGTAAAGAGGAGGGGAAGTTTGTGGGTTACTCCCACACATAAATCCTCTATGTGTCAGTGGGTGAATAGACACTACTTTAATCTATTGTGCAAAGCTGTTCTATAACAACAATAAGCTGAAACAGAGAAGAAACTATATTAGAAAGGCAAATATCAAAATACATCACTACTAAAATGCCTGCAGGTAATCAAGTAATTCAGTCCCGTAGTACACCCAGAAACAGGAGTCAAGTGTTTTGTACTGAAACCTTAATATGGCATATGTGGAAAAAAAAAAATCCCATTGAAATAAATAGACCTATTCATTTCAGAGACAGTGAAAGAGAGACGAACTTTCTTTGTCTTGCCACTTTAGAGCCCCTTGATAGCATTTTCCGTTTTTATTGTCTTTTAGATATAGATGCCCCTCTGCTTAAGTATCACCAAAGCTACTAGTAACAAATACCTAAATATATAACAGATGCATAAGTGCATCTTGGGATAAATACATTATGGACAATTAACTGTCATCATACCCCTCAATTACATTTTCACCCGCTCCTGTAGTGTACACCTGTGGCTTGTTAGTAATGCAATAAGTGTTGTAAAAGCAACTCTAAGGTTCAAAGGTAGCTCTGCAAAAATCTGTTTTCCTCTTTTCTTAAATGTGCATTACATGAAAGTGAAAGCAGAGAAACAAACACAAGGAAAAAAACCCACTACCTTTGGTCTTACCAGCTGGCACTGTTGATCAAGTGAAAATTTTTCATTTTCCTGTTACATCACATAGAAAGACCGTTTGCATGAGACATTGTGCCTGATTCTGATTTCAGTAATGTAAAAATTAACCCAGAGAAACAGCAAGTAAAATTCACTTTGGCACACTTTGTAACATTAGTTTAAATGCCACACTTCTCATCTGTGAGGGGATGATATAATAATCACAAACACTATTTGAGAAAATTTTGTAATGCACATCATTTTTGGTCAAAAGTAAATCAACTTTTCAGAAGCACAACTAAAACTGATACATATCTAGGCTACAGTATAATTAGGTCTGCAGCTTTGCAAAATGGATATTTGTATAAGTTAAAGTAGCTATTGGATATCCTCACCATAATCACACTTAAATCCATAATAGTTCCTGGAAGGATTATTTGTTATTAAATATGTGAGTGGCATAATTCAGTAAGCTCTGTATATGACATTGATGGAATGCCTGTAAAGAAAAATATTAAGCAAAAATATACTGTACAAATGGTCTTATAATTGTAGCTAGAGGCAAATCCTGCACAGAAATATCCCTCTTGGTTAATATCCCAATGGCATTAACACACTTGCGTTACTGCTATGTTTGTTTATGTATTAGTCTTATATTGTCAACATTAAGATTTTATTTATTCCTATCCTGCATTTTTCCAACCTTAGTTACTACTTCCCTCTCTTAATACCTCTGGACTACTGCACTCATTGTTCAGGGAGGGAAACATAGACAATCAGAGGCTTTCCTGAGCTTCAGGATGAACGGTTGGCTGATCTTTGCAAAAGTGACATTGACTGCTCCACCGCCTTCCATGCATCGCTTTACCAACACACAAAGAATTCCCCCAACATCTCCCATGCTGGAGTCCAGATGACCCACTCTGCCGTGAGGCTGAAGCACCCTGGCTGGGACACCCGTCCCCACCTGCTCCCCGTGTTGCAGGCTCCACCTTACCCCCACTGCTGCCATCCCTTCTGGACGGGGCATCCAGCAAATCCCGCGCCCAGCCGTGGTCCAGTGAGCAAAGCTACTCTCCCACAATTGCCTCATCAACCAGGAGAAGGAAATACCATCATTCTTTCTGGTTCAAGACTTTCTGCGTAGACAGGACATAATTGGTCATACCTCTGGTACTGATCCAAGACAAACCAGGCTATTAGGACTTGCCAGCTGCATTGTCACTGCTTTCCGTCCGACCTCAGTACTGATGGGTTGAATCAGCTGAGTAAAGCCAATCTCACCCCTAGAGTGGGATTTCTTGTTGGCTCGGCAACAGTGAGATGTCTACCTACTCGCCAATAAATTTCAGCAGAGGGTCTTAATACTTTCTTTCCCTTTTTCCTTTTGCCAGAAGAAAGCCTTTTCAAGTCTTCACATAGCTTTTCTCAGATCATTTATAAATGTAAAATTCAACAACTTCACCAGTATAACAAGCAGTGGTGCCAGCTGACACTTCTACAGCTTTTGGCAGCTTCCTTTATTTGTGTTGCTTGTTCTTTGCTTCTCTTTTAAATGGTCTGTGAAGCCAAGTTGAAGGACAGGGCATTGAGGTATTCGCAGGTAACATTCAGGAGCTGCAAATTGTTCTATGTCCCGCGTGACTTACCTGAGAGACCTGAGAGGCTGGACGTTGGCCTGCATAATTAATGAAAAATATTACAGGTGTTTATTTATAGGCAAGAATCAAATATGCGTGGCTTGACCAACAGTGATTCAGGGATTGTCCAATGGCGGCATTTTAACGTGTTCAAGCAAGCCTGCAAGGAACTGGGTTAGCTGACTAAATGGTAACAGCGACTGGCCAGTCAGCAGGAGCTGTGATGAGTTATATCATCTCACTTTACTAAATCCATGGTCTCCAAAGAGTTTAATCACAGTTGGATGACACAAAGCCAAATACAAATTGCCTTGCTGAGCAATGACTGTCAGCTAACTTACCTTTTTGCCACCACATATGAACAAAATATCATAAAGCAGACCCTAAGTGGGTAGAAGAAAGATCAAAAGAAGAGATCTAAACACAAATATTCGCAAACCGTTAGCACTAGTGATGGGGAAAGTTCTTAGCCGAAACAGGAAAGGAATAATTGTTAAATTCAGGAAAACCTTTCTGATACGAGCAGTATGCGCATCCTCTGATGTTTGGATGCCTCATTGCCTGTGTAAAAAACACAGAGTGGACCAATGAGCAGAAAAATGCCTTACAAGGAATAATCCTGCACGATCCAGGAATTGGACTGGATGATCTAATAGGACACTCATTTCTAGCAATTTTTTCCTTGGAAGTGTTTTTCTACTTTTACTAATTAAAAAAAAAAAAGCGTCTGTCTGTCTGTCTTTCCTGCGTTCCTGCCTCAGCTCCCCTTTTTATTGTTATTATTAGAAAATTTATCAAAAAGCATCTAATAATTTTTTTAAAAAATTACCTTCAGACACTGAACTGGAGTATTCGCATTGTAACCCTTTAGGATTCTAACTTTAATAATAATAGGAAACACCCTAGTGGCTATTGTCTAAGCACTTCTATTGACTAGCCAGGGCAAAATTAGTATCAGTAGCATTTACATTGTTCTATAAATGGCCTGAGCAAAAATCTCATAACAAATCTGCAGTGTGGTCGGAACTCATCTGTTGTTTGCACTTCCTACTTTGCAGATGAGACAGTCTCAAAAGACAGGGTAGGCTGAAGACTGGTTGGACAACTCTATAAGTGAAGTCTCAAGACTCTTGTCATTCTAGCTGTCTAAATTACTTAAACAGGACTCAGAGGGATTTAAAGGGGAGAAACGACATGACAAACAATTATATTCTAACACACTATTTATAACAATGCCCTTTCAGATTATTGTTCCACTCAGACTGACACATTACTGTAATCCCAGGGATGAATCAAGGGACTTAGAGTTAGATCGTGCACAGCTTGTAGGCATAAAAAAAAATACGAATAAAGAACTGACATTCAGGAAATATAGAGCGACTCAAGGATAAATTCTGCTGGGATGAGCTTAATTTATCAATGTCAATAACAACGGTGAACACATCGCAAGAATACATGCATATTAATTGAAAATAACTCAGATTAAATCACTGCAGTTTGACATTTTGAGATAGGCACTTTATCTTTTCAAGAAAGAGAGCACTATAAAATCTTTAATCTGAAAACACATCTTAATTGCATGTTATCACCTCCTAATTGCTTCTATATTATATTAAACATTTTGCTAATTACTAGCCTGATCATGGTGTAAATAGCTTGAGGCTAGAGCTCATAACCAGCTGAAGACAACTGGGCACAATGAGGGCCACAAAGAAGTTTATCACTTTGGTGTATTATCGCGGACTTCCATCATTATCAGTGTCTATCACTCTTTATCTCTGCTTCCCTTGTGAGATAAAGAAGTGAGGCAATAATGTAGATCAGAGGTTGGGTTGCATTTCAGTTAATCCATCTATTTCTAGCTCTAGATTTCTAATATTCCCTGGGGATAAAAGTTGTCTGCCTACTGCTGTCACTAATCTACTGCTTGAAGACTGAGGCCAGAATGCTATTTGCTCTACCACAAGGCTGGGTAATGGAGGTGGCTCCTGGACAGCTGGAAGTGCGCGCTGCATCCGAAGCCAAAGGACACGGATGAAATGCGTTGCTGTGAGCAATCTACCCACTTAGCTTCAGACCCCGAGTAATACACAGAGGATACACAGGGAGTGTCTGAGGCAGCAGCTTGTGAATTCATCAGGAAAGAAAATTATTTATGTATAGGCAATAAAAACGCTCATAGAAAACTGCCAGGTGACCCAGCAATGCAGGCAGCCATTCGGGCAGCAACTAATAATTTAGGTAATCATTTAGACAATTACTGCTACCTGAAATAAGCCAACGAAAACAGCACTTTTAGGGTATTTTTTGAAAGAGAAACAATTTTATCCAACATCACATTCAGGAATTAAGTGACTTTGTGGGCTCCAGACCGCAACACAGCTTTATAAAACATGACTTGCATTTCCCAAAGAAACAAAGCTTAAGTAGGAGCAAATCAGGACACAGGTAAAACAGCTTTTCTCACTGTCCCCCCGGCAGAACATAAGTTTAGCTAGTGCAGGGAGGTGGCGGCGATATGTGGTCTATGCATTTTGCTCTCTGTGTTTAAAATTAGACTTTGACTACAGCCACTTTGTCAGGGTTTGCTGTAAGATGCCAGAGGCCCAAGTTTGTCTCTGTTAATAAAAGCTTACTTTTTTATCCGTCCTTGCACTGTGGCAGCAGCAAAGGATCTACGCCTGGAGCTTCATTTACTAGATGGAAAAACCTCACAACTTCTACTGAGTATAAAGTTTACAAGTCGGGCAGAAAGAAAACTGACTGCAAATGAGAGGCTATGAAATGTGGATGAATTTAGGCCCGAGTCATGAGATGCAAAAGCAAAGCATTCTCAGCTCCAAACTCTTTTTCTACCAGAAGACCATATTTCATGAAACTGTACAAAATCAATTAATCAGAAAGTAATGCTCAAATCTGAAGAAACCTTCTACCCTCTCCACAGGGACTGACTCCTCAGTGGTGGGATAAGGGACCCTTTCTCCAGAGAGACAAGGACTACCATCCCTGCTTTGCCCTTCCCCTTTCCACACCTCCTGGACTCAGCCATGGGTCATTTTTTTCCACGCCAAGGGCTATATCACTCTCTCTTTACCTAAATGTCTGTTTTTCAAGAGCATCATAAAATAAGTTAAGAGACGTGCAGTGAAATAAGAAGTGCTAACACTGGCCCTTGGCACTATCCGTGTCCCACTCGTACTTGCCGCCTCACGCTCTACCCACCTCATGGGATCCATCTCTCTCCTCCCCCATGGATGCTGGGACTCTCTTGGCTGCCCTGTCCCCGTACCACTCTCCGGTGGCAGCACGATCCCTTCGGTGACATGAGCTTCAGCGTGACATTGACAGGAATCTGGGGCTGGGAAAGACTTTGTGTCAAAGCTTCAGAAACTGGGCACCTTGTCAAAATTTCTCTGCTGCGAGCACACAGAGGAATGAAATACAGCACAGCTAACGTGAAGGATGCAATGATGCACAGCTGTTTTATTGCCTGGTACAGGTAAGACATTTTTAGGGAATATATTCTGTCTTTTAATGAGCCCACAGCAGAAGGCCCTGGATTTATCTCAGCTGCCAGAATCCTCTCACTCTTTCAGGTTCTTATTATCTTTCTCTGTTTCCTTCTCTCTTTGTTTCTAGGCTATGTCTGTTTAAAGCGTCTCAGCCCCTTTCTTCAGCTCCTAAGCAGTCTTTATAGGCGCCTGTGTTCTCCCCAAGAATTCCTTAATTTGCCGTCTCCGCTTCCTCTTACGGTTATGGGAAAGCGTGCTGTATTCTCGCCTTCCTTTGTATCCAAAGAGAGGAGAGGGAGACATTTCCCAGTGGAATAAATATTCTGCCATGACAGGTTGGTGCAAGGATGGGCCCCCCATGTGGTGGTAAGTGATTTCAAGAATACCTTGTATTTAAACACAGGGGTGCACACAGCTTAAAGGAAAACCTGTACCCACACAACACACAACTCTTCCACGGGCTCATTTCTGTGGTTGTATTTTAAGCCCATGCTACAGATGAGTTTTACGATATTTGCTTGTTTGTGTTTTCTCCTCTGTATTCACATATATTATCTCCGTAGCCACTAATTCTTGATATAAATGATGCTAAGCAGTAAAGTATGGTCCATTAACTTGATTTTTAAAAGTATCTAAAATTTACGCAGTGATTTAAATAATAATATAAATTATATTAAGTATGTGCAGCAGCAGAGGGTACGGCCTCCTAAACAGAATGAATTTCTCCTTGGAGAGCACTGATTAGTTCATTTTTCCTAATGAATCTTTCGTTATAGTCAGAAGTTCCTTTTTTTCCCCCTCACTGTCTCACTTATGAAGCATGCATATGTATATATGTATGTTCCATTTATATATTTGATAGCTAGATTAAGTAATATCCTACTTCACCTCCAGAAAGGGCACAGCACTTCTCAAGGAGGCAGCCGTTTTTCTTAGGTGGGGGAAACTGAGGCCAAGGCAGCCCATCCATGGGTCCTCGACCTGCTTGATCTACAGGCCAGCCACCTCCAAGCACGTAATCCATTGCCAAAATACAGTCTACAGAAAAGTGGATGAACACTGCTGCTTCTCCCAGCGAAATTTATTGTTAAGGCCAATTAGAAGGTGTTACCCATTAAGAGCGATAAAGCTATTATTGCTCCCGCTCTGTCAAAAACGTGCAGCAGATGGCTTTGCACTGCCTTCTCCAGCGTCTAGCGATGCCCCTCTGCTTCGGCTCTCCCTCACTCCACGTATTCACACCGTCCTTCCCCAGGGCAGGGTGAAGGAGAAAGAAGTCCCCCCATTCCCTCACACGTGCTTTAGGCGCTCCTAGAAGACAGGCTGCCATCTGGCCTAATGAGCTTTGAAACAAACTGCCTTTAAAGACAACTTTCCTTTACCTGCAGTGACGCTCCTTTGGCGGTTGTTTACCAGCACCCTGGTCATTTAGGCTGTGGTTTAAGATGCATCATGGTTGTCGGGTTTTTTCCCTAGAAATATCAATGTAGGTAGTGCTTTCCAATAAGTGGACATTAATTCATGCTAAATTACAGTGGGATTCCCAAGAAATTACATATTACATCCACATGAATACTGAAAGAAATCATTATGATTAATGGTATAATTTATATGTGCATGTTGATGAAAGAATCATAATCTAGAGTAAATTAGTAGAGATTTATGTACTAATAATTTTGTTGTGCTCTAAGGTCCAGACGAAAACCAACTAAGTGATGTTGTATTGACAGCCAGTTCATATTAGCATATCTTAAAGGCATAGTACAACAGTATCAAATAAACAATTTCTAATGCATATTAATTCCATTTCACCTTTTTTCCCCCTCCAGAATCTATATTTATGGCATTGGTAGGAATAAGGTTTCATCCCTTTCATCTTCACATATGTGCAAAAGAGTTAATGTGGATGAGACGGATGCAAATATTTAAACATAAAATAACTGACTTTTAAGAGAGAAAAAGTAAATGAACTGACCTGCTCTATCCATGTGCTTCCGAGTGCGTGAAGGCCACATGGCGGCATGCAGGGAAGAGGAATTTCATGCCTTTCCAGACAGATGGTGCCGCCCTCCCCAAAGCCCACGGTGCCCCAGGTCACCGCTCGGGACAGCCACGACACCACCCTACGCACACCCTGGCCACCCACAGGACTGCAAACTCCCGCAAACCACCCCATTTCCTCGCTGGCTACCATAAATACACGGCACAGTCTTTATTATCTTAAATACAGGCTTTACTGCTTACTGCAGATAATGCAGTTGGCATGTGGGCAGCACCGAGGCCACAAACTGAATTCATGTTTGCTTTTCCATATAGGAAGACACCAGTAAAAGCACCTTTCTTATTGGTAATATTTTTTGAAGTCCTTATTGCTTAAGCTGTAGCACATTGAAGCTGAGGGTGGAAACAGTCTGTTTTGAAAACAGACTTTTCAAAAAGTCCGTGTTGCAGAGACCACGTACCAGTGTCACACAGTCACCTTGTGGGGTTTGAAATGCCGGCTGATGGTAAACATGCGGAGTAAAGTGCATTACTTAATATTCTAAAGAGATGGTTGTGAATAGTTTTACATTAATCACTAAAGCAAATGTTTATAAAATGCATCGCCGTGTATAATCACTAACTGATCTTACCTCTGAAATTCTTATGGGAAACAGAAAGTGGAAGGTAGATTAAATTGCCTATTCCAATTTATTTTTAAAAACAAGGATAAGTCGCTGACCTAGCAAAATTTGCAATAATATTTTCCTAGGGTGCTCTTAGTATATCATCTTTTCAAATATTTTTTAAAGAATTGGTATAATCTAGTCAAATAGTCTTATGTTTTTGTAATAAGCTACTTTATCAATCAGATAGGACTCCTCCCCAAGGAGTTTAGAGCCCAAACTGTTTGCAATTTCCATGAAGAAAACATCCCCCAAGCTATGCGTCCGAGACCACAGTGATGTGAACCAACAGCAGCACTACTACTGTACATTAGTAATTTAAACAAGATCCAGAATGTTTTCCCCTGTATCTTCCCTTTTAAGTTAGATATTTTAACTTTCTGCTGCTGGGGACATACTTTCTTTGTAGCACAAAACTGAATATTAGAAGCAGTGTTTTAAATGTTATACATGCTTGGGTATATCTGCTTGTAACAAAGCCTGTTAGAGGATTAACTCTCTTCTACGGGGAACCCAATGTCAATCTGCAAAGGGGAAATTACTAATAACAACATTTCTAATGACAACCAGCCTGTGTCTATGCATTTTACCTAGCTACTACTTACGGAACCTGTAGCCACCACTATACATTATGCAGAATACCTAACTAATTTTCAAAATCCTCGCTTAAACCTTAATTCAAGGGAAAGACCTCTTGATCTTACAAAAGGCATTATTGCCGGAGATTAAACTGCTTGATGCTATGTATTGTTCTAGCTGTAGTCAAGAGGGAATATTAATTGAGATGTTCCATGGATTACAGTGTGTATTCCACAGTGGTTCACATGTTTCCTGGTGGTCTTTCCAACAGGAATAGCACAAATGAGGGGAATAAGACGGATCATTTTGAACCTTAGTTGTTAAGCCATTGTTCTGTTGTGCACAAAAGGTAATGCTTGGTTGATTTGCTTTATTTCTGAGCTGTTCTGATTTTTTCCCTGTGCACCTAATCTCTGCCACTTCCTCTGTGAGTCATCAGCAGCTGGACCCAGTGAAACCACAGGAACTAGCTCCTGGTAAAGAGCTCTAATGGTGCTATTACTCAAGTTCAATTCTCTTTAAGCCTAGTAAAGAAGCATCATGAGTCATATGGTACAGACAAGAGTTCTTTTGCATTTGCTTCTTTAGGAAAATCAAAACCCATGCTTTGCTTTTTCAGAGTGATTACAATGGGTGTCTCCTATACCTAGCTCACTCTGCCTGTCCTTTGCAGCAAGGATGAAATGTCATCTTGCTTTCGATTCCTCATTACTTTTTCTTGTACTTACCAGTTGTTCTGCCTATCATTTAAAGCAAGTTCTTAAAAATAAAACAAAAAATTCACAACCGTTTAGCTCTCTCCTTTCTGCTCGTTTTTGTTGCACAGAAGTGCAATGGGATTCACACCTCCGATTCAGCTGATTTGATTAGTTGTTGCTGCCATACACCTGCTGCTGTCACGGCAGTAGTCTGTATTTGTGGCATACGTTCCTGCTGTCTGACAGAACAGGTGGATATTGTAGAGTAGATTGAAAAGAATGGTTTGAATGGTAATTGTTCTGCATCCCTGCTTACATAAACTCAGCAAAAGTTTGGCCTATCAAACAAGTCTCATGATTTGACTCCAGTAACTAGGATGGTCAGACACCTTATTTTAGGCTAAAGCCAAATTTTTAAATGCGGAAGAGAATAACCTCATCAGATGAACTTTACAGTAAGATGGTTGGAAATTTTTCATAACCTCTGTTGTTTTTTAATTTTCAGGCATTTCTGTACAAGACAATTTGAAGACTTCAGAGAGCTCTGGGGGATCTCTTTGACTCTTGGTAGGAGTTCCTTTCCTCTCCTTCAATTAAAACAAGTCATTCTTAACATTTAAAAATGGCCCTTATTAAAAGAATGTCTCATAGTTATTATCCTCTCAGACTAGCGTTTTGCCTTCTGATGAAGTCTTGCATGCTGGTTGTAGGAACTTTACTGAATTGTAATGCAATGCCGCTCAGGGACTGGTAGTCTGTGACAGTCTGTAACACTGGCCAGCAGAAAAAGAAATAGGGTTTATTGTTCGGCTTATTGAAGGGAGTGAACTATATCGCAGGTGACAAAGATCCTCTTGCGAAGTGGAGGGGTACCTCTGACCATAGAGGTCTTTGAATTAGCTTTAAAACATGAAACAGGGAGAGCCTGAAATCCCACATGCTTCCCGAGTCAAAAACATTTCAGTAAAAAACTGAGGGACAGTACAAGTAGCATTTAACTGGTAGGAAGAACTGGAGAAACCAAACCCAGAAAATATGAAACCTCCTAAAGAGCGGGAAAATGAAACTGCAGTCTCTAAATCAGATCCTTTATTTATTAGCACAGTTGTATTTAAATGGATTAAGAGCTCCAACACAGGCATTCCCAAGTTGCAACCCACATACCACAAGTGGTACGCAAGTGTCTGCACCGTGACATGTGAGCCCGGGTAGAGCTGTGGGCTGAGGCTCCTGTCACCACTGCTGCTCATGGCAGTACTTGGCAAGGAAAAGTTTTAAAATCGTAGTCCTAAGAGATAAACAGGCTTCATTTTCATGCAAGATACTAATTTTTAGGCAAGTAGTGTGTCTCATGTAAAGCACACACGCTATTCCTCCGGTTTGAACAAAACCAAATGGTTTGATGTTTTCATAAGATAAATGCAATCTAAATACCAACTTACCAGCAGTGCCAAGATTTAGAATTGATTACTTCTGCCTAAACAAAGATAGTGCTATTTCTCTGGAGGTATTTCTCCAGCTAGCTATTAAATTAGTGGCAGATTATAAATCATGGCTCTGTAGAAGAAAAATCCAACAAATATTTGAGGCCAATATTGCACATATTTTTAATGTGCAGTTTTTCAAATATGCACATCTGAGATGCTGCGTTATGGAAGAATATATTTTTCTAAAAACAGGGAAAAAGCATAAGCAGATAAAATTTTGGGCAGACTGCAATTCTACATTTTGGAAGTATCCACAAAGTTTTATGGCATCTATTTAAAATTAATATTTCATTAAAGTACTTCATGTGCAATCTTTAGAAGGATGAATTTGGTACTTTTGTTCAGGTTTTACCTTCTATCTATACAGCCCACGTTAGTGTTTTAAAATTGTGCTACTGATGATTTTCAACTTTCAGATACATAAGAGGATAGGATGGAACAAAAGAGCTTTCAATTTTCATCCAGTTCTAACAGATGTATTTGATTTATAGTAGAAGCTGGTTTCATACTCTTAAAAATGTTGTAAACAATTTGCAGCTGCTTGATTTTTTGATGCCATCATAAATATTCATGATAATTTTCCAAGATCTACAAATATAAGGTGACCTTAGACAAAAAAAATCAGACTTGGGTGGTATAGAGCGTTAAGTCATTGCTTTTTCACCTTTCTAAGAATTACAGAGACAGCTGCAAAGTCTGTGCTCAACATCACATGCAGGGCTGCTGGCAAATACTTTTCCGTGTATTTTAAACAGAACCAATGGAAAGCCGTTGCACTAAAGCTGTGTTATCAGACTCTCCGCTAGCACAGTTTGGCACAAACATAGCGTCCCCGCAAGAAGTCACTGACTGGGTGTGTAAATCAGTAGCTCTGAATATGATTTTTAATCACCTTTGTACACATTTGTCAGTGTGCAGTCGCACGCTTTTTCTGGCCCGTAAGTATGGAAAGGAAAGGGAATGGGAGCTGGGAAATGGGTGGAAGAATAAAAAAAAAAGCAAAGCAAAGCTGGCAAAGCTAACTATTCTGTTTGCACACCTATTAATTGTTCAGCAAATAACAATGACACTAAAGCATACAAAAGATATGTTGTGTGATACTTTATTACATGATAGGATACTGTATTATCATAACTGTACGTAACACACAGGTACATTTTGCTCACCCTTCACCTAAGTTCCTTCTTTTTCTTTTCCCCCCTGAGTTTTCTCTTTTGCTATTTCCACACGCTACCTATAACAGGTATGTTTGTGTTTCAGGTGAAATTTTTATGTTTTTAAGACTAATAATAGAGTGTATATGGAGACAGTAATTGCATCAATACCACAAGCCAGTCAGATAAGCCAGGGATGGGAAGGTAGGGGGTCCTGACTAATATGAGAAGATGTAAGAAGAGACTTGAGAAGGTGAAGTAATTCCACTCAGGAAGATACAGGACTTTGAGGGGGTTGATCTTCAGTGGCATAAATTGCTTAAAGTGATGCTGAATTACACCAGCTTGCCTTAAACATTTGGGTCATCTGATATGTAATTTAGGTATGGCCTGTGTGACCCAGTTTTCTAATGATATAGCTCAGCAAGTAACAGCTAAAATGACACATTAGTGACAAAAAATAGGATTTGTCCCAAAATTCATAGAACACGTTTTCTACTAAAGCACTATATCCACAACACCCCTTTTTTCTGGGGTATTCACAAGGTTTAAATAAATTACAGGTAATATTTTCATAAGTACACATATGATTTAGAAATCCATGCCCCATTTTTTAAATTGAAGGAAAATGTTTAAAGTAATTTCAAAGGGACTGAGGTGATGAAACGCTATAAAAAAATCCTACTAGGCTCCTCTTACATTCAGTATCTGACCATAAACGCTTAGATGTCCCTTTGAAGGTCAGTGAGATCTAATATACTAAGCATCCAAGCTGCTTTCAGAACTGTGAATTAGACCCCTAAATAACATAAGTGCTTTTGAAAATGAGATCTAGCCAAATCCTGTAGCCATGTTGGTTTCTGTAAGGGTATCTGAAAGACTTACCTGTAAGTTTTAACAGCTTTAGGAGTCCTTGACAAAAAACCATATTCTTCATGTATCAACATCAGAAAGTAAACTGAGTACAGTCCTATAAACAGAAAGAAAAATATAAGTTGATCTGGTTTTTAATGTTTATTCCCAAATTACCATACAGCCTGAAAGAAAAGGTAAGAGAAATCCAAATAATTTCAAAATAAATTCCACGTACTCAGCAATGTCTATGTCATCTGGTCAGCTCGAAACCAAGCAGCACACTGAAAATTGCACCACCAACCAACACCACAGACCTCATCACCACTTCCTCTACTTTCAGCTTTTACAAAACATGTATTGAGACTAATGCCAAGTATTTTCAAAACTTTCACTCCAAATAAACAGATAATAAGAATAATCTACTAAGATTAATAAGAATAAGAATAATCTACTAAGAAGAACCGAAATAAGGTTATATTTTGATGCATTTCTATATTTTTTTCTGATGTGAAGTCTTGTAAGAGAAGATGGTGACAGATACATTGTACACCCAACTGATCATTCATCTTTATAGGATACAATACACCCATAAGAAAAATCTAAATTTCCTTTTTCTCCCCGTGGCTTTAACACAATTTTTCTTATGCCTATAAAGACTGGAGAACTACTGCAGTACATTAAGGAAACAAATTTGACAACTAGGTATGCTTTTTCCAAGTCAATTTTTTAACTGTGGATATGGGAATTCTTTGTGACAATGAACACTATCTAGAAAACAAAATGATCTAAAGAAAGTATTCGTTGTTGGTATGAAAGTAAGGGAGTACTACTGCCTCATTTTCCATGAAAATATTAGTCAAGGTCAGCCTCATGTAGTGCTGAGGATGCTCTAGATGGATGGATATATTATTTGTTAATGCTTTCTTTACCATATGTAGGCAACATGAAACGCTTGGGTAGATATGCAGTCAATATGAAACCATGCCTGGGTACCTTTATGATTTTTTCCCCTTAAAGCACCTAAACTATACTTTTATGAAAACATCTTTTGAAAATGGACAAACTGTGCACAGAGCAATTTTATTTTAAAATTAAAAAACCCCCACATTTTCAAGCCTGATTCTCAGCAGGTCACATCCTTTTTACATTTCATGGACATGACATGTCATTAGGAAATGGTGCTACTCTTGGTTACGTTGGCATGTCATGTTATAGTACATTAGAAAACATGATGTGCTGACATAACCATGCATGACCATTATCCAAATGACACGTTAAATCCTGGCAGTTGAGAAAGAGGCACATTTGGTTCTCAGTACACATATTCTGCATATATTGTCATCTACACATGCAAAGTGTAAAAGATTGGAAAAAACACAAAGGAAATAGTGCAATCATGAAGTCAAATCATGCTTTATTCAGCGTTCATCCAAATTCACATCTCAGTCTCCCTTATATTGCACATGCAGAGTATTCAGCACAGTCCCTGATTGATCATTTATGCAAAACAAACTTCAAACAAATACAAATAATTATCTTTGAATACTAGAAGAAAACAGAATCACTTTTTATTACCTCCATAGCTGTTACAGTTGATCTTTGTATTCTATTCTTTCTCAGCTTTCGGTGTGCGTTAACATCTGGGACTCATCACGCTGTCCGGCATTTCAACAAAGATGATGTCACCGGTGCCAAATACTTTGACAAACATGGCTACTGCATAAATCTAAAGAACTGAAACACCAGACAAATTATGTTTACAATTAGAGACAAAATGAATCGTTTGTGTCGTGAGTTTAAGTACGTTAAACACAGACTTTCTTTCCAGAGGGAAGACATTGACTGAAAACTGTAAAAGCAAGACTTTTTTTTTTTTTTTTCTCTGAGAGTTTGGAGGAGCTTTTGATCTTCCAGTGTCCATTACAACCTTGGGGAAGGTTAAGTTAACCCTTTGAACAAACACTCCTACCAGCATCCAATTCACTCGAACAAAGTAACTTAATCACCAGCTAAATTGAATTCAAACTGCTCTAGAGAGCATGAACTGACATAACTTAGCTCTGCTGACAAGGAAATGAAAAAGACTGAATTTGCTGCTGACATCCACCGAGGGGCCCAAACTCTCGGTTCCAATTTTGGAGGCACCAGGCAGCGTGCTTTCATTGCACAGAAGTGTTGGTGCACCGTTGGCCAAGGTGCAAGTTGCGTCCTGGTGGTGCAGAGACCCACGACATTGACTTAACTCCTGCTATTGCTGCTCGGAGGGCAGCGTGGGGCAGGACAGCAACAGAGGACAACTCTGTGCAAGTCTCTGCCTTCCCACCCTGCCGAGGGAGCAGAGGCGGCAACCGCAGAGAACGCTTCAAGCACCGTCTCTTCTCCAGCCGTGCAGTGGAGGAGGAATTTCTTTCTTACCCTTTTCTTCCTGTGCACCCATCCGAAACCTAGCAGACCTTTTCAAGGATTGTTTTGTTAAAGATATAATTCAAAAGGGAATTATTCAATTCAGCATTGACCACTCCCACCAAGAATTCATAAAAGCAGCGTGACTTTACCAGTCCGACAGGGAAGGGATGCAGGAGACTTCAAGGACACAGGTTTTTCAGGCAGAATAGCACTATAAGCTCTGCATTTCTCTGCCGCCAGTGTGTACCTGCTATTACAGGAATTGTGATCAGTGGTTTCTCCAATAAGAGGATAAACAAAAAACGATGATTAGAGGAGGCACAGAACCACCAGGTCTTGCTATCAGGCCTGAACCTGGCACTGCAGCGATTCCAAGGGCCGATAATGGCACAGAGAATTTCCGTGACATAGACACTAATTTACGTTACAGCCGACTTCATCATGTAACCACCAAACAATTGGTAGCAATTAGGGATGTACTTACCAAGATATGCTTACTACCTAAAAAGAAAGATAATTATCTTAGATGAGACTCTTCAATCTCTATTTGAAAAGTAAAATATTCAACAGTAAGATGTATTTCACCTAACACAGAAAAGGAAAAGTGAAATTCTAGATTACATATAAAATGGCAAATAAGCAAACAAATCACAACACAGCGAAGGTGTCAGATAAAGATTTGAGTCCTTTAATCACACTGCTAATAAAGCTTGAATAAAATTAACTCACCCATCATTTATTATACCAGACAGAGTACAAGTTCAAATATTAAGCTAAAATATGATTAACTCAGCTTTCAGCTGACTCCGAAAGCGTTCATCTGCACTTGATATTGGTGAATACTTTCACACCAGCAACTATTACTTTCAGCCCTCGGGTATAACATCTTGCACCCAGAAGTAGCAGGAACACATTGGTATTTTTTCCCACACACAGGAATATTAGCCTTGATACAACTACAATATCTCTTTATGCTTAGCCCTGCCAGTATTTCCCTTTTGCTTTCTACCACATGCCTTAGTGTAAAATCTCTCTGATAAAACTAAAAAGGACTGAGAGTTTTATAAAATGGAATAATCCTACTGAACATGCAATCAATTAACTGAAACACGGAGATGGATATTTTTTGAAAGCTCCTTACAGGCTCTAGACAAACACAGTGAGATAACAATGGCAAATTGTTTGGCTTACTAATTGTAACCAAATGTATGCCATTCTATCAAAACATTCTCAGGAGGATGTCAAAGACTCTTTTTTAAGTAAACATCTTGTGTCATCCTTTTACTGAAGTGGAATGAGGGTCTCCAATAAAAATAGTACTTACCAAGGACCCTCAAAGAGGTTTATATATGTATATATTACTGATCTTTGAAAATGCAGCTTGAGAGGTACATTAATAATTTCACCCAGCTGGGCAATAAAAATTCCTGCCAAAAGAATTATGTAAAATTACATAAACCCTTTTTAAAGCTAGTACGTTTCAAGGAGACAAAGTATAGACTGAGTTACTTCATCTTTTTTTTTTTTTTTACAGCTGTGTTCTACGGAAAGCATTTTAGTGCGTAAAATCTCTCTCCTTGTAAAATACTCCAAAGAGAAGCCAAAATTCAAACCTAACTGTAATGCATAATAGCAAAGTATTGGTATATATATTTGGCATATGTTGCAAACTACAGAAAATTTTAGCAGTGAGAAATAAACGAACCTCAACCAAATAAAAAGGCTTTTCACATCTGAAGCAATTGATAAAATGGCAATGAACAGCTAAAGGCAAACACTTTTTCATCAAGGCATACATTAACCTTTAAGTACAATACATATCCAAATAGTTAAAGCATTTGATTGTTCTTAAAATGTTAATTGCAGTTCTGGACTTCTCTGCTCAAAAAGGAAAAACAGTTAAAGCCCCACATTTTTAAAAAGAACCCATACATTATATCAATGGGTCCAATCTTGGAACTTACATTAGCAAAACATTCAAGCATGTTCCTATCCAAACTTCACAGGTGAGCACTGTGCTTAAACAAGTAAGGTAAAATTAAGAAAATTAAGGATAAACACAAGTATTTTGCCAGATTTGTCCTCAATAATATATAAATCATCCTCTGCCCAGGATGCCCACAGATAAGTTAATTTCATTCAAATAAATAGTAAAGTTTGTATTAATTTCAGTCACACAGAGTGAATATGTGAATAGAAAAGCATATGGTGCCATAGGGCCTTAGGAAGTGCTAAGCACAGAGCTACGGGGAATTTCAGCCTTGTACAATGCTGCAATAATCCTTGGCTGGGATTTCTGAGAATTCCCAGTATAAATTCAATTTAAGAAAAGACTGCTTCATTGCAACTTCATTTTCAGAATCAGAAAGGAGCTCCCTCAAACAGATTTTTAACAGAGATTCTTCTAATGAGCGTGCAAAATGTTTTCCTTCTAACTTGCTTTAGAGAAACTGTCTTTTATGGGGACCTCGCACAAAATTTTCAAGATCCTGGAAAAAATTATGAGAGATTGATAGTTACCAACTCATTTCTCATAGTTCTCTATCAGCTCTGACATCTGAGAGTCATGGCTGCAGGAACTGCTCCTAAAACTACTGGGAAAACTGAGCTATAAGAGGCTGAGACTGCGACTGGCTGGATTACTAGCCTCAGGAAGGCAGGGATGCCATCATATTTGTTCTCCTCTTCTTCGTTTTCTTTCCTCTTTCTAGGCAGAGAACAGACTGTAAACGAAGAAGTACAGAAGCGTGAAAAGAAATAGGTAAATTTCTTCTGGTCCTTTTATCCTTTAGAAATATAACTATCTGCAGAAAACAGAAGAAAAATCAAAGCACAACATAAACACTTTACCATAAGAACAACCAGGCTGGATGAGACCAAAGGTCTCTCAAGCAGAGTCCTGCCTGCAGCAGTGGAAGTGGCAGAAGCATGGGGAAGAGCAGAGGAACAAAGCTTGTACTTCGAGATTCCTCTGCTTGGTTGTACCTCTCTGACCACAGGCCAGCAGCATGCTTGGGACTTCCTTCACTGGAGGCTGCTGTAGGCCAAGATCTTTGGTAGCTCTCTCATGGCCCTCTCTCTATGCCCACTAGCCTGTCACTATTGCCAAAGGATAGTATGGGACAAAACAGAGACGATTATCAATGATAATAAAGAGTAGGAGGAAATTCTCTAGAAGAGCAGTCATTGGCTCAAGGACCAAACCAGAGGAGAGAGGTTCTCAACTCCACATAAGGACTTGCAAAGCCCCACGCAATTGTTCAGTCACCAAAGGCTGATCTAAAGGTCACATAGGTGTAGTTGTGTGATGCCAAAGCATAACTAAATGTAATGCTGTTCAAATTGTAATAATTTTAGTTGCGATTTATTTTTTTGAATAAATATTTTTTAATATTACTTTGTATCCTGAAGGCTAACGTGTTGTTGATCTTGCAGAAGCATAGGCAGATGAAATTTCTATAGAAAACTGAGCGGTATGTACAATGGGCAGTTAAAAAAATGGCACTAAAAATATATTAACGAGGAATTAAGTCGTAGTTAAGGGCATGACATTCCCAGATGAAAGATAAAACCCAGTATTTTTTAAATAGATTTCTTTAAAATTTCATAAAAGAAAATCAACAAAATGCAAGTCAGCACTAGAGTTGCTTTAGTTTCAATGGAGTTGTGCTATTAGTGATATGACCAAAAGAATGGAATAATATGAAATTGGTAACTGAAATATCAGAGGAAAGAGAAGTATATTTGGAAATTTCTGCAAACAGTATCCAGCAATAAATTTAATAATCAACTCTCTAAAATTGCCCTTTGATTCCTCACAGATATTTTCTCAAGATCTGCTGCTTACTATTACTTCTTACAGACCTGATGCTTCCTTTCAGACTTTCCATCTAGACCAGAGCTATACGAGACTCCCAGGTTCAGAGGGACTCTGCAAACACCGACCTGAGTTCCAGCCTAAGTGATTTTACAACCTGATATTTCACTATGCATTTCAGGTTTGCAACAAACAGCAAAACTATAAGCACAACTTCATCAGAACACATACAATTATTGAAATCTCTGAAACAAAACAAAACAACTCCCTCCCCTCGACCTTGTGAAACCACAGGTGCCTTCTGCTGTATTTAAAGAATGAATTGGGAGCAATTAACTTTTCCAAAATTTTTAGTGGATTTTTCTTGTTGACATGGCATACCTGTTTATAAACATAAAATCCATGTACAGCTTCGTAGAAAATCAAACTCTTTACCATAATATGCAAAACTAGATAGATTTACTAGAATTGTCTACAGATAATAAGTATTTATGGGCACACAGATCCAGACACAGACATACACTCACATATTTCTATTTCCTACTGTTTCCAAAGTTTATTATGTCAGAGTGGAATCACTGCAACAATTCTGCTATCAGACAGGACTTGATTACCAAGGAAGGGCAGAATGTATAGCCTCCTGATTCTATATTCCTGCAATCTGAGTACATATGTCAAATTTAGCTTAAAAAAAAAAGGAGTTACTTCTTACCATCACATTGTTGTATCTGTTAGCTAAGCTTAGCAGGACACAGGGACGAAGGTATGTTAGAAAAAAAATTGGATTTCAGCTAGAAAGGGAGTCATAATAATAAACAACATGTAGATTTGTACAAAAGCATATCCATTCTATAGATTTAAAAGGAGTCCAGAATACGTAAACACACACAAACACGTATTTACCCACATATCACTATTGCAATTAGGACTTGCAGCTACTGAGAACCAATACCAAAATTTACAAACTTTACAAAAAAGAGAGAGTTAAGATCAGTTTCTACAAAAGCTGAAATAAATACTTTTTGAGAAGTTGCTCTGGGCTGCTCCATGACCAAGAGCATCAAGATTTTGTGTTTCCAAACTTTGTGTTTCCATGCTGAAGTAAGGCATGATGCAATGCAACGGCCAAAAAAATTATTAGAAGCAGATCGCAATATTATTTAACCTTTCATAGGAAGATGCTTCAGTATGATCTTTTACCATAACTTTTTACATAAAGCTGGTCAAGTCACTGGAAATTCAAGCTTTTGGTGTTAGATTCAAGCTGGTCTTTGGAAGTACAAAAACTTGGGAACTATCACGTGATAAAATGAAAAGTTTTGGAAAGGGGAACTGATTGATTAAGAAGAAACTGTATTTGCATGACATACTAATAGAAATCTAACTGCCAATAAGAATAAGCAAGCAACCTGAAATTATTCATTAAGACAAATGACTACAACCTTCTGCCTACATTCATTCCAATTTTGCTCCTTACTACAAATATCATTCCACTGCCTTCATTGCAATTAATCAGTCCACTCTCAGCCAGTATGAGTGAAAACGGCAGAATCAGGCCCCATACAGTTGCTCTAAGCATACTTTTGTCTTCTTTGCCAAAGTTTGGCAGCGATCTTTCAGTGTTTTTCTTTGAGATATTTTGCATGAATGAGATACAGAATTTTCTGGCTCACAGTCTGGAATCTCCTCCACTAGAGCTTGGAAGGAATTAACACAATGATCAATAAATGTTTTCCAGTTTTAGTTTATGTCATTAAAACAGCTTGCTATAATGAACCAGTCTGTAGGTTAATTTTTAGTTTATCTGGCTAACAAACTATATTCTGACTTCAGTGATTCAGGCTATGCTTGCAAAAAATAAAGCTCAAGATCCAGACATAATTTTCTACCTTTCCTCTCTTCCTCTCCTCTACCTTCTCTGCTATATTTTGCTGTCCTTCTCAAAAGAGATTTTCTCCTTTCATTTGTTATTTTCCATTTATGTGCAGCCCTTCATTCAGCCTGAAGTTCAGAATGTGGTCCTCTCTTCATATTGAAATTAAAATGCAATTGAATAAATCAAGCAAGAATGGAAACGCCTTAACAATGTCTTCAGATGTTTCATTCTTTATTGAGGAGAAAAAAATATTAACGAGAATTCTAGGCAGAAACTGCACTCTGCTTCCACCAAGTCCAGCCCCTCTCTCTGATTTGGTAGGCTGTGAGAGTGAGCGACTGCTATGGCAGCCTTTTGCTTCCTGTTGTATTTTGGAACAGATAAAATATTTCAGTTACACTGTATGGGCAGATTGGAGTCACCTGCCAAGACACGAAGGAGTGGCATATCTTGGGAGCAGGTTTCCCTAGGAATTTAATGGGGTACCCGGTGCAGTTCTAAGTGGCCACTCTCTCTTAATAAACCAGTCGCGTGTTACATATGGGATTCTGGATCTATTTTGCAGAGTCTTCAGAAATGGCAAAAAGAAATGGTTTCAGCAGGAGATAATGGCCTTTATGACTTTTCCCAAATTATTCCCCTTTTTAGTAGCCATCATCTTGTCGGGTGACATCTGGAATGATTAGAGGATGATATTTTAGACTGACAACTGGGCTGTCATTCACACTGTCAGTCAGCAAACATCCAGGTTGCCCAGGGTTACAAAGCTAGTTTGTGTCTTTGTCCTGTAGTATTTAGTGCTGCTGATTCTTTACCTTGATTTCAGATGAAGCGGTTCTGACAGCCAGCGCCAGAGGCAGGCAGAGAGCTCGTGTTGATGGCGGGAGTCCCGTGGTGCCTTTGTGTGCGACAGTTTTAGCACTTCTGTGGCAGCCCATCAGGCCAGACAGGACCCTGGAGTATGAGGGTGGATCCAGTAAGTTCATCTGCTTTCAGAAAATAGAAGGCCAATGTTTATCTATGCCCTAGGAACACATCTAATTATGAATGGGAGCTTTCTTACACAACCCAGTTGTCTGCAAAATTATTATCCTAAAGCAGACCAGAAAACAATCCAGCCCAAAGCAGCCTCGGGGCTGTGAGGGTGAGCAGTCCCTGTGCTTTCCTTAGCATGCAAGAGCACCCTCACCAAATTATCAGCAAGAATAAACGTGCTCCACAGCAACAACTTCATGTTGCTCAACCATCCCTTGATACACAGACTAAATTCCTTCCCACTCACTGTCTGTGTGCACCCCTGATCCAAACAAAGGCTCTGCTTTTAAATGTTTCAGTTTAGGAACGCAGCTTTGGGCACCAAAAGCCTGGTTTTCAAAGGGAAACATAACCTGCAGTTCTCAGAAACTCAAAGCAGTGTTACGAGCATGTACCAGCTCTGATACTCAAGACCTAGAACACAACAATCAGGAGCTTCCCTGCAGCTTCCCTTCATTTCTCTTTGCCTCAACGTATTCTTCTCTTAACACAAAAATAACATTTCTTACAGACATACTGAGCAAATGGGTTATTCACAAAACCTAATAAATTTTAACTAATAAGCTAGCTGATAAATTAAGATAAGGAATTACTAACCTCCAGTTTGTCACCAGTGAGCAGGTAAGTAACTGGCTATTATTTTGGTTCCAGACAGGTAACAGTACCAGCCGTCCTAGCGCACTGTGTTTCACAGACCAGTTTAAAACTCACACGTGTCTGTGACACCCGCCTTCTGCAAACAGGCTTGCAGCCTTGTCCCTCAGAAAACGTAAAATGAAAGAGTGTGCTCAAAGCAAATTTGCTTAAAAATTCAATAAAAATGCCTTAAAACACTGGCAGAAGTTGCGTAGCCTGAAGGCAAGGAGCTCCTTCAGTAATGTTTCTAGCTAACGTTCCTGAAGCATGCAAAAAAGTAATAAAATTTCAGAAACAAGCTGGAGAAAAAGGATGACTGTTTCTGCCTGTTGTATGCGTCTGAGACCATAATGCCTCTACGCAGGGCTGTATTCTGCCTGCTGCGTACCTCGCTCCTGGTGCTGTAGATGCTTACCAGTTACAGCAGCAGAGAAGCCGAAACAGGAATAAAAGCATGTAGATATGTGTGGACATGGTGTTAAAACAAAAGGAGAAAAAGAGCTGTTCGAAGCATGCTTTGGTAGCATTGTTCTAGAGCTCAAACCAACGCCCTTCTAAAGAGCAACAGGAAAGCAAATAAATCACTATAATTTATTTACACTAACTTTTTTTAATAGTTCACTCTGATTCTTTTCGAGTAGCATCTCGCAAACCTGGTTGTTAAGTACAAATTAAAACTATTCAAGAGGTAATATTTGTGAAGCACTTTTGCATCCACAGATGAATGCTGCTGTATAATATGAACATTGACATATTTGACAAGGCAACAGAGTTAAGTGTGATACAGAGTCAGACTAAAGATTTTTTTCTTGTCTGAAAAGCCCTTGTTTTGTTACTAATATTAGAGCTACAGAGGCCTATTTGACAAAAAGCACCTCCTAATTTGAGAGCTGTAGCTCTTAAGCTCCATAGAAGCAGCTATTTACCTGGTTGGCTCACTCTTCACAAAATGTGCCCATTAAGCTCAGGGTATAAAGCCAAAAAAAACCACCCACCCAGCCACTCTACTGAGCATGACTGAACAAGCGACTGTGCTGGTATGTGTTTGATAAGAGACGGCAGAGGAAAAGGAGATGAACCTTGGGGTGTAGGACAGGAGTTTATATATTCCATTTAGAACAACAGGGAAAGCTATTATTGACTTCATTGGGAATAACTCATAGTAGCACAAATTCTCTCTGGTTGCAGGCGTTTGGAGGATTTTCCCGGAGGGAAGCTTTATGATATATATATATACATACATACATATACAACACCAGTTTATGTCAAGGGAATTTATGCATGCATTCTCAACTGAGAGTAAATTTTAGCCCTTTTCTTGTTCACTGACGTTATACAAGCATTTCCCCAGCTTGGCAGGGCTAAATTAAATTGGGCAACGTTCTGTGTGTTTGATGTCTGCTAAATGAAGTGAGCTTCCAATTCGTCATATTTACTCAAGCTCACTCAACTCTAGTAAAAATTAAAATGTTCCAGTTAATTTAACGAGATAATTTAGCGCTCTCAAATCTTTCTTGCTCAACATTTGTTGCTGTTTAGAAGTCGGGGGTATGTGCTGCCATATAATTCTTTGGACAGCTCTGAGGACTTAATAGTAGACATTTTAAACACTGGACTGACATTGTGTTTAATCCCAAGCAAGTCCCTGAGCTGCCACTGGAGAGTGGAAGTCTAGGATCAGGCCCTTTGGATTAATTATTTAAGAAAAAAGTATTATACAAAAAAGCCATAGAATATTTAGGAAAGAATCAGGGTGGCTAAGGTAGCAGTTGGAAGGTGAAAAGTAAAATATTGCCACATTGAGTAACTTAGGGAACAAACAGAAACTAGGCAAGGGCTCTAAGAACCGAAATAGTCAAAGTATCCACACATAAAGCTCTTCATGCTTGATACTCAGAAATAAGAGTGCTGTCTTGAGATGAATGTCTGCCTTGATCTTGCAACTCTATTTTATGTCAATACAGACAAGGAAGCCAAAACATCATGCAATATTAGTGGTACATAAGTGATAAAGTCTCCACTAAAATTAATACTTAATGAAATGAACCAAGACAGAAAATTTAAGATCAGACATACCTGTAACACTGAGTTTTACTCACAGGAACTTCTAATATTGCTTCTCTGCAAACCAGCATCGTTAAACATTATCTGTGGGCTTAAGCACTAAAAAGACAAAAGGCTTAGTAACTACCAAGTTCAGAGATCCTTTCGCTATCTCAAAAGGCAGGTCACTCAGCAGCCTGAGTGATGGATGGAAGCATTGAGACATCTTCTGTATAGTAGGTCCTCAAAGATCCAATGTACCAGATTGCAGACAATACCGAAAAATCCCTTCTCCCATTCATTCGGGGCTACTCTAAGTATCAGGCATAGAACAAGGGTTACTTTTACTGCCTGGTTGTATTGAATCACAGTCAGATACTGGTGATCCTGCTCTACAAATCACAAGGAACTCTACAAACATCTCAAAGGCCTTTGCAAGGATTTGTAGGGACTGAAGGGACAGAGCAGCGGATTGTGCAGTGTCTGTCTTCTCCCCAGAGGAGACAGGCTGTTTATAACCTGCATCACATCTGCTTCTGCAGAAGCTGGAAGACCAGGGATGCCACAGACACAAGGGGTTGGTGCATTTGGTGCTGCTTACTGCTTCACTGCGCTTAAAATACTAGTTCTTCTCTTCATGAAGAATACAGGAAACCTAGAGATACGAGCCTCTAAATAGAGTTGGATGTCTAAAGCTAGGCAAAATTATTCTAAGTCTCACATACAGGTGCCTTCAAACACTCTGCTTTCAGTCCTCCTGCAATCTCCCATGAGACTGTGGAAGACACAGTCACAATTTGATAAGAATTCATTAAGCATCTTAGCAGCCTGGCAATATTCAGTATACCCCGAAGAACAGGCAGACAGGTGAACCGCAAAAAGCTAGTACACAAATGCAGAGCAATTTAATCAAAATGGTGCTGGGGACTTGAGTAAAATTACAGGTATGTGCCACTCTTGCTGTAGAATCAAAAGCAATGAGGAATGCACCTGGTTTCGTTATACAAACCTTGGCATAGGTTTGTCAAGAGGTTTGCAGACCCGTCAAAAAAAACGGGAAGAACTTGGGGTTTTAAAACAAAACCAGGAGCTGCTAAATACCTTCAACAGCCAAGGATGGCTATAGTTCACCCTTGGAGAGATGTAAGCTAGATGGGTGAAGAGGTACCATGATAATAAATATATTTTAATATGCAAATATATCTAGGTTTTTCAGTGCTTTTTTTTTTCCCTTCTAGTGAACCTTAAAATATTCTCACTTAACATTCATTCAGAAAGACGGTTGACACAAACATCAATAATGGTAGTATTGAATTGTAGTGAAAAAACAGCAAACAGGATGCAAGAATATGATGTCAAAAATAAAAAAAAATTGTTAAATAACATTACGAATGATAAAGCCATTTCAAAAATACAGCATTATTGCTGATCTCTTTCGAGCTAAAGGGATAATGCAGAGATAAATGGGGAGCTGATAAAAAAGATAATTAAGAATAGCCAAGAACCTAAAAAAAAAATAAAAATCAACCCCCACCTGAAGAGAAGTTGAAAGCACAGGGCTATTTACATTAGAAAGGAGACACATAAGAAGGGCATGATCCAAGTATGAAAACTGAATAGCTGGGAAAGGTTTGAAGCTTCACCTAAGAACAAGGGATTTACTGAAATGAAAAGATGGCAAATGCAACAATGATAAAAAGAAACTTATTATTTTCATTTCATAATTAAACTATGGTAGAGAGAGCCAAATAAAATTTTTTCCGTTTTCCACTGTATAGTGCAATGTAGTAAACATGGAAGCAAAGTATCTATAACAATATCTACAAATGTTATAAATCTAACAAATGTTTTTCAGAGAAATTAAAATATTTCATTTAAACTTTGATGGGTTGATTCAACTTTTTTCATTGTATCATATATTAGGTAAAAGTTAAAAAGAAACACTGAAATGCTATCAAAGTAAACTGTTTCAGTGATCGCGAATTAACATTTTTCCACCGAAAAATGGGAACAGGGAATTTTTGAGAAATGGGAATTAGGAATTCTTGAGAATTTTTTATTTTCACTTTTGTATTTCATTTCTTACAGAATGGAAATTCTTATTTCCAACCACTTTGGAGCTCACCAATACTGGATTTCTTTGAGAGCAAGAATTTACCACAATTAAAATTTCTACAAAGTAAAGAATATCCAAATGAATAGAAAGAATGAGAATTAACATTTTGTAAAGAACATTAAATCTCTCGGGCTTTCCCTAGTTTCAGACTTGGTTCCTGGGGCAATGCACTGTGTTTAGCTACGAAAACGTTTTCATGCCCTCTTCCGCAGCACCTGTAGGAGGAAGGATGCGGGGCTGGAAGGAGCTCCAGGTGGTGGGGTTTCTGCATTAAGACTGCAAAGGGCTCAAGGCCCAGCTACACCAGCTCCCCGTCCATGCATCGCTGACAGGAATTCATGAGATCAGGATTTCAACGTGTCTTTTCTATCAACAACAGGGAAATGGCTTCCTGGAATGCTGCTGGAGCCTTGCAGCTCTCTTGTGAATGAAGGTGAGAACTGATATCAAAGGAATTTGGCAAAATGCTATCCTTTTGTACCCAAGAACTCAAATCTGGTAACAAAAATAAGAGAATGAAACCGGAGGCAGAAGTGGAGATAGCAGCATAAAATACATTTTTAGTTCCTTTCAGGCTGAAAAAAACGTATCTATTGTTCGACCCCTATGCTGAAGATGGAAAAAGCACACATGTGCACTGAGTTCATAGACTGAGCGTTACTTGCAGCTCTTTCAGACGATGAAAAATGCAGATGAGGTTGATAAGATGACTCAGGGGTTTCTGCTGGGTGCTGCAGCATGAAGAGGTTGCCTTTCATACAGGACAGAAAGTCAAATTAGGTCCACGTAACTGTTCAAAATTCATTAGAATGACCTTAGTTAAGCTTTGCTTCCATGCACACTATGGTATATGATAATATAGCCTGGAGCAACAGCAGTAGTGGTAGTGGCACTTTCTGAAATATTTCCACTACTTGAAAGAGGCTGGATTTGTTAAAATTTCTAAAAGGATTATAACAGGATGAACTGGGTTTTTTCGTTTTACTTTCTCCAAGCCAGTATAATAATATTACACAGAGCTTTTCATCTTCAAAGATCTTTACAAATCTTAGCAATTCACAGTAACTGAACAGTTATAAAAATATAATAAAATTCATTTTTGCTGTCTTGCTAATTTTTTCTTATTATTTGTAAGAATTAACTTTAAAGAGCAATAATTTCTTTTACTGGGCTGGTTCTGGAAATGTAACATTAAACTCATTACTAAGGGAGTCACATCCCATACAATCATTAGTCATCATAATAATAAAAATAAAATATTTTCTGACTCCCTGTTATTTCAATAGAAGATGACAGCACTTTCCTCCTTCCACTGTAGATAGTTAATTCATTGCTCTTTTATTATTTAAACCACAAGCAGGAACAACATTGAAACAAGTATTACCAAAGAAATCATCTTACCAAATATAACCATATCTAATATCTGTGGCAGATAAGAATACGAAGAAGTAATTTTATTATTCCCCTTTTCTTTTCTGAGCAGTTGCTCTAATAATGTATAAAGCGTTCCCACAACTTTCAAGTCCCTGGTGTACAACCAGGTAATTTCTCTACTTAACACTAAAGGTCTACACTTGCCAACTAGGGGCAAATGCCCTCTGCTCTTGCTCACTTCAGTGGATGCTGAAGGCACCCACCAACCGACAGGACTGACTCTTCTGGGCTTTACTTCACATAAAAAAAAAAAAAAAAAAATACTTTACACAACATGAGGTGCTTCTCAGTGCCAGGAAGGGAATCTGCATCCAGGCCTTGATGAAGCAGTTCCGTGCACCTGAAGGCTCACAGGCACCTTTGCCCACTTATTCCCAACAGCACGTGGGAAGCTCAAAGGCTGCTAGCTTGCTCCTGGAGACCTTGTCGATGCAAAATGCCTATTGAAGCTGGAGCACTTTCTGCTCCCGGCACTATTACGAGTGTCCCAGTTTGAACAGTCTAATAATACTTAGCAATAACTTCTTTGAAGCCAGAGAAGGGGTCAGGCTTTTGATGGCCCTAAAACATTTCCTAACTGGGGCCTAATTCTGCAGCCCTTTCTCACACTGAGTAGCACTTAGCTGTCCCAGTGACGCCAAGGTGACAGCTTGCACAGAATTTTTACTGCAGAGAGAGAGAAATAAAATGTAAAAATTAAATTTACACATAAAAATAACTGGGCAGGGATCAAATACCTGAGCCTTAAACATCATTCGGTCATTCCTCTGTCTTAGCTTGCTCCACAGTCAGAATGCATTTCACATCATCAAACTGTCCTTCACACAAGGGTCCAACAAGATCCCATAAACATTTCATAAATGTTAGAATTCCTGCTCTAGAGAGAAGGAAACTGAGGCAACTCCTCCTCCAAAGCAAGTGGAGTTAGAGCAAGGGGGAAAGAGGCAGGATCTCCTGGCTTCTGGATCAAGACTGGTCTTGTACCTCAGTAGACTGTGAAGAGTAGCTGAATGAAGAGCAGACTACATACCTAAAATAATAGAAAACAAGAGAGTGGCAGATCATAAACATAAAGAAGTCAGCAAAGAAAAAAACACTCATTTTTTCCCCTCAACATCCTTGCAGTATAGGGTTTTTCCTGCCAACGGATTCCAATACCGAACACTAAAGCCTGGGTTCTGGCCTCCCGGTAATAAGTAATTTGCAAGAGCCTGGTCACAGAGAGGTCAGAAAACCATGTAAATTGCTTGGATGGGAAAGCCTCTTTCACAGGAGGAAGCTGTAGGTGGTAGAGAGGCTCCCTGCCACAATTTTGCATTCCCTGGACATAGTGATATAGAAAGAGACAAGAGAGCAATGCTGATCTTCTCCCATCGGGCATCCTTCGGCTGCCCTCTGTGGCAGGGATGGATGCCAGACCTCCAGTAAATAGTGAGGGTGGTTTCTATCCCTTATAGCAACAACCTCAACACAACTTTTTAGCTATTAGGTAAGCAAGGTTTCGAAACAGGGTCTGAAGGCTGAAAATGTTATCGTGAGTTTTACTATATACCCAGTTGCATGGGTTTAATTTTTACTGCCACATACCCAGAGATGGGATGAGACAATATACCTTCCAGTATTTGACAAGGTTTCCTTCTGGCGGATTTACCATGGTGTTTGCATTTAACTTCACTCTGAATGCAGCCTTGTGAAATGAAGAAAACAGAAGCTAACAGAACATGTTCTGGGAGCTCTTACTTCTTCAGCCAGAGTTAGTCTCACCCCCATGCAGAACCAAGGTGATGGGTTGATCTGGGGTAGCCCATTAGAGAGAAAGGCCTAATTCACTGAGAAGCAGGATACTCTCATGCTTTTCACTTCTGGTCTACCCAAGAGGACAAGGACTCCCTTCCCATGGGTCATATCTCCTCTCCCATGCCACACCATATGCCTCCACCATTCAGTCTGCAGATCCCAAGGGAAAATGGCCGGGTCAGCTTAATGGGAAATAGTTCACTAAGGAGCTGATACTGCCGCGATGCATACAACCCACCGCCAAGTTAGTTACGCAGCTTCCTTCCACGTGTCAAACAAACATTTCACATTGAGCATATTGCAAAATGAGCACTCAGCTTTGCCAACTCCATTGTTCAGCTGCCTCTCAAATCCTGCTTGTTTGGTGTGGGGACTGTAGCAATCTTACTGAATGATATTAAAATATTTTTACCTGTCAAGATATACATCCTGAATATTCTACTATAGATCTCACTAAATACACAACAAACCACAAAAGATTTCAGTCAGCATTATAGATCATGTTACTATCCAAACACAAATGTTAGAATTAAATGTAGTTGTAGTGCAATAAACACCATCACATCTCCCTTCTGGGGACATTTTTCAACCAACCTTTGTGCTAAAATCAACATGGCTGGGCTGTGTTATTTAATTAATATCTAGGCTCAAAGATCACCCTTTGCTTTTCTTTAATTTGAAAAAAGAAAAGCCTTTTTTTTCTGGATTAACACAAATATAAAACGGAAAGACTGTGGAACATAAAGGCCATGGGTTGCATTTTGCACAGGATAGGTTCTGGTTGAATGAGATCTGGGACGTGTGCCAAATTAATAGAAAAAAAATCCTGTTCTTCCTCTCCAATAGCCACAATGTTCATTATTAAGAAAAGCATATGAACCACAGGATTTGATTTTAATAACACCAATGTCTTCATTAATCTGTACTTTCCATTTAGCCTCATTATTGAGTAAATGCTGAGTTAATGCAGCACCTATTATTGTTGGATTTTCCCTGAAAAACCTCCTTTCCCTCTTCTTTTTTTATTCATTCAAGGACTATCAGGTGTGTGTGTCATGTTTTTAAACAGGCCATCCGCTGTCAATGGCTGTTTTCTTACCTCAGGTCTATGCAGCTACTCCAGTCACGCATGGTCTACAATGCAGACACTAACAAAAAAACCTAAAAAAACCACCAAGAGAACAAAACCCCAATAAAACCACTCCTAACTCAAAACCATATTTGTTTTAGTGTTGTTTTAAATGCTGTCGTGTCAAGGAGCCTCTTACTATCACCTGCAACTGAGCTGATCTTTCCTGGATGCTCCATGCGGCCTCTCCTTCTAAATCAAGATTGCTGATGGCCAACACCGCTTTGTATCTGCCGAACAAATAGTGGCCTTTTGTCCAGCACAAGTTCCTAAACAAACTTAATCTCTCTAACACTGTGACAGATGACATTTAGATGTCCTTGTTACCCTTAAAATGAGTTTTATTGACAATCAGAGAACAAAAAGAAGGCCCAGATAAAGCCCAATGTTTTATAGGCCTGCTAACAACATCTTAGTTCTTAGTGCAGAGGGTGTAGAGAAAGCCCGGAGTTGCCCCCATTTTCCCCTGCTTTGCTATATCACCATGACAACAGATATAGAAATCACTTAGTGACTCCTAGAAAGAAAACACAGTGACACAGTACCCCTTGTATGGCGAATCAAACTAAAGCCTTCATTCAAATGGCTATTCAGCTTGGGCATTCATGTAGAGGATGGGGTGGATTTTACACAGGTAACAACAACAGAAAGGCCAGCAAGCACTCCAGCCACAGCATATGGTAAAGTCTCTGTTTAATTAATGCATCCTCAATAGAATTTATCCATTTTAAATTTGTTTTCTTTTACTTGAAACATCATTAATGTAAAGGGCAACATTAATCAACATCTTGCAACTTAAAAGGGCATTAAAAAGTGATCTTTCCCCCCCTACTCCCCCCCCCATGCAACAGAATCTTTTCAAGTACTTTTGCTCCCTGCGACTGATTCCAGGCAGAGTCCTTAATCATAAGGCAAATCTAGAGAGGCCTCTACTGGCCAGCCTCTCCACCTGCAATTTTTCTATTTTTAAGTGACTTGGAAAAGCAAGCAGTGGAGACAGTACCAGCTTTTATCTTAAAGTTGCACACAGAACGGATTACTGATAAATATACGGCGCAAACATAGGATAATTGTGCCTTTTTGAAGCTATCATGTACGGTATAACTTTGCTTTTTAAAAAAAAAAAAAAGTAAGAGGACTAGAAAGATTTATCCTGGCTGTGATGTATTTGCCTCCATGACATTTTGAGACATTTTAAGATTATAGGTCTAAAAATTAACGGGTAATCATTTTTCTTTGTGCACAGGGCTCCCCTTAAAGTTGAGGCTTAAATCCATTTAAATTTAAAATTCTTGTATGCATATGGTATTTTATATATGCATTTCTCACAACTAGAGTAAAACATACATCAAAGCTCAGAGAAATTAAATCAAGAGCACGAGAAAAGGAAGTTGTTGAATGATAGAGGAACCCTGCTTCTCTAGGCTTTCCACAGTGACAACACAAAGACAAAGAACTTCAAAATCCCCCATTTAGGTAAAATTTAACATTGTAAGGCAATGGTCAGTCTGCTCTGTGCAAAAACCAGCAGTTCTGGCTGGAAAGAAAAAAAAAAAAAGAAAAAAAGAGT
This sequence comes from Dromas ardeola, assembly GCA_013398915.1. Lineage (NCBI taxonomy): Eukaryota > Metazoa > Chordata > Aves > Charadriiformes > Dromadidae > Dromas > Dromas ardeola. Next base: position 295,219 of record VYZM01012518.1, read on the forward strand.
TTCTGCTGTATCCTTTAAACAAAAATATGAAGCGTGAATTTGAAGATACTTAAAACTAAATTGACTTCCTTTAATTCCTGTTATTCTAGTTATCAACCACAAACCACGGGAATAAGAAATATCTACTAGGCAGAAAATGCGACTTGCTAGATCTTAACTTACTGCTGTACAGATAGGAAACTTCTTAACACCAAAACTCATGGAAAATGGGCAAACTGACAGATCTGGTGAAACAAACCCCCAGGCTGAAGGCTGAAAGACGATACTGATACCAGAAATAAAGTGCAAAATGTTGGTGGTGAATATAATTAACCATGGAAGCAACTTACCTCAGGCTGTGGTAGGCTGCTCCAAAACCTAAGCCTAACTGACTAAGATTTTTTTTTTTCTGGGTAGAATACACATCCTGGTAATTCCATGATGTGGAAACTTAAATTTAATATTTTTTTTTTTTTTAAAGTCTACAGTGTCTAGTAAGTTCACAGGAAGTCACACAGATTATTTGCATTATAGTTATGGTTAGAAAACTTTCAATCCTTGAGTGATCTATAAATATATTTTTTTTTTCTTTAATAGAAAAGGACTTAGTAAATATCAACTCTCTTAAGAAAGTATGATTTAGTAAAATCTTAACACTTACACAATAAATCTCACATCACGTAAATTCATCTGTCCTTCACCTCAAAGGGTATGGAAAAAAAAAAATGTTATATCATGAGAATTTCTCCCTGCCTCAGTATAATTTACAAGCACTGCAAGAACAGGAAAAAACCTATTGTAACAAGTCTGGATTAGCTGGTCTTTCTTAAGGTACCCAGCACTTAATGTCTTTGTAAAAATTTTTTATTTGCCCATACCTCCATATAAGCCACCAGCTAATTTTACCTGTGGTTACCTTTCCCCAGAAGGGCCGGGGGCAGGGGAGGAGATGTAATACAGGTCAATCCCTACCTCATGGTCAATGTAGCCTTTAAAAAATAAACAGTAGATCTGGAGCTCACCCTGCTAGTCCCAACAGTGACACCTCCTGGGGCAAGCGGGCTCCAGACAGCTGCAAGATTTTCTCCGCTTTGAAGTACAGTGAGCGCTCCGCTCTGCAAAGCTGCACCAGGGCCAGTCCCAGAGTTTCTTTGAAGAAACTTTTCAGGACTGAAGCACTGCAGGGAGGAAAATGAACAATCCCGTTTAATTACATCAGTTTAGTGAGGAAAGCACAGGAGCCAGCGGCCATGTGGACGGACAAATAAGACACACTAATATTATCCTTCAGGTATTTTATTAAAAAAAGGGGATTCTGGTGTTCCAGAAATAGTTTAGGGGTATGTTCAGTGACTGTGCCCACAGTGCCTGGCTGGCATGAGACACTGTGGCTTTCTTGCTTTTACTGTTTTTTTGGTTTGGTTTTGTTGGGGGGTTTTGTTTGGTTTTGGTTTGTTATTTGTTTTGTTTTGGTTTTGTGTAGTACAAACTCACCTATGCAGAAAAGGTGGGAGCACTTAAAATGACAATTTCCACCGGACTCACACCATTTCATATCAGATTTTTAGAAACTATGGTCCAAATAGCTCATAATCTCCAGGTCCAGTGCTGCAAACCCCAGGTAACAGGCACACATCTTTAAAAAACGGGAAACCAGAAAGGACTGATCATCAGAGTTAGATTTTGAAACAAGCCACACTGTCCTGAAAGGAAATTGATAAAAATGGATTAGAGGAAAAACTTATTCTAAATGTGCCTAGATTTAGAATAGCCTTTACGGGTCATCCGTCGTGTGTTTGACTTAAAACCGAAAAAAATAATTGTTAAATTAAAAACAAGACGACCTCTTTGCAAGAGGAGTAATTTCTTCCCTTAGATTCTTACAGAAATAATGGTGAATAAAAATATTACCAGTCAGTTCACAACGGCCAAGAAATCCACAGTGATCTTTGATGTCAGCCTAGTAAAAATAAATTTTAACAATCATACATTTTTAGGAATATGGACTGTCAACATTTCATAGAGGAATCTCTGGCATGTGGTAATTTCCTGACAGAGATGGAATTACACAGATTTGGTGACATCAAAGTGTAAAAGAGCTCACACAAATTGATTGAGAGGGTTTTTGTTTTCTTATTTCTAGTGAGTTCATTATTTCTATTTAAAAATCCAAACAAACAGCGTATGCACAGCCAATTAATAAACATTTTCAGTATATGAATTTCCAGGAAATGATTCCGTGGACAAAAGTAATGTCAAAAAAGATACACAATTCCAGTCGAATGTAACAAGTGATCTCACAGGGTTCTGGTAACTAGCAGACTAGAAAGCGCATAGAGCGCTCAGGCAAAAAAATATCCGCTGGAGATCTGTTTTTGCAGGTGAAGCTACAATAGAATTTTTTGCATTTTTATTGGAATCACTTGACAAATATGCAATTTACTGATTATAATGAAAAATCCAGAATTAATAAACTGGAAGTTAGAAAGCCACGAAGGAGAAGTTAATCACTACTCAAGAAATACATTTTTTCGGTTCAGCTGCAAATGAAGTAGAACACACCAGGCAAAAAATGGAAACAGCACAAAAACATATATAAAATTATTCCCTGATTTATTAAAAAGCCCGAGAGTCTTACTTATAAATCCCTTTTGTAAATATAATTCTTCCAATTTTGTTGAAGAAAATAATAAATATGTAAAAGAAATATTGTATATTGGCTGCATAGCAAGATACATATCTAATAGATGGAATAATGTTTATAAACACTTTAAGATAGTTGTATCTGCCTGTTCAAGACAGAATATGCAGAATGACTTAGAAATAGTTCACTTTATATACTTTTTTTGATATTTTAAAGCATGATTGAGTTACAGGTAAGCTGGTGGGGAAAAATTTGCCATTTCTATCTGAAGTACAGAACTCGTCTTTTTTTTACTCTTATAGTCATATTTGAGATATTGTATTTACTTTCTGATGGTGTGGTGCTGTTAATATATGATAAATAGGGTACAATTAAAAAGAAAGAGTTTGCAAAAGACCACAGGATAGTGTAGCAGAGATAAAGGACACAGTAAAAAAAGGGACGGGGGGAGAACAAGGTAGGACTACCACCCGGGCTTGTACCCAGCTGTGTATTTGTGACCAATATTACAGCTTAGGGAAGCCAAAAATTGCAAAATGGACGAAGTTTTCCTGAGTACCTGAAGTAGGAATTCACCTAATGTCTACAACAGCCAGGAAACAGACTCCCTTTCTGCCTTAGACGAGCCCATTTACCCATTTCCCAGGGGATTTGCGCCGTGTAAAGCTCCAGAAAGCCCATGGGCTGCCAGAGGGAAGTGGCATCCAGCAGCACAGGGCAGCCCAGGCAGCCCATCAGGAGCAAAGCCACAAAACAGAGCCAGAGGCAGCTCCGAGGCTGCCAACACAACTGCCTGCAAAAGCTGCCAACCAGCCAGAAACTGCTTGTGGGAAAATATCACTTACCCTTAGCATCTGGGTCCCGTGATTACTGTCCAAAGAAACACAGACTGGTAAGATAATGGCAGGATAAATAGCACTTCATTTCTATTTCCCTGCCTTTACTCCCACAGATTTTTAGTACGCCATCCCCCCACACTTGTATACAATGTTTTAAAAAATTTGTGTGCTTTTTAATCTTTGTGTTACTTGTGAAGTAAAATGAGTCTTCCTGCTTCATCTCTAAAAATAGCTTTCGCACACTTCCCCTGGCTCTCGATGTATGAGACATAGTGGGGCCATTTGTTACTGTTATTGACATGTTTGTGGTGAACTGCAAGCGTGTTTACAGAAGAAATGAAGTCCCTGCTCTCTTGGAGGTAATCCTGGGGTGTCTAAAAGACTCACGGGAGTCCTTGACAGGGATTCTCTAAAACGAATTTCTGTTTCCATATAAATAAATTATCTCGGGGCCAAATATTTATATTTTCCTTCTATTTCAGGAAGGGAGCAGATGCAAAAGTTCCCAATGGTTCTAGCAATAATGCCCAGCGCAAGCTCTCTGCTAGTGGGGGTAAGGAAGAAAGGGAGGAAAAAAAAAAAAAAAAGGAAGAGAAGGGCTTTGCGCTTACCACTTGCAGTGTAATAGAATGAGAAATGGGGCTTTTGCGACAAGTAAATAGGGCAAAGTGAGAACTGGCTCCCTGAGGTGACGGGTGTCAAAAATGCTAGGGAACCTAAAGGCCAGAGATGCCTTATGGCTAGTGAATTGGCCCTAACTTCCCCAAATTATGCTGAAGGTTGCCCAGAAAATTTTACAGTCATTAGCTTTTGGTTGGAATTGATGGATTTCCATTTTCATGCAGTATCTATTCACTGAGGTGGGATAACGGTTTCTATTAAAAATATAGAGCATTATGGTCTTACCAGCACAGGCTGTTTTTTCTTGCAGAAATTCACTAAAAGAAGAAAACTTTACCCAGAACTGCGGTTTGTACATTTGCGCCATACTGAAACAGACCCAGGCAGTCGCTCGTTAAAACTGTCCAGTTATGTGTAACATATATGGGATTTTGCAACGTGCCAGGTGTTAAACAAAACATGAGGTGACATCATTCTGGGGACTGTGCTGTAGAAAATACAATCTCCTGGTGCTTTACAGGAAAAAAAACACACTGTTTTTTGGTGAACTGCATACAAAAGGACAGAAGAGTACGAGTTGATACTCTCTATATTTTGAAATTAGGCAAATCTCTGTCTCTGCTTGCACAAACTCATGCTTATAAGCAGAAGGCGTCCATTAAATCTTTCATTATAAATAGTCTTTCTAGTAAGGAATAAGGAGCTTTGAGTAAAATAAACAAAATTTATAGGAATATCTGTGGGCTGCAGATATATTTAAGTGTATAACCAGCAAGAAAATACCCAGGGGAGACTAACCAATAACATACGAGGAAACTGTAAACTGGAGTTCCCATATAATAAACAGAGCAATACAGATTCAATGCCAATCTGTTTTTGGGTTTTTTTTTGTTTTTTTTTTTTTTTTTTTTGTTTTTTTTTTTTTTTTTAATTTTTTCAAGAAAAAGGGTTTTTTTTAAATTCTCACAGAGAAAGGTGTTCGATTCCAGCAATGGACTCTCTTGATTGATGGATTATTTGATCGGGTGTTGCTGAGAGATTATTATTTCTATTCCTGTGTAAACTAATGAATTCAAAAACCTATTCAAATTTATAGTATTATTTATACCTTCATTAAACAAATGGCAAACATTATCGCTGAACAGTTCCAGTTCCTCCGTATTCATTGGACTAGGTCTATATTCAACACCAAATGTATCTCCCACGTGAGGCCGAGCTCTTAGTGGAAGGTACTGTACGTATAATCAGTATTAGCCAGCCTTGTACTTGGAAACAAGAGAAAAAGTACATGTGGAAATGCATTGTTTTCAGCTAGGAAAAGTGCAGAAAACTAACCGAGGTACCTGTGATGTGCTACGTGATCTTCGTTTTCAATCCCATGGAAAGAACTGCGTTTGACGGCTCCGAGTATGGTCAAAAGGAAACATCCCTGGGACAACATCACATGCATGCCAAGAAATGCTGGGCTAACTCTGTTTAACATTTAGTAAAAAAGTTAATAATTGTATAAAGAGATATTAAAAGGTTATAGCTGAAGTCAGACTTTATACGCAGGCTTTCCATGTATTCTCTTGCAACATCATAGTGCTGTTTTTAAAATACTTTTTTAAAAAAGCAAAGGACGTTATTTGTTCCTTTTCATAGGAAGTCAGTACGCAGAAAATTTTGCTTGCCTTTTCTGTCCATATTCAGTTTGTTTATTGCTTTTTTCCCCCCAGTTATTTTAGTATCTTGAATATTTAGTGGCATGCAGATCTTGCTTACATTCAACATTTTCACATTTCATTGTATTTTAATTACTACAAAACCTTATGCACAAGCTGCATCATAATATTATTTGCTTCCACTCCACTGAAATCGTGTGCATTGTCTTGAACATGGGAATATTTTCAATTTTTAATAGGGAATTGTTTGAGAAGGCACACGGTTTGAGCTGTTAGGCCCAATGCTCCAAATAAAACACGTCACCTACATTTCAGGACAAAAAGAGCCTTGTAGCTTACTTATTTTAAAAGAGTGCCAATGCCTTCTTCCTTCACAATCTTATAGTTCCTACGTGACCAACAGAAAAATGTTGAAATTGTCACTAGTAAAGACATTGTAACTAGTATTCATCGATTAAAAAAAAAAAAAAAAAAAAAGATACTTGTTTTCCCGAAAATACATGGGTTTTATTTCTATGGAAAGACACTTCTGCTCTTATACAGGCAGGCATTTCTTTTCTCTTAAGATATCAGCTGAAACTACAGAGAACTAGGTAGCTGCACACACACACTCCATGTTCATCCTGTATTCTTTGGAATAACTGCCCAAATTTTATTAGGATTTTCTTATAATGATGTTATATGATGTCCTTGTTGTGATACCTGCATATGTAGAGATCTTAATATTGATTTACTGTGCCTTTTGCCCATCCTTGAGCAGCGTAGATGGCAATTACAGCTGTTGGTGGTATCTATTTTGTCTTTTCATAATTGTCATTTCTGGTTCCACTTAAGATTAAAATATGAAAATTGCATCACGTGCACATGAGCAGGGCACCGGCTGAGGTATCACGGCAGCGTCATCATTTTAACCACCATCCTCTCCATCTTGTTTATGAAAACTGCACACTGTAACATACACTTTTAGAAGGAATGCATCATCGCACGAGCTGCCCTGACAAGAAACCCTCATTCAGGTCATTAATATCTTCTCCCAAAAAATCACTGGGGACAGAGAAACACCTGTACAGCTGCACCAGATGTTTCTGAATAGTTTTGCTTGAGTTGCTGTCTGAGACTGATCAGTTCAACGCTGATTCCTTTGCTAGATCTAAAATCACTTACAGGCTCCTTATAGTCAGGGTTTTGCTCAGCTGAAGTTGCAAAGGTGCAGTGGCACACGCACGATTTTAATTGCACAATGGATATTTTAAAAGTAAATACTAGGATGAATAGTAAATGACTGTTCATGCTGCCCAGTAATCAAAATAAAACATATATCCAACCATACACTTGGAAGAGATGTAGGTAATTTATGCAAAGAAACAGCAGAAAATATTTTCGAACTGCCCAAGTTCCTGGTTTTAGAGCAGTGATTTTCTTTAGCACTATAAAAAGAAATCTTTGTGCAGGGTTGACTTGGTGTTGGTTTCTTTATAATCTGTTCATGTACAACACACAGCTGAGACAATGGAGAGCAAACATTACATGCAACATCCTTGCAAAGCATCAGTGTTATCTACCAGTCCTCCCAAGCACGGCATTCTATCAATTGTCAATGAACTGAATCCTCTATTAAAAATGAAGTCGAACAAAGAAAAACAGTATGAGAAAATGTTTGGTTTTGTGCCTTCTTTTTTTTTTTTTTTTTTTTTCAAACATGCTCTGGCTGGTATTTTAAAAGATCTTTTGCACACATTTGGATACAGATGAGAACAATTAAATATCCTCTAATAATTAATGTATATGCAATCTATAGCATGCATTCTCTTCTTATTAGAGGCTGTGGGTTTTTTGTTGCAATCTAGCTAATAAAGGCTTTCTTTTCCACAAGAGAATTTTGACAGGGTTGACTCCAGACGGCTTTCCAGCTGAGGTCTGGGGCCTTGCTGAACCTTCAAAATTTTCCCATTTGAGCTGCATCAAAGTGAAGGAAATTCAAGGATCACTAACGTCTCAGATGGTAGCACTTGCCCTAACAACCAAGGTTCAGGAATTCTTTGGAGCAGGCTGAGGTCATTTTTCTCCCCTTTTCTCCTAATGCTTTTCTCTATTAATCAGAGCTCACAGCTCAGATTGGTCTTCAACTTCCTCCCAATCCTTGCTAAGCCTGTCATTTCTAGCTATTATTTACTTTAATGGACTTTGGCTGATCCCTTATGAAGCTTTGGATCTGAGAATAATAAGGCTGGAGAGTAACGGGCACAGACATGGGTGTGGGTTTGCCTGCAGATTAACCGTGGCAGATGGGCTTTATTGCGGTTTCCTGTGTGCCGAGTGTTGATTGAGAGGGTATAATGAGAGAGGTGGTGTCTGCACAATGGCTGCAGCCACTTCATTGCACCTCGCGTCTAAACAACCCCATTTTTCTAAATCTTTGGGTTGTGAAATTTTAGGAAGTCAGAGCACAAGAACAAGTACAAAAACAACTGTAAATAACCATGAATGTTAATCCAACCCTAATTGGTCCCTTCTTTCATTATGGGTACATTTTGCTGAGCTTCTCCCCCCCCC
>VYZM01012518.1:303534-357151 GCA_013398915.1 Dromas ardeola
CCCCCCCATTTCTTTTAACAAACGAATGATATGGACAGCTATGCATACATTTGACTTTTTTAAGAGTTTAACACAAATATTACTTCATATCAACTCATATGATTATTAATATTAATGTCCCATTAGTTTTCGCATTATTAACATCAGCAGCAAAAGTTTACCTTCCAATCATCTTGTTATGCTCTAGGTTTTTGTCATCTTGGGGAAATTTGTTTGAATTAAATTGTCTATTGTCTAGAGAGTATCAAAAATAACAGCAGGAAAATTGCTTAGTATCTGGCAAAATGTGTCAAAAATATGCTTCTCTAAGTCCAAATGCCATTAACTTTCAACAGCGATCAGATGATAAATTATTTTCAGCTATAGGTACTATCAAAAGATCTTTTACAAATTCCCCATTTTAAAGATTTTACTTAATTCCTCCCTTTCACTGATGGATTAAATCACAACTATTGATTCTTTTCTTCCTTTGGGGCTTTACCCATCTGTCCTAACGCTTTCATCCCAGCACCCCTTGGGCTGAGAGAAGTGTTCTACAAATGAACCAGTGAAAACCTGGAGAAGATTCCAGGTCAAGTTTGTGTACAAGAGTTTAAATTTTTAGTGACAGTCTTCCCTTACCGCAGACGAAAGTTTCCACACAGAGCCGCACAAGCTAGCCCCACCAATTATCCTCCTCCTTTGAAAACCATTATCAAGTTTTTCAAAACTTCTTTCATTTCACTGTTGTCACTCGATGAAAAGGAAACTAACCACCATGTCAAGACAACTCGGCTGCCTGGCAACCAAGGGCCACATTTTAATTCTGACTTGCTTCTGGTCTTGACTAATGGAAAGTGACTATGTTAAGCCAGTCAGAAGAGTTGTTTGTCACTTCTGAAATGCAAACAAAACTATATTGTTTCGAAAGTCCTGGGCGTGATTGATGTAAAGATTTACAGTAACATCATTCATTTGCTCTTGTGTTTTAGTGGGATTGATGTCATATCTTTTCATGCTTTATTAAATGCTTTCGGAGAACTCAAATACATGATGCTTTTTGTCCTAAAGAATCTAAAGAGATTTTTCTTACACAGGAAAACTGGTCTCCAACTTGTGAGATTCAATGATTCAACTCAACGTGTGTCTATAATTTAATAAGAAACACCAACTGAAAAATGTGAATATATATCAAACTGAAAAAAAAAAAAAAGAAAAAAAAAGAGCCAAGACAGCGGAAAAAAAAAAAAATCAACAGCTTGGGGGAGGGGAAGGAAAGATACACTGCTAACTTGCCGGCAATAAAGCTTGTTTGGACAAACTTTCCCACAGCTGAGGTAATTTTTTTTTTTCCACTTGTAATACCAAAAAGAAAAGTTCAAATTCTGCTCCCCACCTCTTTAAATATAAATATACACAGTCACAAATATAAAACACGTGTCCATTGCACTAAATTGTAACTGAAAACATTATAAGTAATATCAGCATCAATTGTCCTGACTATGACGGATTCAAATAGATTCAAACAGTTTGTTTTCAAAGTAATCTAAAAAAATACCCTCTAAAAACCATTATATAGCAAATTATTTCTTGTAAAGGCCAGGTTGGCTTTTCTGTGAAATTAACAATCAGGAGAGGATGAATGAACCTTCAGACAGTTTTCTCCTCTGGAACAGGAGGATGGACTCACACACTCTCCATGCATATATATAATTTTTTATCATTATACATGCAAAATATATGTGTGTGTGTGTGTGTGTGTGTATAAAAACAGAAAGGAAAACATAGCTGTTGTGGTAGTTTCTGTTCTATTTCAAATGCTTATTATTCATTGAGGCAATAATTTAATGAATATTCAGAGTAGTGGGCTTAGGCTTTTGCAAGTACACTTTTATCAGCATCAATGGTACGCTGGAGCTATTTTCCAAAATCAATATATTTCCTTTTTGCTGTTCTGATAATACCTGTTAATAAGCAGACCCTTGTCATTAATTTTTTTAAAACACATTATTAAAATTTAAGCACAGTAATAACATATGCTGTAATTACAGTTGCCATCCGGGATTCTTAGGGATGGTCCACGAGGCATTCACCATGTCAGTTCTCTGGGTAGAAATTTAGAAGTTTTGACGGATGGGAGGTATATGTGGAGAAAAGAGAAGCAATTCAGCCTACTTTTGTGTCCTGGTCCTTCTTGGTCCATGGTGGATGGTGATCCTATTCCAAGCCTTCCTACACATCAAGCTGTCCTACACGCAGCTGATGCAATACGAAACTCCTGCCTACCATCCTGAGCTAATGAGACGTGGGACATTACCAACTGAACGGTCCAAAATATGAGCGGTCAGCAAAGCACCAGGACTATGCCCTACAAGGTAAGAGGATGATGAATATTGATTGCAGGTGGCTCCAAGGAACTATCGTGTGGATCCAGTCCCCAGAGTATGACAGTATTGATATCAGTGGTGTAGGCAGCTGTCAGCGCCGCATAAGCGAGCTTTCGGCTGAGGGCCTTGCTGCAAGAGGTCAGAGCACTCGGCGGAGGACAAGCAGAGACAGCCCAGCGCCGATGGTGCTCCCATACAGCTGGGACCAACAGGGGAGGGCGCGGGACTCATTTTCCTTGCATGGAATCTGTTGTTTTTTTGGTGCAAGGCTGTGTCTGGAGCCTTCCTTCCACAGTCAGAAATCACCAGGCTTTGAGCTCCCCTCGGAAAGGGTAAATCCCACCTTGGAGGCCGTGAAGGCACAGCATTTCCTCGATTGAGTCCTGGCCTCAGCAGGGACGAGTACAGAACTGTGAGGGAATCCTGAATAATTGCACTAGATCAAAGCAGTGAGGCCTTGGTGCTTTGCTAAGTAAGTGAATTCCACTTTGTGCTAGTAGTATAGAAAGAGGGCAAATTAGACGTATAGATTTGTTATATGAGTGCTCTGCTGCACAGATGAAGCAGAGAAGTTAGGATGCATGCCTGCCCACCTTCCAGAAAATAATTAAGATCCCTGCCAAGGCCTGCTACTTCAGGATCTCTCAATGCATGATTAAGTTGAAGTATTAGTGACCTGAAGGAAGAAGGAGGAGGAGGAGGAAGGGAAGCAGCTGCCCAATCTTTCCACTGAGTGGAAGTCACGACTGGCTCAGGCACAATAACTCCATTGACTAAGGAAAATAAATATGCATTCATTCAGAAGATTATCTAATCAGTCTAGGTTTAGATATTAGGTCAGTGGATTACCTCAGCGTACCACCGGTCTCAGCAAGCCCTGCATCTCCAAGAAGAAACAAATTAAGAACATGCACATTCCAGGATCTCAGCATTTTTACAGTCCTCATCATAGCCAAAAAGCAAAAGCTGAGTGTAAAACTGTCTCTCTATAGCCAAATTACACACAAAGCGTGTTGTAAATCAGCTTCACCCCAGGGAAGGCAAGCTGTAAACTACCTATCATTTTACACAGCTACACATAACCATCATGGCGGAGGAAGCCTGAAAAGGTCAAGAGATTTTTCTAAACTACCTACATCTCCGGAGTAGCTCAAGAAGCCATGTAATCTAAGGTCCTCAGATAGTATCTCTCTCTGCTGTTTTTTTCCTTATGGAAACGAACGTGTAGCTTTCCATCTGCCTTCAGCTTCTGCTGAATTAAACACATTCCAGTGTCTCCAGAGCAGCACTTAGGCAGTTGTGCTCCTCCTTGCACTCTCCTGGGTGCGCTCTTCTGGGGGAAAGAATACATAACGGAGCCCTCAGCTGACAATTTGGGAGTCCTGCCACTTTATTGCCTTCGGTTATTTTTCAACTGATTCAAAGACAACACAAGGGCTGAAAGCTTGTGGCTACTTCTTTTGGGGAAAACGGAGTCCAAAAGATTACTCAAAAGCTTCCAGCAACCTGCTTTAGGCCTACTCAAAATTAAAAAAAAAAAAATAAATTCTTTTTTACAATATTTGAAGGCCCATATTCCTTCCCAAAAATAAATATGCAAATGGAATCGCAGTGCAACTGACTGAAACTTTATACAATTGTTCCAGGTTCATAAACATTTCATGAACTCAGATTAAATTTCAATTACAATACAAGTACTTCCATGAGCCGCAGAATGAAAGATGCCAGTTCTCCCCTGGCTTTGTGCTCAGAGTTAGATTCCCTGGGACCTCAGGAGGTGCAAAGCTCCAAGGGAAAGTGCTGCCCCAGCTGGGACATTCTCCATCCTGCAAGGACTCCTGATATGCGAGAAGCCTTTCCCGCAGTGGGAACAGCAGCACATCTTCCCTTGCTACCAATTTCCACGAAGTTTATAGGAACTGGCTGGCAATTCACTACCTATAGGGCACAGCCTGACACAGACATAAAATACACACGCAGAGAGGCGTGATCATATAAAACATATTTACAAACAGGATAAAAACTAGATTCTCTTGGGTGTAGACAGAACCAACAATAGGGAAAGGCCAAGGCTACGTAAGCAAGGATTAATATAAGACTCAGTGGTGAACCATTAGTGTCCCTGTCTCTTTGTCACAGAGAAGAGTTTTTCCTCCAGCTCCTGGCTAACCTGTCCTCTATAGCACTTGCCTGGCTTTCCATGTGGTTTAGCCAAAACTCTTTCACCTTTTACACCGCGGCTTTCTCTTTCAGCCGCTGCTGAGCTCACCTTCTCCCCACACTGCAGGCTCATTGCTTGCTCGGATCCCCTTGCTAATTCTCATCAGCGACGGCATTCACAGCCCCACAGCCCATGCCACCACTCCTGGGAGGGTATGCAGACCCTCCCCAGCCTCTGATTTCAATTGCCTCGGCTCTTCCCAAGCCCTTCACCTCGCTTCTGGCAGATTAGGGCTCTTCAGCTGAGCTCACAGTGCCCCCTGTCCCAGGACAGGTCCCTTGCCCTTCCAGTCTTTTAAAATCCTTGTCTCCGGGAAATGGATCACAACTTCTTGTTACTCCAGATAATGCACCAGTGTCTCACATTGTGCTTGTTTGTCATCTTTTCATTGTATGTTCCTTTTAGCAGTGAATACAGCTTATTTGTGTTGCACGCAGTGCCATGCAAATTTAGGGCACTATTTTAATGCATGATAAATAATTACTATAATTAACAGAAAAACAAAATGCCTCCTGGCAATTTGTCAGGACTAGACACCTCTTTCCCTGCCAGATATTTTCATATGTATGACATGTACATATAAGATCCCTCTTGCCTCTGTGTAGGGACATGCATCTCCCATTAGCAGTAATGGGAATTATATGTGTTCACTGAGGGGAGACTGTAGTTTACCCTGGCTGGTGTGCTATGTTAGTTGTGCTTTATTGGATCATATGGAGCATGCCAAATAAAAAAAGAAAAAAACACCTTTCCACCTTCATTGTTCAGAGAGAAATATATAGGAAGCCCCCGTACACAATCAAGCTTTTAATTAAGTTCTATTTGCAGGTGTTATTTCTCTCCAATTTCCTATAGCAATAACAAAAATAATCTGCAAAATAAAGTGATTAGGGATAAAAATTAGCTAGAGTTACCAGACTGATGAGAAATTTAAAAAAATGAGCAATTTTAATAAACCACATTTTGAAACTATAAACATCCTTGTATGGGTAGATGCTGCACTGCAAAATACTAAACTTCATTTCACTATCAATTTTCTGATTCATCTGAAGAAGTTCATTATCTGTTAAATTGAAGGCAAGCCTCCCACAGAGGAATGCTATCTAAAGATGGATGTGTTTGTGTGTGAGAGGATAGCCTTTCTTAGCTGTTTATCAAAAAAAGACATTCATGGACTAGTCACTATACTTCACTACTTTGTAAATATAAAGTACAATACATACATACAATCGTATGACAGCGGTTTATTTTTGTCATCTGGTTGTGACACATTAATACAAATTTAGTCCAAACATCCAAAGTTATGCTGCTAGGAATGTTGCCATCTGGTTTTAATGAATATCTGGGGTCCATTTTTCAGTTAAGCTTTTCTTATTGTGTTTGTGTGTTGCTTTTTCCAAGCTATCTGCATAATTGCTTAAAGATTTTACTGCAAAATTAATATCCTCACTGTGAATAAGGGAGAAGGGCAAAAACCAGGATGACAAAGGCTGAAATGAGGTGAAAGGCAAATTCAATTTTTCCTTGCACCATAGAAACCTCGTCAGGACTAGCTTTATCTGGTAATCCACATTTAAACTTTAACCTGTAGGGGGGCTCTTTGTGTTAGTTAATGTAAGCATAAAAAGAGTCTGAACCACTAATCAGATTAATCATATTTTGTGAGACTCAAAAGCTTCATTAAAAGGACCTCGTTTCCAAGCTACACATTTCAGAAAGGGAAAAAAAGTTGGCTATGAAAAGGAAAGAGTAACACTGAAATTCAAAAAGACACAGACTGTGTGTCTCCTGGAATTAAACCAGAGTTAAGAACTGGAACAACACCCACCTTCAGAAAATACACCTTGAGGATGCCAAAATAATTAACCATTTTACTATTGAAATTATGCATTCCCTACATTTACAAAGCTTTATCTTATGCACAAGAGAGAACTATTTATTAGATAAATACAATAAATGTCTTCCCTTCCCTCATATTTATGGAAGTCTCCCTCTCCACTGAAGCAATCGTATTTCCTAAGTACTTCAGGTGACCCCTCGGAGACAAGAAAAAGTGAACTTCAGAAGAATAAGAACTGGAATCTGTCATCTGCAGTTAGGTTATTTACAGTCATGCAAGAAACACCCCAGTTCCCTAAAAAGCATGAAAGTGAAAGAGCACGCCACTCTCCCAAGTTGGCACAGCATTGTGCTTTCTTTCAAAAACAACAGAATAACTCTATTTTTAATAAACGAATGGTTTGCCACAAATGAAGCTTGAGTAAGCTTTTGCTCATGCCTATGCAAAACATGGTTTAAGATCAGAATCCCAGTCTCAAGATTTTTGTCAAGAAGTTCAACAGGAGCGATTTGCACTTAGAACAGTGTGAAACCCCTTCAGATCTCAGATTACCCAGTATTGTTCTGGAATTAGTGGGCCTCTGAAATCAGGAGATGCTTTGAGGCAACAATGATGCAAGTGAGTAACAAAGCTGAAAATCTTATATTCGGAACATTATTCAATACTGAGCAAATGAAACACTTAAAAGCAGTTATATTCTCCCTAAAATATGTTTAAGAGGTAGGGAGAGCAATAAAGACATGACATCACTGGGATGATCACCTGAAATACAGACTCACCTATTTTCCAACCATGGGAACAGGGAAATGGAGGTAGCCTCACCTTTGTTTTCCAAGTGAGAAGGTGCATCCTCATGTGGCATCACAGCCAAACTGTTTGCTCATATTTCACCATTATGTTTCCATTTTTCTTTCTCCATAACTTGCCAAGATCACTTCTTGTTCCCGCACGCTGCATGACCCTCTGCAGGACCTGCATTCAACAGGTAAGTTCACTCCTGGACCATTCAGATAACGTAAAACACATTTTTACACACACATCGAATTTTTCACTCTACATGAGGTTATACACAAATTAATAACTTTATAAATGTCTGTTTACAAGTTTTGTCCATAATTGTACTGAGACTGTACTCCTTGGCACAGTCAGTTATACCTAAAGGCACTACTTGTACCCTGGGTAAGGTGACAGCAGGTGAGAAATCTTCTGCAATAAAGGACCAGACACCAAGGAGCTGTTGTCACACTGCAAAGGTCAGAAGGACAGAGCTTGGGTGGGCTAATTCCCTCTCCCACCTTCGCTCTTTCACAGAGCTGATGTTGCCCAGTTGCTGCTGTATGTGCTACGGAGGCTTTAAAGAAAATGCAACAGCCAAGCTTTCTACACTTCATAGACCTCACACTTCACACGAACTTTTACCACAAGATTTCATTTTATGGCTGCATTTCTGAGTGTGCCATTGTGTGCCATCCTGTGCCCTGAGGTCTTCACTGTTCCTTCATCCAACCAGGCAGCTGTCGAAATGTGCCTCGGCTCCATCCAGCACACATTCCCCAGCTTTCCCTTCCAAGGAAAAGGAGGGGAGAAAGGCCGGTGAATGCCAAGGTCTTGCTCCAGTGAGGAGCTGGGATGTGGCCAAGGACAGGCTCCCAGGTTCCTAGTGTAGATGTAGACTATGATACCATTGAATTCCTCAGAAAATATCACACAAATCTAAGTTATTTATGAGCTGACTTCAGCATGTGTTTGCACCAGTGTAAGTCTGGAGCAACTGCACTGGCTTCGGCAGAATCCTTCCAAGTCTAAGCCAATGCAATTTAAAGCAGAATCTGTCCCTTTAGTTCGGATAATAGGCAAGAAATGCTGCCCTAAAAATACAGACAGAGAGAATTTTGCCTGAACATGAAAAGAACCATGCATAGGTCTGACCCAAAGCTATGAATTTAAACGATCCAAATCTAACTCCCAAAAATGAGACATTTGAATTAGGGTTTTACGAGAATGCATTAGTACTATTTCCCACTATTTTGTATTGGGTCAAATTTTCTCAGCCTTCCTGATACTACCTCACCTTGCTTTTTGACAATTTCCAGTGTCATCCATATAAAAACTCCCAGAGCATATTTCCATGCGGCACAAACAGCCATAGTAAAAAATATCCCCCATCAGTTTGTCATCTGAGCTGTGGTACTTCCCAGGCCATAGCAGGGCAGAGTCAAAGGGATTAGCTTTCAGCACTGCTGTCACTCTGCTAAAACTGCTGGAGATGGTTTAAGCCAGCCTGCTTGCCTTCGCCCTGAGCTGAATCAGGGCTGTTCCCATGCCAGATACACGCTTTAGCTGAGGTCAATGAATAGCTGAGGGGAAGCAAACTGCTGCAGCTGTTCTGAGTATGCTCCGGGTATGTTTCTTATTTTATAGATCGGGAAACTGAGTCTCAAAGACAGAAAAATCACATGCTGGTGCCCACAAGAGTTTGTGGTGGTGACCCTCACAGAACCAGAGTCTTTGACCTCCATGCCTGCAGTCCTTCCTCCTACCTGTATCTCATTTGCCCTCCAGCCGTGGAGGCGCAGAGCAGGCAGTGCCGGTTGTCCCTGCAAGCAGCAGTACTGGGGTGGCAGCACACTAGGCTCGCTCGCTCCTTGCCCAGCATGTGGGCAACTCAAGAGGGCACGTGTATTCCTGAGAGGTGGAACTACAGGGGCACAGCAGCAAACGTGTTCAGCAATGGAGTTCAAAGACTGGGAGGATTCGAATTATACTCACCAGCTCATACAAAACATATTCAATAATTTATTTTCCCCCCATTTTAATTCTAGGTGCAGGTAATGGGATCTCTATTGAAACCATGTAAAAAACCAGCCAACTCTGAAACAAGCTAAAACATCAGCATTTTTTCGGCCAGAATGATGACGTGTCTAGTGAATGCACATTTCATGATAAGTTTTTCACAAAGATCTTGAGAATCTCTTTGAAAATATGATGATAATCATTTATGAATGTCTGACTTTGCCTTGCTTTAAATTTGTGGGTCTGTTAAAGCCCAAGCAACTGTTGAGATGGTTACCTAAGTCGGATGAGGTCCACATTCCCTGAGCTGCATAATGTCACTTGCCTCTGCTCATTCCAGAATAGATTTTTCCTTTGGTTTTTTTAAAAAAAAAAAAATACCAAAAAAACCCCCAAACTAACAAATCCCTCTACACGTTATATTTCCATAACTGTTACAGAAATTATTTTAAAAAGTAGTACGAACCTTATAAATTCCAAAGAAAGGCCGCATTGGAATGCACACCAGTGATGCCCACAGGAAAGCAGCAGATCGAGAGCTTTTACCGCTTCAAATAAAAATTTCTGTTCTGCAAAGAGAAAATCCCCCCTCTTCTGTAGTTCCAGACTCTACAGATCATTAGGTAGGTAAAGCAAACTTCTGATCTTTTGATCATTCACAACTCTTTGGAAAGAAGTTTCCCACAAGGCTCATGATGCTCTAAGTCACGTTTGTTTCTGTTCTGCAGCCTCCCTTCTCTCCAACTTCAAACTCATGCAGAACAAAACAGCACTGCTGAGCTCAGCAGCATCACGAAGGTGGAATCCGTGGCACCCTAAGGCCTGATTGTATAAAAATGTGTAATGTTACCAAGGAAGTAGAGTGGGAAAACATTCCCATGACTGCTTGGTAGGGCTTCACACCTATGAGGCATGTGCGAAGATAGCTTCACACCTATGAGTATTGCACAGAGTCTGACCCTCGTCTCTTCTCTGAGATTTTAAATAATGTTCCACCTGGGGACCCAACTATAAACATTTTTGCCCTTAGAGAGCAATAAAAAGAGAACACATGGGATAGGAAACACTTGGTTAAATTTGCAGCTTTTCTCTACATTATAAATAATGAGGATGCATTTTTCCCTTCCTCCTCCTGTCAGCCACCTTCTGTTCCCTTGTCCCTGCTGCACTACCACCTAAACACTCCTATCTCCAATCTTTTAAGAACCTGGATTAAGCATCTAATATACTTTGGGACACAAAATGTCACATGCCAAACTCCTACAGGGGAAAGAGAAAAATTAGCTCCCTTTTCTGTCTGGGCTGCCCCAAACACAATGAGGATCCCACCCCTTACAATTCCTGATACGTGTGACCTTGCGTGGGGAACCACAAAATTCTTCCATATCACTCAGTGAGATTCTGCAGGGAAAGTCTAAACCTACACACTTGCCTTGATTGGGTTTGTGTGCATGTAATGGACAAAAATATAGAAAGAGATTGTTCCTTGAGTATCATAAAAGAATTTGGAGGGAAAGAGAGAGTGCAAAAGATCAGGACACGTCCCTAAATTGTCTGGATGCAATACGAGCCAACCTCCAGTTGTTTGGATTTCTGTTTACCCTTGCAAATCAGAGGAGGCAGCTCACCAGAGAATCTGGTGGTTTGCGATATTTCAGAATGTTATTTCAGCTGGACAAACTATGAGCAGTTTTGCAGCTGCAAACATGTATAATGCCTTAAATTTTTAGTGACAAAGTGGCATGTATCCTTAAGACATTATATTGCTATCGTATAGTGTTTTATTCAGATGATCAGAGCAATAAAAGAATAGTTTTCTATTGCCTGAATTGCTGTTCAACCAAACAGCTCATTTCTCTACCTCTCAATGAAGAAAAACCAGGTATTTTCCCAGTGTTTGGCACCAATAGAGTATTTTTACAATGTTTCCAGTTATGGACCCATCTGCATCCTGTTCCGCTGTTACTGCACAAAGCAAAGAGAAGCAGAACTGCACAATAACAGAGGAGGGACAAAGAAATTACTCCTAGTATTTCCCCCTCTCCACACGTGAAAACAGATTTCTAAATATTATCACCTACCATCTCATTTGAGAGGCTGCACTTCACCACGATGAGAGAATTTGCTCTAGCAAAATCATAGTATGGGCACGTTGCTAACTAACGTTTGCGAGCTAGCATCACCTAAATTACAGTTTTATGACACGGTATTAGAAAAAGAAGGTTATGCACAGTGAAACCTGATTTTAACTGGGAATGTAGTCATCAATTTAGTAGGGAAATTCAGTCACTGAGGGAAACGTGCTTTTAAAAGCCATATTGTCTAGAGGAACAGATACAGCGCTATCTTTCAGACTATCTTCTCATGGGCCTTAATAATAGTACTTTACAAGCAGCTTTTTGTAATGAAATAAGCATTAACCCAGGTGCGCAGACTGCACAAAGGCCTCAGCTGCTATAGCACAATCCCACTCTGCTTCTCACTCATCTCATGTTGCAACTTCCCTGCTTTTAAATGGTTAAACTTCCCCATAACGGATTTGCTTGTAAATATATTAAAGACTTTATAATGCCATGCTTCACCTATAGGTTGTATCTTCAACCCACTGCATGCGTGCAGAACTGAGGCCCCAAAAGGCTGAATGAGTTGCCCAGGTTTTTACAGTAAGTTAGTGTAAGAACTGAGAAATGAGTCTTATTCCTTTCAATTCTACACCGAGGCCACAGTTTCTACAGTAACATAAACAGAAACTAGGCAGAGCATAGACAGTCTGCTCCGTTTGCCTGGCAATTCCTTTTTAAATGGACAGTGAGAACCGTGTTCTGGCCTTCACATGCCAGCAGAAGAACAACTTTTTCTTTGAGGAAAACATGCATTTCTAAACTTAGCAGGGCCCATGCAGAGTAAGCCAAAGACATTAGTATCGATACTGATGGCTATGTGACTTGGGTGAAAACGTGCTTAGTTTAGAACTAAAGATACGAAATGCTGCCTGAATATTGACTGTTAATTTAATATAAGGGAGAAATACAGCCTGGGATCCAGCGGACCCTTCTCTTACCCTTCCACCAGTAACTCCCTCAGCGCTCCACACAGATGGATCTTCTGTCTTCTTGAAACAATAATCACACAGGTGAATTGTGAATTTTCCAGTAGCTTTTCAAATGATCGCAAAACTATTTTGCAAAGTGATCCTGAGGAAAATATAAACAATCTGCAATGCAGCATAACCTTTAACACCTAGAAGAAAAACAAACATATTCCAGTGAAAACCAACAATTTTACAGTCAGATATGAGCATTGATTTGTTCAGCTGGCTGGTGGTGGATCACCCACAAAAGAGTTTGGAGGGTCTCTGTGTAAGAACTGGGAAGTTAGGATTAGAACTGTGTCTGATTTAAGAGGGAGTTTTAAGCAATTAACTCTGCAAGCACACAAAAGTGAAGCACAAAGAAACACTAATGGGAAGAGATCATTAATGCAATCCATCCACATTCTCCATCTATACGCTCATTACCTGCTGAAAACACCAGTAGGATTTGCCTATATGAGGAAATGGACCAAAATAGCTACTGCAGAATAAGCCATTCCTCAATAGCTTTCTGTTTGTCCCTGTGTGGACACTGTAGGAATAATTAGTGCACTTATTCTGTTCTAGAATAATCAGTGCACTAATTATTCCAGACTAAAGTATCTTTTATTTCAAAACACTTTGTCCACAAGGGGAGCTATTGTGAAATAGCTTGTGCTCCTCTGCTCAATTTCCATGTGTAAAAAGGACGTAATCCGTGCTGTTGGAATAGCTGTACCCCCAGACTCCAGGAACAAATCAAATTACAGACAAGTTCTGATTCTCCCATCATTCAGGCTGGTTTGTTAAAGTAAGTGAATACATAGAGTTGTTGTGAAAACAGGATTCAGCTGTATGGCAATGAATAAGCTCTTCTTTTAGCAGGTTTTTCTTTATAAAATTATTTTAGTCACATTTGCATCCAAGCTTATTACTGGATTTAATGATTGTAGTGTATAGAGGCTGACATGGTAGATGAGACTTTGCCCACTCTTTTGCAAAGTGTGAAATGCTGAAATTGGATGAGCATATAGTGTAATTAGCTAATTTGACGGGGTAGCTTTATCCAGTCTATGTGTTTAGAAACACCACTGACCTAGCACTTTTTGCGATGCAATGCAATTAAATGGAAGACCTATAATGCCTAGACAGTGACCCCACAATATTGTTAAAAACCTTTTAAAATGAAAGATGGAAACGGTAGTGTCAGATCTTACTAAACTGGGAGAAGAGTAACAATACTCTAGTTTACCTACTGCTCTCCTGTCAGCAGCCCAGCATACCAACTTTGTAGAATAAATTGCAATAGAGATTGCAAATCTCTATTTCTGTCTCTTTGGGTTTGGTTTTGGGTTTTTTTTAAATCTTTCCATTTTTTCTAGAGAAGTATAATCATATCTGAAGAGCCACTCCCCTCCTTTCTACTCAGGGAATGGCAGAATAACACACTGGAGCAAGGGGATAAAACCATTTTTCTCTCATACGACGTGATATAGTTGAGAATATTTGAGAGCTATAATGCCCAATATTTGAGAACTATAATGCTTAGATAGCAAAGCTGTGTAATATCCTACTTTGTGAAATTGGACACAAGATATTTACATGCAATAAATAATACTCTCTTCCACTTCCATGTGTCATACAGGTTGTGTTGCACTGTCTCGCAATCCATCCTCTGCCTTTGTCTCACTAGAGGGAAATCAAATGCAGTTTGGGATATATTTTAAAATAAGTGGCATCATTGCTTAGCATGTGTTTTCGATAACATTTGCAATGGTCATGGGATATGATTTGCTTAAGTTTTACCCACCTCTCCTGTGTCTGACAAGAATCTAGGAAATCATCTGATATTTCTCAAAAGACATTCATCGTCTTGAAGCATTCAGCCCCTGCTCAGAGTATTATTTTGCTATCAATTCCTCAGCCTTTGAAGTTTATTTAACCCAAGATATACTGTTAACCAATAACTGCTCCAAATCTATGACCAGTAAAATCTTCTGTAATATGTTGAAAATGGGCTAAATTACATTGATTCTTATTATATCATAAACCCATAATTCTGCATAGCAAAATTGTTACTAAATAGCTCCTTAACAGAAGAAAATATTGACATACACAACACCTATGTAGCTCCAAAAGGCTCTGCTGATGGATTTATTTTCACTTTACCAAACTAATAGAACAAATTTGATTTGTGGCAAATAACATTTGTCTATTTAAGGCTCATAACACAGATTTTTGTTGCTAGTGATTCCCATAATAAGTTTTTCCTCAATTAAAGTTTCTGTTCATTTACAAGATGGATGCAATTAGAAATACAAGATGTTCAGTATTCTCAGCAAAAACGCTGTTATTATCTTGTGTTTCTTATGTGCTACCATAGCTGTTCTACCCTGAATTGAACTAGATTATGATTACTAGTTAAGAACTGAAAACACTGCCACTTTTAGTTCTTTCTGCGAGTTCCTTTATAAATAAATACTTTCAATTACAAAATTGTTCCCAAAGAAATGGGAATTATGTTGAAAGTACCCCACTGATGCTGTAACAGTTTCAGATTTATTGAATCCTTCTCACTGTATTACAATAGCTCCTGCTGTTTTACCTGGACTGCAGCAATGCCAGACTCCAGCCTTGTATTTTGTAATGTTTCAAACCATCTGGGACCAAAAAAAAACCCCAACGTTCTTCCATCTTCAAGCTTTTGATTAGAATCAGAATGGAAATGCTAAGAAGAAATTTTAAAATGCCCCCTTCTCATTGCCAATAGGTTGGTTAAGAGCCACACAGATACATTTCAGTTTTACAGGCAAGGGTCTAACTTAATTTTATTTGTATTTATTAAGGCCAACTCTACCATAGCGGTACAGACGATACAGCTGAGTAAGGCAGACGAGAGAAGAAACATGTTTAGCATTAAAACAACGCTGAACTTGGAGAGACATACTTCCCCATCTGCAGCTATGCTACACAGCTAGTGCTGTGCTCTTAAAGTCATTCTTATGAGGAAGTTTCATATCAAATTTCTTGATCTTATTGTCATAATCATTAAAGTAAGAATACAGGCTCCGGATATGGGCTTTACCACTGTATGAAGGCATGCTGAAAATTCAAATGTTTGGATAATTTCACCATCCTGTTACTTTAGTACTGGATCATTCTCATTTCTTTTTCAACACAACAATGATTTCAAAATGAAAGCTACGTGATCAAATTCTTCCTTCCTTATATCTATACAGACCTTTGTACTCAAACTTTGCCTCAGCATTTTAAATTGCTGCTTCTTTCCTTTCTGTATATATTTATGTACATTTACTCATTTAAAGTGTACATCGGAACATTTAGATCACAGAAATTACAAGCTTTAGCTGGTTTACTGACCATTGCATCACAAATAGCAAAGACAAAAATACAAAATAGTAAGGGTTCCAGAGTGAAAAAAAAGCACTGACTTTGGTTTTACACTATAAATAAGTCCAGTGGACACTTTTGGTGCACCAAGAGTAAGCCATGGCTTTTTTTATTTTTACTTTTTTTCTTTTTGTTAAGTACTCATGCATGTATGCATGGAAGAGGGAAAACCTGCTACTGCTTAGTTCTTACCCATTACAGCATCTAGTAATCTAAAGCCAAATACTACCCACCCATTTTAATTGTCTCACTAAGGTCAAAGGGATTATTTACTTGTCTAAACTGGTCCTAAATAATAAGTAAGAGAACTAAATGATACTTAGAGATTGTTCCAAAACAATATAAACAAAACCAGATCAGCTGTCTCGCCAGTTGCTCACATGGAGATTCCAGAAAAGCTATCCATAACACATCAAATTCTTTCTTTTTATTTTCATTCTTGACAAACTATTCTTTCATGAACACAAGGGCAGGAAAAATCAACTGCCAGATGGTGAGCTAGGGTATCAGCTATTGGATCCAACAGTACACTGAAAGCAGCCAACATTCTCAAGGAAAGACTTTTAATGGCATCTGAAAGAAAAAGCCCCCAGTTTCTGGGAAAAAATAAAACAGAATCAACGAAATGGACAACTGCAAAGTGTACCCACAAAGAGGATCACTATGTAAGCTGAGATCAGAAGAAAGGAAATAGATCCAGGAGACCCATTTAAGACAGTGACTTCTGTTATAAAAATTACATATACAGAGCAAGTCCTGCAAATAACCAGCTTTTCATGCCAGGAGGACAGAGAGTCTGCAGGTGAATTTATGCTGAATTTGTCAGAGGTAGATGACATCGTTGGCTTTTCTGACATTCTTGTCCCTGTTCTTCACTGGTATTCCCTTCCCAAAATATTACAGAGTGCTTTCTGTGTTCTATCCCTTGACACCTTTGCAGATGCATCCAGTGTTACACATTACTGAAATTAGCCCTCCACGAGATCCTGGCAGTTTAGAACAGCCTCAAGCAGAGAAAGAGATAAACACATATTTGTATAACTATGAAATGCCTCAGTTGAAGGTAAGCAAAGGAATTAGACCTGGAGAGTTCATAAGGGGAATGCAGATCATAAAATCAACAGACTCCCTGAGATAAAAATAATGACCAAGCACTTTAAGCCTGTAACACACCGAAGATCATACAAAATGAGCTTGGCAGAGCACAATACACAGAACAGTCATTTGCAAACACCATACCATGCTCAGATCAGAGAACCATTCCATATAACCTCACTGATTTCAGGATTTGTTTTATCATAGGCTACATAGTAAATTTCCAAATGCACTTTCAAATCAGACCTTAATGTAATCCCTGTTTACAAGCTGGATTCCTTTCCTTTTTGAGTTTCTTACCAAAACCCAGCTCCTTGCCTAGAGATCTCAAAGGGCTTTAGATTTCCCTGTTGCAATTAGGGGCTATTTTTTTTTTCCCACCACTCAAGAGTAAGCAGTGTCTTTGGACACCAGTTTTCCGCTATACCACCACTGTCAAACAAGAGTAACTCAAGTGAATGCAATAGTGTGACTCCAGACATTCACTAGTTTAATGAAGACAAACATTTGGCCTTTAGAAAATGGTGTGGTTCAAGTCACCCTCTCACAATCTGTTTTTCAAATGTTTGTTGAACATTACAGATGCAACATGAAGATACCTCTAGATCGTGACAAAGATGTTTGAGAAAGATATAAACTGCATGCAGGAATCCCACTTCTGTCTCCGAACGTTAGAGGAAAACATTCTCTGAGGACAGATTATCCTGTAACTACTGATGGTAGAGTTATTTTCCTTTCCTCTAAAGCAGGTGCTTCTGGTTCCTCCCAGTCATTGGACTAAATGGACCACATGTGGCATAAAAAAAATAAATAAAACGGATACTTGTATGCACCGCCATTTTCATTTATGGACCTAACAAGAAAATGACCTCATAAAATTACATTCTTCCAATCGACATCTAATACTTTTCACTATTCTTTGCACAGTCCAAATTGAAGACCAGCTGATGTGCAGATGTCTCACAGATTTATTACCATCAGAGAACAGGGAGGGAACAAGGTCCATTGTTACTACTGCACACAAATGCAGGAGGACAGAAGAGGTGAGGGAAAAGCAGGACCGTGGCTGAAATTCACCCAATGTTTTGGCTACCAGAACTGGCTGACTATACTAACAGAAAGATTTTTCATCCCCTGAAGTGAAGCAGCAAAGGGACAACTTCTTCGGGCTGCCAGGACACCTAGCAGGGCTTCTGCATTTTGAGACATGACTCCTTGAGGCAATATGACCGAAGGGATGCGGCTCCCTCCAGCGCAGGGTTCTGCTTAAATGCAACACTGAGCCCTGGAAAAAGATATTAACTCATTCCTCATTTGAGCTGCCAAACGTACCAGGAATACCTGGCAGCAGCTCCCTGCCACGCTGCCAACCATTCTAGGTACACAGCCGGCTATTTCAGTGATTTCAGAAGAACTCAGAGGATTTGCAGCACAGCAGCGGAGGAACAAAAACATTTTATTTCTTTTCACAAATGTCTATCCCAGACTGGAGTTAAACCCATTCAGGAACAAAACTCCAGAATTAACTGATGTCCTTCATGGCCCAAATCCAGGCTCAACTGCTTCTCTATAAATCAGACAATTTAACAGCCGACACCAAGCAATTGCCTCTCCTATTCTCAGAATGTTTTATGTGCACGTCACAAGCAATCCTGCAAAGCCTTGATAGGTATATTCATTATTTATGGTCTGCCATAATTATATTGGGTACTTATAGCTTAGCCTGCAGGAGGCAGTGTCATGCGTGGAAAGCAGAACTTATCAATGCTAATGAACTTTTGCAGGGGATTTGGAAAAACTATGACTGCTCTTAAAAACAAGAAATGCAAAATGGCAAGAAGTTCAGTAAGAACATCTGGTCTAGGGTAAAACTGGGGAAGGGTGCCATCAGCTTTGAAACATGAGGTTTTACCCTCAAAATTTTTCCAAGTAAGAACCGCAGCCCTTCTTTTAGCTTCTACTTGTATGGTGTCCTTGCTCTCAGTTCTTTGCGCAAACTTGCACAGACTGCACTGACATTTCTTAATAGCAAGGTATTTAAGTAGAAGCAAGTGCCCACCTTCAGGCTGGAGCTAGCTACCACCCACTGGTACCATATAAACAGCCTGCTTTTTAATTTTTAAAAATAATAATAAAAAAAAAAAGGTGATAAATCTGGATGGAGGGACCTCTTTGCATTTTTACTAAAGCAATTTCAGTGAGCAAAAATCAGTAAAGTGGCTGGTATTCATCCAAACAGCACCATTCCTACTGGTATATATAGGTCCAGTGACATCTCTAGGATTATACAAATAACAAATGTTAAGGTCCAGCAGTGTAAAGGCGGCAGAGGGCTTCAGAAAACATGGTACCCTATGGCTACGGGAGAAATGGTGCACATCAAGAAACTCGCGATACCAGAAAGGTTTAAAATATAAGCACTTAGCTTTGAACTGAATTAGTGAAGAGAGAGATGATAAAACAGACACTCAGCAAAGGCTCTTCACAGAATGCCAGACAAAGTTTCAGCTTTTTTTTTTTTTTTTTTTAAGTCTGCTAATTTGTGTTTATCAGCACAATGAAAGGTTGGGCATGGAAAGCTACTCAGAACTTAAAAGCTAAAACTGGACTGTCTACATTTCATTCTCTTTTTATTAACCATCAGCGAGTATTCTGCACAGACACAGCCCATGAAAGTAATAATAGAGAGAAATTAATTAGATGACTGTATTTCAATCATGGGGTTTTCTTGACATTTTATACCAAAGGAATGCAGCTCAAGCAGTTTGTAACTGACAGCAATGCCATGAAATTGCACTACAGCCTTGATAATTATCCTCTTCATTATTTTTATAATATAAAAAGAGATAAAGTACAACATTCCCCTTTCATTTTATAATAGTATGCAGTATAATGGAAGCAGCTGAAGGAGGATGTTTGTCTTACAATGCTACAGTTTAAATCTAGTGACAAGGAAAGAAATATCACATTAATGATGCACAGAGAACAGCACTACAAGCAGCCATGCTTTATATAATTATTCGATGCAAACTGTAAACATATGGGATAAATAATATATCCCAAACTATTTTCCCTTCCTTTCTTTCCTTAATATTCAAGAAATGTCAATAAAACTCACTAGAAGGAAAAATATATTAATCTCATTTACATAAGTTTCCTTCTTTGTTAAAAGCTAGTGTCATCAAAGCTTATAAAAAGATTGATGCCACAGAAAGGGTTGGTCATTTCTTTTACACAGCAGCACCAAGCACTTCTGCACTATACAAGCCCAGAAAATTAATAGAAGTGGGAAGAGTCCTTTTGACTCCAGATGGAGACATGAAAGTAGTAAAGATCTTATCAAGTATTACAGATAATTTTAATTAGGGAGGGTAGTAGTAAAACAGTAACAATTCCATAACTTGGCAAACTATTTTAGACAATATTCAGAAAATGTAGGTAGGGAAGTCTCAGCTGGAAAATGACAAACATGTACAAGGAGATGAGAAGTTATCATTTTCCTGTCTGCCACAGGGTCAGCTCAACTTGGTATACGAACAACAGAAGTCAGCTCCAGATGGCTACAAAAGTCAGTCTGTTACCTTAGTAAAGCAGAGTTTGAAATCAGGATAACTTCAGGAACGGCAGCTTTGCAGGTAGTTTCAGCACAAGCCGCCAAATTAAGCCTATAGAGATATGAAGCACTTAAAGCAGCTTTGGAGAACAGTAACCTCCTGTCTCTGAGCACAAAGGCAGAATATTCTCTTGGTCTGACCCCTATAAAAGGTAAAATTAATTTAGTCTAGGCAACACCAGCTTCTTAGTCTGAATTAACTTATACTAATAACATGGTGATACATGCTTCCTTCTGTAGATTGCTTGGCTCCAGCAGAGGAGCTGGATTTTTAATTTACCAAGAAAGCTTTAGATTTTCTTTTCTCAGCCATTGTAAGTAGCACTCAAAAAGGAAGATGGCTTGTACGTAAACTGAAAAGCCATCAGTAACTTTATCATTTTTTCATATCACAAGAGGAATGTGAGACCATGATATTGTGAATCTAAATAGGAGTGCTGCAGCCACAGAATGCAGACTCAGGTCATATTTGCCACAGTATAAGGACATTAACTTCAGGGTGTCTGACTGAGGCTCATTTTCGATTATCTTCATGACATGCATGTATGTGGGTACTCCATGCCACTTATATCAGTCAGTTTCCCAGAGGTTTTACCATACTCAAGCTCTACGCTGCTCTGTTAAAACTTTGTGGGGAAAAAAACAAACAAACAAACAAACAAAAAACCCAAACCATCTATATTTGGCTGTTTGCCCAGGTACTGAATGAAGGATAAAACATAACTTTCTGCATTTTCAAAGCCATTTATTCCTTTAAATATACCTGACAGCTCTAAGTGTTTTGGCAACACATAATTTTGCAAGGAGTTTTAGGTAAGTCTACAACTTCAGCCATTCCCCCACCAGTTCCCGGGTCACACAGCCCAGCTGACTCTGTAGTTTCCTGGAAATATGGACTTTTTGGGCAATGCCCGCTCTGCCTTGCTTGCCTCCACAGCATAGGAATGCAGAACGTGGAGCAGGCAGCTTGGCCCTGCAAAACATTTACCATACATCTCTTCTGTGCATCCACAGCACTGCCAATGCATTCTCTGCATATACCCCACGCGCAGGGGTGATGTAGGGCCAGCCCACACGTGTGTGCTGCGAGTACAGAATTATCAGATCTCCTGTGCACACAGAGATCAGCTCCATGTTAACGACACATTTATCGGACACAACGAACCACTGCAATCTTTCACAGTGACACAGTGGAAGATAGTCTTTAAACGTATCAAAAGTCCACCTTGTCACAAGGGGAAAATACTTTTCTGTTCTAAAATACACCATGGTTATTCAAGAATGTTCTATTCAGTCACGTATATACCTCAGGCAGTTATTTTCATTGTTTTTCACTGGATCAGAGCAGACTATGATATTTTAAGACATACAAAGAAAAAGGCAATACTAGCTTTTGATCCTGAAGAACAAAAGGCCTGCATTAATCTACGCGCAAAGAGAGGAGAGCTGACAAAATGGGGGGGTGGGGGGGAGGGAGGGAGGGAGAGAATCTGTCAGGTCTTTGAAGGAATCCAAGGTCAAAAGTTTCCTCTTAAGAATATACGAGCAATGTGAACTTACCCTACCCAGGAAGCCACCTCACAAGGTAAACATTTTCAGAAGAGAAGTCCTTGGAACTCTTCATAGTGTCAAAGGTTGAAATGAGCAAAGTGGTGGCTGGTTTAAGGCACCTCTCCTTCGAAATGTCCAAACTTCCTTAATTTTCAGACACATTTTGCAGATAATGCCAACAAAAGCCCCCTTGGTATATACAAAAAGAGCCTGCATCCTTTAAATAAATAAAGGCGTTCAAGTCAGGCCTCAAGGAAAAGAAAAAACAACACAAAACACCACCACCACCGCTCCAAAAAAAGGTCAGATACTTCTAATAAATTAATGTGACTTGAGTATCCAAAAACCTGAGCTATCAAAATTGCCCATTAGAACAGAATCAGAGAGTACTTTAGAAATAGCTGAAGTATTGAAGACCTTTCCACCCATCAGGTGTTCATTATTTGCCTGAGCTGAATTGCCAGAACAGCTTCCATGAACTTGCCGGTGCTAAGCCTGCTCACATCATCCTCCACGCAATTCATGCTGAGAGGCTGAGTTTGCGCTGAAGCTGACAGCAGGTGCTCACACAAATCCTTTTAGCAATTTAGCAAAGAGTTAATGACGGTTACCTGAAAGTATCCGAGACATCCTCCTGTAGAATTTTGTTGCCTTTAACTTAAGAAAATTCAGAGTTATGGGAACAACAGTATAACAACACTTCCCAACAGTTGCCACTTAAATAGGCATACATCACCTTCATTTGCTCAAAGTTATTATTTTCATGTTTTCATCACTAATTCAATAGGATATTAAGCACATGAAAAGTTTTAAGTACACAGATAGGGCCATTAAATTAGGCCTATTCACATAGGTAATACAGCTGCACACTGTCTTAAGTACCTAAAATAGTACCTGTGAGTAGAAAAGAAACAAAGAGGAAGTTTCTAAAAATGAGAGCTTGAAGGGGCATAAAGCATACAGCAGATACACTATCAGATTTCTTCATATGGAGGCACTGCTGCAACAGTGTTTTTTCTTCAAAGAGGTAGCCCCTCAACAACATAAAAATATACAGATTTTCAAACACAGTGAAATATTTTCTAATACGAACATCCTAAAAAGGGGAAATCAATAAATGGCATGAAAAACTTCAAAGACGGACCTCCTGTCAATGACAGAGGTTCTTCAGCGATGTAAAGTCTTTGAAGAAGGACTCCCAGTGCTGGGAAACCTTTGAAGTGACAGAAAGCAGACATTTATAATTACAGAAAGGTGCGGTGTCCAGCAGAGATAGTAAAAAGATATAACTGGGGTATGTGTGGGGGAGGTTGAGCGGTGGCTTGGGCGCTGAGTGACCCTGTTCACTTGAAGCCTAAAACCCTGCAAGGTCAACTCTATATCCATATGAAAGAGACAATTTGTGAAACGGCGATGTGGGTAGGGCTTAGAAACCAAATTACTGCAGCTTTCACACTTCTAGCATATGTTTATTAAACAAGGCATCTCTCTTTTCTCACTACCCAGATTCCAGCACACATATAACCACACAGCCCGTTTTCACTTTGCAGCCTATGGTTCCCCTGAGGGGATAGCTGGGCTTGTTATGGCCATTGGCTCAGAAGCTGGCTTGTACCTTGAACTGGGGTAGTCCAGCTTTACAGATATTTATCTATATGTTTTTCCACGAGTATATCACTCCTTCCTGAAATTCTTACTTCCCTCTTCTCCCCTGCTCCCTGGCTATTTTTTGACAAAGCGATATAGAAATCCAGAGAAGTGAAAAAAATTATATTCTGGAAGAAAACTGGGAACTGTCTGGATTCTGGAGTTCTTTGAATTCTTGGCTACTTGAAAGGAAAAATGTGAAAGTTTAATTTACAGGAACAGATTTTTGGTTTCCCCTCAGACTACAAGGTAAGTCTCTGCTGTGTTTTTGGAGCAGAGCAGGGTCTGCCCATGCTCTGAGCAGTCTGAAAGCAGAAGTCATTTTAGCACGGTGTTGAGCCCACGCTAGTGTGCCCAGCTGGGAGACAGAGTTAACAGCTCACACTTGTCCCTGTCTTTCATGTCTCCACAGTTCCTGGTTGTCCTAAATCACAGGCCCAGGTCTCTTGCTTCTGCCCCAAGGATCATATAGCTACATCCAAAATATTAATTTTTAGCTTCTTACCTGTCTGTGACAAGCTAGAAATGTAATATTTACAGAACTACATCAGCATCTTATGCCAGACGATACTTTCTGGAAAACTGAAATGACAAGCAAGCA
Organism: Dromas ardeola; assembly: GCA_013398915.1. NCBI lineage: Eukaryota > Metazoa > Chordata > Aves > Charadriiformes > Dromadidae > Dromas > Dromas ardeola. Next base: position 327,743 of record VYZM01012518.1, read on the forward strand.
AATCAGCAGATGCTGCCACCTCATTTGAACTCACTTGGTCTTTCTCGTATAGCTGGACCAGGATCTGGAAGCCAGACTGCTCACGGTGGGCTGAAATGGGTCCTCCAGTCAAAAGGTCTGTATCCTTGTGCCCTGGTGTGAGAAGGGCACTGGAGCATCCTGTTTCTCAATGGCCTATAGCTCCACCTGTGAGCCTCAAATCCATACAGTCCCTAGGCAGGAAGAAAACTATCAAAAAGCAAAAACCAACTCCTTTTTCCTTGTGCTTCCCTGTAGGCTCGCATAGCTAAGTACTTCCAAGCAAAGGTTAGTAGAAAATGGCATCCTTTTAACACTGAAATAAACACATGGACAATGATACTTGGTAACATCTCAAATCCAGTCACTAACCCAGTTTATGAATGGAAAATTGAGGTCCTGGACAGAAATTCAGGCTGGGTCTGTAGAAAACCTTCAAGTCTAAGCACAAACATACCCAAGTTTATTACTGCAGGAAATTCAGAATAGACAGCATTGAGTCTATTTTTGTCTTTAGATAACCTTCAGTCCCAGGTTAAGGTCAGAACTAGAGAAAATAATACCAAAGTCCAATGCGGTCTTTAGAGAATTGGTGAAGCTTATTTTGTTGAACTCTTCTTTTGCTGTCCAGACAGCAAGCATGTAATCAGGATAACTATGCAATAGTGTTTTTAAGGGAGTGCTATAGAGAAAAACTCAAACTACAGTACATATAAAAGCACTGTATTTGTTTTCTCATGCATCAACAATTTCATTTTTCTTCTGTTCAGGAGGTTGGCCTGAAGGGAATAAGGGAAAGGAAATCACAAAGATTATTACCTTTTTATAACTATCTTTCTAAAAGTTATGGCATTGGCTACATGAGGTGCATAGTAAAAAGGGAAAAAAAAAATCCTAAATACCAATGGAGAGACCGTATGGAAACTCAGAAGCAATTAACATGCAGACAAAATTTTTAAGAGTAGTGATGAAATTAAGTATTGTTGCCAGAAGATGTTTACTACTTAAGATATCTTTCAGGTCTTTCAAAATATTGCTTGGAGGATTTGGCATGACAAAGAAAGCAGATGTCAGATAACACATAACACATCAAGAAAACAATAATATATTCTGAGCTTAAGAGTCCTGCTGGTGATATGGGACAAAAATATGCCTGGGCAATCTGAAATAGCTTTTAAATAAAACAAAACCAAACCAAATCTAGGTGTTATTTTTGAAGTGCCTACACATCATGTAAATTTTGTGCTACAAAAGTAAGGCAACAGACAGGATGAACTCAGCAAAAAATGAGATTACTCTAAATGCAACAGATCAGTGGAAACTGTTTTCTGATGTGTAATATTTGCTAGCTGCATAATATGCACTGATAAGATTCAGAAGTATGGTACATGGTGCTGTTTATACCACAGCTGTTTAATGCCAACACTTTCCTAAAATAAGCACAGCTGGACATCATTACAAAAAGGAGGGCGCAGATGTAAAGACCCTTCCAAACTGAGAAGCAAGGATACCTTCCTCATGGCTGCTGCATGATAATCCTTTTGCATGCTTAGCAATATCACGTTCAGCGTGTTCTGGCATGGGATACTACATGTGCAGATCTGCACCCATTAAGATACCTGTCTTTTCTCCTATTCATCCCTGTTACTGGGATCCCATAGGAGTAACATACCAGTTGTTCCTCACTCTCACATCCCAGATTCCAGGTTATTTCTGTGGTCAGTTCAGCAGAGCACAGACTACTAAGAGCAGAGGCTTTCCCCCTGGGCAGAATGAGGACATGCTCTCCGCTGATGGTTTGAATTGCAGCGGTACACCTTGGACAACAGCCCAAGACCAGAGATCATTGTACCATCACAGCCATCACTCACCTACAAATGAGACCAGAGGAAAACAAAATTATGTTTAATGCACTAATTACACCACAGGGACATCCTCATGACGTAATAAGAAAGGAATCAAAGTGACCATCCACAGAGGAACTAGTAGTGAGACCTTAAAAATGAGGACCAAAACACCCTGAATTTAATAACATAAAATAAACCATGAGCAGACAGTACTATGACTCAAAGGAGGGAGGTTAGAATACTAGTACCAGTATTTCTGGTAATTGGAAAGACTTCAGGGCTCATTTCAGGGGCAGACAACTGCTATCGCCTGTCTTACAGGTAACAGGAATTTGAACAGGTTCAGTTGGCAGGTAGTATGGGCTACCTTATTCATGTATTTAAAAGAAAAAAAATTGTCCCATTTGTCCATAGTCTAAGGATCAAGAGAAAGAATAGTACAGAATGACCCAAAGTTATACGCCTTGTTGATACTCCAGGTTTTTACTGTAGATGATAATAAGTTCAGTGAGTTTGCCAAGATGTCATCTTTGTCACATTCCTTTTTGCTGTTCTTTCCTTATATTTTGCCTGAGAACACAAGAATCAGATTTATGAAAAATGTATGCTGTTGTCAAGTACATACAAGTAATTTCTGTGAAGTGTTAACTAAGAAGGACTTATCTGCCAAAATGTAAGTATATGTTTGTTTTTAAGCATTTTTTATTTTCATTCTTCTGTGGGAATCATCAAAATATGATAATGTATTGTTTAAATTCGAAACTTCAAATATAATAAACTAGCCTGAGACAGAACTAATGCTGAGAACTCAGTAATTCTTCTCATACCCATTGGATTTCAGGCACCTCTCAAGCTTCCAAATGCCTTTCAGATCCTAGAGACATCTCTCAAAAAAAAAACAAAACCACCCAACAAACAACCAAAACACAGACTTTTTTTTTTTTTTTTTAAATATCAATCAGAATACATTGCTCACTTCATTAAATAGCCTCTTCCAAACATACGGGTGCTGAACGTAATGGAATCTTGAAATGCTGTATTAGCAGCTGATAGCATAAATCTATAAAAACTAGACATTATGAAACTTCTCCAAAACAGATTCAACCATTGTATTCAATTCTATCGGGTAACATCTCAATAAAGTTTCCGTAATGCGTTGATTATTTTTTTAATGTCAATAAGAAAGAAGGGCACTGATCAGACCTCTTGTATTCTTTACGCAGTAAACCACAAACAGGAGACAATCCCTAGCTCTGAAGAATGCAATATATTATAGCTTTATCCAGCAAACGTGATGCATGTGTGAAATCCAAACTCAGCAGTTGTGAAACTAATTTTATCAATATTAGTAGGATTAAATCTACTTTTGAATAATAACTGCTTAGCAGCAATGACCTGATACATGCAATATCACAGAAAGGAGAGGATAAAAGTCACGACGGAACAGAGAATATTGATCAGTTTAGTTGCGTCTTTCTTAGGACTTTTCCTGTTCCTGGCTACAGTCTGCGTGCCCTCTACAAAAGGCAACTGAGTATTTGAATGAAAAACTTGGACAAGGGTAAGACTTCAAATATCACAGCATCAAAATTCAGCTATTTAGCAGTGAAAAGGCAGCAAAATAAAAGCCTCATACTTACACAAGAAACTCTGGGCAAGGAGCTAAACACAAGTACATTAGTGGTTGGGGTATGGACTAAGTTGGGCTTTAGAGAAAGTACGCCTGAGGCTTGTCTCCAGCGTGTGGATTTTTGCACACACCTTCAGTAGGTTACTTAGGGCTCCGTTCCACTGCCTAGAACACAGCTCTGCCTCCAGCACACGAAGATGGCAGATACAATATAAGACATGCAGATACCAGAACTTTCTAGAATAGCAGCTTGAGGCCAGCAGAACACAGTAAGGCTTCTTAAATGGCACTAGACTGCTATATGGGGGCAACTGAATGTTCCTGTGCACTCCATGGTACTTGGGGACCCAGCTCTGAAGTGCAACCCAGACAACCCCTTTAAGCACTGATGTGTTTTGTCAGCAAATTTCCCAGGTACACCTTAAAACTTGCCCCTTACCCCTGGGCAGGTCAGTGCTTTGGCTTAGGATCCACAGATTAGAGGATGCACTACAGGACTAATCCAACATGCAACTGTACCTAAGCAAATCTCACTAAACACAGCAGCAGCTGAAAGTTCCCTCAAAAACTTGGGGAATGAGGATCATTGTCAGTCTCATTTCTTTAAGATGACAGATCAGCAGCCACTGTGTTTATGCAGGTTCTGGAGGACAGTAACATTGCCTTCTGCAGTGAAGCAATGCCCAGTGAAGTACCCTAGCCACTGCAATTGTTTAGAATTAAGTGATTATCAACCCACGGATGTCTAAGTCTCATGTGATTTATGGAAAGCACAGGGGCCAGAGATCTCAGTCTCTGGTGATGCCTGACCTCCAGGTCACCTAATGCTGGTGCTGCTCCCTGAGCTCCCAGACCACTGATCAGCCAGACTTGCTCCACCCTGGCTGCAGGGTCACCCTCCAAAACCAGGGTGCAGCCACACATGACAAAAGCCTGACTCTCACATCAGGCATGAGTCAAATCACAGCCCAGGTGCGCACTTATGTCCCACAGTTCAGATCACTTCTTACGGTCATACCGTGCCTCGGCAATGGCAATGACTGCCCTTCCTCAGGCATGTTGGGGTGGGTACAGACCCTAACAATTAGGAGGTTTTAGCGACTGCGGTGAGAAAGGCTGTCTACGACTCAAGGCAAAATGAATTCAATTCCCACAGCCTCTAAATGACAAAGACTTCAGAGACACCACTCCTTCACTTTGAAGGATAGCAGGACACAGAACAGGAGGGGAAGAGGTGAGCCTCATCCTAAAGGAAGGATGGCTACTTAGAATCTCCCCTCCGCTATTTTTTTTTTTTTTTCTAAAGGGAAACCACGTGGTCCAAAAAGCCACAGGGAAAAAGGAACGCAACAAGGGAGCAGAAGATTGTTCTTACTTCTGTATGCTCTAGATTCCTTGCAAATAATAGGGATTTGTTATGTTGCAGGAAAACTCAGCATCTAGCTGGAGTCCTCCTGCAGAATTCAGGGCTGGAAGTGTATAGGTCTTTGACCTTACCTGATTTTCAAGGGCATTTTTCTTAGCTCTTTTGCAAACTGTGTTAGCTGAACTTCAGTGGCAGTATCAGTCTAAAATCCAAAGCACAAAATTCAGATAGCTCCTAGACTGTTCGCTTTCTTTTATATTTTTTTATCAGTATTATAATGCAATATATACAGAGACTAACTTTTAGCAGGTTTGGAATTAATCTGTTCAAATTGTTATTGTTTGGAGAGCATGCATTTTTCTAAGAATTACCTACCTCTCGTATCCATAAACTATGCACAGTATGGTGGGTTGGATAACATCAAAGGAAGCAGATCTTTTTCAGTAATATATCGTATTCCATAAATCAGCTTGAAAGGTATTTTTCAGCTCATTTTGATTTTTATGCTTTCTTTTTCCTGCTGCTTGATGTAAAACTGACAAAGTAAAACTGACAATAAGCTGCAGAGAGATGCAAGCTTCCTAGTACAGAAGAGTAAACATTTCTCTTAACAGATGGAGTCATTTTCACTTTTATTATCATTAAAAAACTTCAAAACCCTGTGCAAGTGGAGGAGCCAACAAGCTAGCAGCGTACTCCTGGATGTTGCTTTACTGGTCTATTTTCACAGATACTTGTATATTATCTTTAGAAGATTGTGTGAGTTAAGACACTATCAGCTACACATAGAGGGCATCCTCGAGGCTTGCAGTCCAATACTTGAGCAGAACCGCAGCAACTGGACTGTGAAGGACGAGACAGACTACTCTGAGTCACTAAACTGTTATCACTCAAAAGCCAGTATTTTCCACCCCACACCAACACTGGACTGCAGTTACTGCCGGCTCTCTAGCACAAAACAGCTGCATTTTCTATATAGAACACAGATGAGATTAAGAAAGAGAATATATAGGTTGAAAATGGGGCAGTAAACGCAAATAACTGCTGAAGTGGAGTGAGGAAATGCTTGGGGGAGCAAATCCTTGGGGAAGACCTGATGCCCGAGTTGGCAAAGATGTGCAGCTAAACTTTATTTGCAACAAAGGACAAACACCAAAACGTCCACAGGATCAGTTCTTCTTTGCCCCAGTCTTTATGAATCTTCCCCGTGTAAACCATCCCTGCCCTTTTCACAGCGCAAAACCAAGGCTGTTATTCTCAGCCCACAATCAATTGCTAGTAATGCATACGTTAGTGAATGCAGCATCACAGTGAAGCCATTCTTTCAATTAGAAAAATTACTGTAAATAATTTTTTTTTGCTGTCCACTCTTTTTCTGACTACAATATGCTTATTTTTTTCTACTGCATAAAGACATATAGCATTTGAGGTGTTTTACATATATTATTTGTGAGAGGAATACACATTATGAATGACAAGGGTTTTAAACTACAACTGCATTTCCAGACTCATTGAAACCAGCCCAAATTTAGCTATAAAAGCTCCTTGTACATTTTTTTCCTTTAAATTTTCTCTCTATTATTTTATACACTCAAGTAGCTGGTGGTAAATTGTAAACATGGCTAAAACCTGCAGAGATCCTTTTATAAAGAGTTTAAAAAGCCATTTAAGATTTAAGCCACTGGATTATTAATTTACTTCAGCATGTGTGAGCTGTAAAACTGTAGCTAGATCATTTTGTTTTCATGTGTAGCTTGTAGACTTATCATAAAAAGGATTTTTTTTTTGTTTTCACAATAACTTTTTGCTCCACATCTCTTTTAGCTACAGACTAATTTGTAAGAGCATTTTGTTTGCCTGAAATGGGCAGCAATTTAATTTTCTTGATTCTTCTTTAATGTATCAGCAGAATCAGTTAGATGTTGCAAATGAGTAAGGAATAATAATATCCAGAGAAAATTACAGAAATAAAGAGTAAATAACTCAATGTTAAAGAAGAATTAATATAATGGGATCACTCAGAAACTATCAGGATCATTAATGAAATTAAAGTATAACCCATACTAATTTAACAATTCAGTTAAAGGCTACATTTCAAATTACTAAATGTCAGGGGAAAATATGTAAATTATGAAAATAATTATTATAAAGCTCTGACTGGAAAGTACCCATTTATACAAGCCTAAAGTCACCCATTGACTTTACGTGTGTTGATACTCACACTATATTACTGAGCAGAAAATTATTAAGGGAAAAGGTTTAGTTCCATTTTCTTTTAAATATAGTTAAAATACAAATAAAGGTACAAATACACTTTTACTGTATTTCTTGTATTAGCTCCATCTGACTTTTATGATAACTACTTTTGAATTAATTTGATTTTCTGAAATATAGATACACTTGTCTATGTACTTAAGGGATAGGTTTTACTGACAACATGTAGGGTGGTGAGGGGGTGACAGCAGCGTATCAGGGACGAGGCTGAATCGCTGCTGGGTTCTTTGAGTTCTTGTCCATCATACACTTTCATCCGACACCCCCTACCCCCCCAGCAAATAGTTAAACTCTGAGAAGGGGGCCTGGAAAATCTGCTACTGGCGAGACACTAAAGCAGATGAAGAGATGATTAATACATGTCAGGATCACAAGGTGACATCTCCAACCCATGGATGTCATGACTGATCTGCAGCGGAGAGGAGACAGTATTTACCCACAGTTTATCGGAGTTTAGCAAGAGAAGTTTGTAGACAGAAGTAGAACCAGTTATTTGGTATGACTCATTGAATAGCTGAAGCTACAAAAGCTTTCTTTACCTAATAACTGGAGGATTTCCTAGCCACTTGAAGTCTATCAATCAAGTTTGGTATCTTCACTAAGCTCACACAGTTCAACAAAACCCAGTGTATCTAATGGTGAAAGCAGGCCAAATTCTAGGACACGGTTATGCAGAAAGTCTGAGCAAATTTTTTAATCCTTTATTTTAGATATAGAATCCAATTCTGATAAGTAATTGATAGTGTAGGTACCTATTGTGCTTCACTGACACAGCACTAGCAGATTTTAAATCCTGGAAATGCTACTGGTAGATGGACTTTCTTTCCTGTTGGCCCCATGTCTACCCCATTTATGTTTATTTATTTCCTATTTGCCCTTATTTGTCCTGAGCAGAAGGGCAAGTGTGGGAGAACTGAATTTGGCACAAAAGGAGTTGAAAAGATAATACCCTTCAGGGTTTTTTATAAAATCAGTCCAATGAGGACAATAACCCCTTTGTATACAGTACACCAATTGCAAACAGTATTTGCTGTCAATGACAAACTTCTGGCCGTTTCCAGAGTCCTTCCACAATTACAGCAAATTGCTAAGACACCAAAACCCAGATGATAAAGTCAGTAAACATGTAAAATTTGAAGTAGCTCGTTGACCTCAATGTAGCTATTCCTAAGTTAGAACAGCAAAACTACAGCCAGAATCCAGATATACGTCAGATGTCTGGATAGACTCTCTAAAGCCTCTTCAAATATAATCAAATGAATACTCCTAGTCAATCACAGCACTATTAAAACATACAATCAGAATGGTCACGGTCTCTCAAATATAACTAATTTTGTCCACTTTGTGAAAAGAAACATTTTGGGAGAGGAGCGAGAGTTGAGAGGGCTTTTGGTTTGGTTTTTTTTGTTGTTTCAGGTGACCTCATGATTTGTTTCCAAACCTGGAACAGTCTGTTCTTTTCCTTTAAAAACAAACTAGAAAAAAATGTGGCTTTAAAAACAAAAACAAATCTGCAGAAAGACTTTGCTGAATTTCTCCTTCACTCTATTTAAGATGATCAAACAGTAGATTTTCTTGTAAAGCATTCACTGACTCTCGTATAGGCACTATATTCAATTATATTTACTGTACTTTAAAGCTACTTTAATAATGTGGAACAGAGGAAAGAAAGGAAGAGAAAGTGCATTACCCAATTAGAGGTCTTCTGGTCAAAAAATATTTCGCTGTCCAGGGAAGTTTATTGCTTCAATTCTTTGATGGCACTTTAAAGAAAATAAAAATAATTATTAACACAAACATACACACACACATATATACCTCCTGAGATGAATCATTATCTCCACTACTAATTTAGTGATATCAATTACTGAGTTATTTTGTCTGCCTTTTTGTCAGGATGTGACCCTAGCCCAGTTCCTTTAAACTTTTACAGATGCAGCTTCCATTAGAAGCAGTAGAGGCAAAAAGAGAACGAGAGAAGGGGAAACAATAACATGTATTTTCTCTGCAACATGCAAACTTAGCTAGAAAAAAAATGAGCAGAACACCTCACTTGAAGCCAGGTTTTTGAAATGTAACTCTGCAAAACACCAAATGCAAACCTAAGACTGTTAGGTAAATCACATCACCTCCAGTCCCTGACACAATCAGAGAGCAAGAGGGGCAGGAATCAAACAGCAAGTGGTTTCTTTGTTCACAGATCCAAGCTCTTCCTTGCCAGCGCTCAGCTCAAATCACTCTCACTTTCTCCCTCGCTCTCTTTGCTCTATCCCAGAGCAGCATTAGCAGTGATTCTGCAGGTAAGGCTTTGGCTTTTCATCATGGTCTCTCATTGCCCCTGGCCCAGCTACTCACTGCTCCTGCCAAACTGCCCAGCAAAATCCTGCCATACGTGTAACTACAGCTTCTCTCTGACCTGCCATATGGGCTTGTCTTTTGCATTGTCAATTCCCAAACAATTCCATTTTTTACTCTAAATATGAGTTTTCCTATATCTTCTCACCACTCTGCATTGTCAGGTAGTTGTCAGAAGCTACTTGCTTTGAAATCTCTGTCCTAACGATGATGCATGAGAAGAATATAACCCCTGGCAGGTACGTTTACTAACAGACTGAAAGCAGACCTTAGAACAGAAAAATATGTAAAGGGACAGAGCTTATGAAACCTAATTACAAAACAGATACTTTATTTTAAAATATTTTAAGTCATATGGGCCTCAGAAATAATTGAGAGATTACTTTTTCAAAAGTTCCACTTTAATTTGTAAAATACTAATGGAAGCATACATGATTTTTGACCTCATTAACTGGAAAGGTACAAAGAAGCACGGTTTAACTCGTTGAAAAGGCAGCGGTGGCAACAGTGGCAGCATTGCACTGATTTAGCCAAGATCCAGGAGGGACTATGCCTCAGTTCCTGAACTTCCTTGACTTCGCAAAGCTTCCACTGGATCTGAGTTCAGGGGCTTGCAAAGGTCAAAGCAGCATTTTATCCAAAAGAGTTGGCCTTTAAGTAGTTGACAAGCATAAATACCTGGTAGGAAGTTGTATAATTTCAGAAGGGGTAGGGGATAAAATAAGTCAGAATAACAGGACTAAATGAAGAGAAACAAAATTCGGTCCAAGTGAACAAGTGTGACCATTTAGTGCGGGTTCACTTTAAACCAAAATCAAATGAACCAGCAAACAAGTCACCTAAAGCAAAAAGTGCCTGAATAAAAAGTAAAAAAGCAAAGTATAAAATAGCAGCCGCAAAAATTACTAAAATGTGGGCTCCTTCATGAAAATTAACACTACCATAATGCTAATAGATATATAACACACAGGAACAATTTGTGCATTTGCAGTAGAGCAATACAGACAAAAACTCTCTTCTCCCTGCTTTAGCAACATCAAAATAATTACTTATATTAATCCTGTTTACCAACCTTAATGCATGTACAGTATACCACATATTGCTCTGCCTCATCATGAAACTGTCTGCCTTCCTCCTTGCCTGCGTCTCATCCAGCCCAGGCTTTCCTCTTTGCCCCAGCCCACAACTACCGCTGCTTTACTACCAGCAAGACTCCAGCACATCCTGACCCCAGGATTTTACTATGGAAATTTTTCTCATTCCTATATGTCTGGCCTTTTCTTGTCTCTTTGAGCTCATCTTTATCATAGTCCCACTGTGACAGTCCCCTATCTACAGGAAGTCCTATTTCTACAACTACCCCAACTTGTTAGTGATTACTGCCCTGAACCCACACTAGATCTGCCATTTGTGAAGTTTCCCCTCAATGTTTCTGTTCTGTCAGCAGCCGTTTCCTCCACTGATTTTACTGTTCATTTGGCTTTCTGTGCCACTGCCCTCATGCGAGGAACTCCTTGACAGCTTACAAAAAGAGGCCTTTTTTCCACACCACCATAACTTGCAGACTCTCCTATCGCCTCATTCCTCTAGGGACTTCCAAACATAGCAGGCACCTGACTTCCCTAATTGCCCTGTCATAGAAAAAGAAAGAGTAAGCCCCTTTCAAACTGCTAGTAACATTACTATCCAAGGGAAGCAGTCAAGTTACTATTGTCTGAATTGTTTAAAACCAGACAGTACAAAGCACCGCACAGTACACATGGGGAAAACCCAATATTGGCAAGGGACTAAACTTGGCAACTTAAAAGGTGTTTTCTGTCTCTGTTTTTTTTGGAATATCCTGAAGTGCTTTCCTGCACTAAGGTAGAAATTGGCACTTGGAGGTGAACTTTTCTTCCAGTGTAAATAATGACTCTAGGTTACATCATGTGACTTCCTTACCTTAGGTATCCATCTGCAAGTGTCAGTTCAATTATCCTTAGTGGTTTTATTAGTTATTCCTCTAGTACCTGGGGAGGATCTACTTTTCTTCCTGCTTAGTGTACCGGGGTGATTCAACAGAGGTCATGGGAGCAAAATCACAACTCTGCAGCCACCTCAGTTGATTCTCTCCAAACTGTACGCTAACTGCCACAGTGCTGGTCACCTCTGAAATTCTGTTCTGCCTTCTTTGCCAAAGGCAGATGAATTGGCATGTTTCCATGGGAGGAGACAGGAGAGCACTGCTGGGGAAGACGTGGGGGGAGCGTGCACATTTGTGTAGCACATGGGAATGCAGATGACTAGGGAAGCACAGAAGAGGAGAACGAGTGGAGAAGTCAGGATCCGTAACAAAGCAGTACCTTTTTCCCCATGGAGGAGGAGTGCAGGAAGAATACCTCCAGGATCTCGTGGCTCCACAGTCCCTCCGTGACCAGAAGGGTGCTTCTTTACACATGTAGACCTTCAGGGTTTATCCAAAGCACTCACCCTGTGACCAGAGACAGGTTAGACTTGAACCGTAACACCTACAATTAGTCCTCACAGCCTTCATTTTATTGTTTTAAATCCTAATATTAACATTAATAAATATCTGACTCAACCACTTTCCAGGATCCTCTGTTCATTCGTGCACCAATTTTAATTTTTTCTTTCAGGTAGTTGAAGAGTTTCAGCTGGTCAAAAAAAAAACAAAACAAACCAAAAAGCCAGTGAACATGCCAAGGGGAGAGCAGGGCTAATATCTTGCAGCCTTTATGCATCTTCCGAGGCTCTGTGTAAGTTGTAAGGCGTCTTTACTGCACACTGTTGGCATAGTTGGAGCAGGAATCTTGTAATGTCAGCCGAGAGGACCCATGCACAGTCACCAAAGCCCCAGGAAGGAAAGAATTAACAGCCTTCAAAAATGGAAAAGTTTTAAAAAGAGATATTTAAAAGGTTTGACTTGCAGCCAAGTGTTAAACAGTAAATACATGTTTTAAGTGTCTTAACGATTGAGATGAAGTATCATAATTCAGCAGCATGGAATGGGACCTCTTACTGAGAGAGGCTAAAGAAGAAAACTGAACCAGTACAAAAGGAACCCCCTCTAGGGAAGATCTCACACATTTGGGCCTGGAGTCTAGTTAGAGTAGGCCAAAACCTGATACTTTTATCTCCAACCTTTGACCCTGACATCTGGAAACTTAGTTTGAGTCAAACAGAAGGAAGTTTTCTTTTCTATTTCAAATACTTTATAGAAGAAAAACTTCAAGTATCTACAGTCAAGTCTGTTAGTACAAACTACTTTTATTTGTGCACTTGTAGTGAACTCTGAAATATGGAACATTTGTGCAGGAAATGCATGCGTCAGAACTTTTGGGAAAAGAGAGTAACTTGGTGAGACTGGCACATTGTTCGAGGCTTGTATGGGATCCAGATAACAGCCCAGATAAACATCTCCAAGGGGGTGCTGAAGAGTATAAAAGGTCCAGTTCCTTTGATGTTCTTAGATGTTCTCATTTAATAGCTATCAGCCCTGGTGCCAGAAATAACAACATGTTTAAACATTCTGTATCAAAACACAAATTAAATTCATTTAGCGTAACCTGTGTTTCCAAAGTTCATTTTCATCTTTAGCTGGAACACTAAGTGTGATGTAACTCATGTTCTTCCTGGCAGTTATTTTCATTATTATGTTTATTACTCATTTAAGAGACTTTTTTTTTTTGAACAGAGGGATTAATGAATTTAGACTGCACATTATAACATCAAAAGCTTTGGTTTCAAATAAGCCCATCTGAGCTACAGGAGATTTTCTCCCCTTATATGAAGCTAAACAGCAACTTCAAAAACATATCTCAGTTACAGTATTATTTTCTAGTTGACTGAAGTCACGGGTTTTATGTCAACCTGTTATATTTGCATATAATAAATGACTACTTATTTGTATTGTCCGAGAAACTCCTTTAACCTGCAATCTGTTTAGAAGTCAGATGCCTTCCACAGATACCACCTCTCTCCTCAGAAGGATTTCTGATCATGTGAAAGAACAAAAAAAATAATAAAAGGAAACTCCTGTTCAGGATTCAAACAATTGTTCAAGATCAGTTCATCAGTAGGGGGGACGACACATGCAAGCCTTTTAACATCATGTTGCTCAGGCCATTATTAAAATACTATAGCAAACAAACTAGTAAATAAAGAGTGCAATACATAACATTTAGCAAAAATATTTCTCACCTGTTATGTTTTTTGATCTTTTGAGCTTTTGATCACTAAACCTTTGGTTTGCAAGTGATTTTTTTTTTTTCACCCACTATTGATTAATGGCAAATGTGCAAATTCTAATTGGAGGTGCATACAGAAGTCCGGAACTCATCCTGACTTTATAACTGAAGTCAAAAAACTGGAAAATTTTCTGTTTAAAAGAGCTCTTTAGGCTATATGAACTCCGTCATCAGTTATTTAACTAGAAATATTAGAATATTGCTTAGCATGCTGGCTGAAATACCGAATTACTCTAGGTAAAAGATTTTAGTGGTTATTTTCAGTCTAGACAGCTTTACAGCACTGCTTTTAAATGAGTGTAATGTGCGAGTTAAAGGTCCTGCCTCTGCATTTCCCCATGCAGACAGAACACCTCTCATGTCAGTGGAAGACACAGGCCTCAGCTAAGGAATTTTTTTCAAAAACTTCACCTTTTATTGTCCTGCGAATTTTATTGTATTTGAAGGGATTCAGTCAGTAGGAACCATCTATACACATCTGCAGTCAAAACCAAAGTACCATCTCTGAAACTGTTAAAAATTCACTTACATAGCCTGAAATTGCTGCGGATAAACACTACGAAAGATGAATTTTTTTAGAAAAGATAAGCAATTTCCTCTTTGGAAGCAGGTACCTGCTTAATTGTCTCTGGTCTAGAAAACAGGCACCCTTGCAGGAGACATAAGCAAACGGAAAATTACTCTGTCATTCTGAACTATGAGATCGGACGAGTTCTGCTCCATATTGTTTTACACAAGACTGCGTAAAACATTTTTGCAGTGAGATTTCTGAGATTTTCATCCTGCCTCTCAAAATCAGTTCAGCAATTCCTATCTCACCTCCCATACTAGCACAACTAATCATAGAATCATAGCATGCTTAGAATTGGAAGGGACCTCAAAGATCATGTAGTTCCAACCCCGCTGCCCTGGGCAGGGACACCTCCCACTAGACCAGGCTGCTGAAAGCCCCATCCAGCCTGGCCTTGAACACTTCCAGGGACGAGGCATTCACAACTTCCCTGGGCAACCTGTGCCAGTGTTTCACCACCCTCACAGTAAAGAATTTCTTCCTAATATCTAATCTAAATCTCCCCTCTTTCAGTTTAAAACCATTACCGCTTGTCTTATCACCGTCGTGACATCACCCTCCCTGATAAAGAGTCCCTCTGAAACTTTCCTATAGGCCTCCTTTAGGTACTGGAGGGCCGCTATAAGGTTCCCTGGAGCCTTCTCTTCTCCAGGCTGAACAACCCCAACTCTCTCAACCTGATACTACTGTATGAAATCTCCCTCCTGCCTTCGTCCGTGGTCTCAAACTTCTCTTCACGTGCAGTTTGCAAGTGTTTACTAGCTTCTTACAGCTCTATTTTTCATAAGGGTGGTCTAACAGAAGAAAGCATACAGCCACTAAAAATGTTCTCCCCTGCACTTTGGCAACACAGATAGACCATCCCTGTTAATACTTACATTACTGTAGAGTAAAACAAAGAAGTCCTTTCCACAGTCTTAGCTTCGGGCTAGCAGACGACTTCTCCCCTTATCTTATCTTGTGGTCCTCATGAAAGGCCATCCTGTCGAAGCTATCATCCCCGTGAGTGCAGTTAACTGCTCTACAGCTGGCAAGCCTGTTTCTATAGCTCTGGCTGACATGGCATTTGGCTCTTCATTCTTAGGTAACTCAGGCTCTAAGAGGAAGGACATGCTATTCAGCTTAAAGGTTTTGGTTTAATAAGACAGAATTCACATTTGATTTCTCGAAACCCATATGATCATTTCCAGTTTTACAGCTAAGCTGTAGTTTTTGATGCAGAGACTCACAGTACCTAGACCCATTACCAAACTTTACAATTATTTCTTTGTAAGTTTTACATTATTGTGCTCCAAGCACACAGTGCACTAGAAGATAAAAGGTCAGGTGGCCTTTTGGTCAGTGATCCATCTCCAGCCCTGTTACACGAGCAATGTAAACAACTCAGTTGGAGAAGCATTGACCTGTTCTATTTTACGTATAAATGTTGGGAGGAGAAGGAAAAGTTGATGCAGAAATTAAAGCAACCAAGGGAAAAAAACTACAGAAATAATTTGATGTACTCATCCATATTTTGGTATGCAGGAAAACTAGGTAAAATAATATAGATGGGGAGAGCTAATTCTCTCTTTTCTTCGCAGCTCCAAAAACAAATAAATAGCAGGAGTGCTGAGCCAGATGGGTTTTTTCCATTTCCTAAATTTTCTTATGTCTTAACTCAACAGTACAGAAGGGGCATATTCTCCTTTTGAAGCCCAGACCTAGCATTAACATTTATGGGAGTTATGCACACATCAAAAGAAAAACCTACTTTAAGCAATTTATAAATCTGAATATTTTTTCTCTGACCAGTGCAATTGCAGGATTATCTACAGGAAAGTGCCAAAATCTCTCATGTTATTTCTGCTGCTGAATACCTGTACAGAGGAAAAAAGGGCAGAAAGAGACAGAATGAGAGACAGAATGAGAGAGAGAGAGAGAGAATGGGAGTAGAAGAGGGGGGCAGGAAGGGAGAGAGGGAGACAGAAATACCCCCCTGCCCCAGATGTGAAAACTCTTTAAAACAGTTTCTTGGTATGTTTTCCTTAGCATTTGGGGGACCAAAAGCATACTACTTTATATTTAGAACTGTTTGTAGAAGTGTTTCCCTTCCTGACAAGACCTTTTCATTGCTTTTTGTCTACTTAAGCGATGCGTACATGGCAGAAGTTCAAGATGTTTAAACCCTCCGTACATAATGCCATGAAGTACTTGTACTCCCATTTTTTCAGTGCCTTCTGATCCTACAAATTAATGTATGTTCCCATCATTATTTTGTGATTAAAACCCCTTGATCTTTCATATATGCAAAAAAGGATTCCTTGGTCATACATTCCCATTAGAGAGAGAGCTGATTAAAGGAGTCCCTTATTCAGTTCCATTCTATTTCTTTCCAGTTTAATCTCTTGGAGAAATAACTCCACTTCCTTTTCCTTGCTTGACTATTTTTAATAGATTTTGCCCATACATATTCTCTTTTATCTGACATGTAAATTTAAATTCAGCAAAAAAAGTAAATGTAAGCTTTTCCTTTAGAGAAGGTGGTTTTCTGACCATTTAACAACTTTCACTATAAAGTCATTGGAAATTTGCTCTTGGCCATAAGGCCAAAAATCCCTGCTGAGAATCTCTTGGATCCCAGCCTTGAATTCAGTGGAGGGTCAGTGAATCAGAGATGTTTCCAAAAAAAATATTGTGGGCTCCACAAATAGACACTTTCCAATGATACCACGCTTCTTTGACAAATGCCCTGTCCTTGCTGCTATTCAAGACAAATCTTGCAAATCTGACACCATGATTATATGGGAGTTGTCGGCTTATACTGCAAAGGACCTTGGTTGTCTTCTCTGTCTGTAAACTGCACATCCCAACAGCCCACACTCACCAGAGATGCTACCGCCAGCTGGTATTAGATCTTTATGTATTTGCAGTACTAAACACCACAATTCCCCACTCCATTTCTCATTACATTGTTTTGTCCCTCTAGAGGGCTTTATTTCATGAGCTGTAGATTAAATTAACCCCAGCAAAGCATTGGGCTTGCTGTGGCTGGATTGATCTGGTCCCTTATTTACAGATGTCTTGAATACCTCTACATTCTCGCGGCATCTACAATGTGGACCCTAAATTAGGCCACTGACTCAGGCAAGAGACCTTTCCTGTAACAGAACTTATATATCACCGCTTCTTTTTAGAGAAAGGAGACCTGATGCATGGTCATTTGAACAGTTTGGTACTGGAAACATTTTCTATACTTGTCATGAAATATTATTCTTCCACCAAGCAGAAGCTTAAGGCTGGCCAAGTAAACTTCCTCCAAAGTACAGCAAGTGGGGCGTTTCCCCAAAGTATGGCTGATGGTCACATGAGGGTTGCTGCTCTGTTAACAAATAGTGACAAAATATTAATCAGGCTATCAGACAGAGAGCAAGAGCAGTGAGATATACAGAGATATATTTGCATTACAAAATCACCACGCAAAAATATAAAGATTTCCTTGTCAAAACTTTGCAAAGCCAAGATAAGAAGTTAGTACACACAGGGCAATTAATAAAACAAAATGACAAAAGTAGTAGTTGGCATATTAGTTACTATTTGCGTGCTAGTGATCAGATCCTATGAAATAAAAAAGAATTTTAGATGTAAGCTAAAACATTTATTACAGGTGCTTAATCATGAAATCCGCTTAATCGGGACATTTCCCAGGGAACCAAATTAAGCCTAATGATACTTAATGGCAAGGACTGCTGCTTAATTGGGGTGGTAATTCCAGTTAATTGGGATTCCTGCAGGTGAGTAAATGGTACTCAAATAGAGATACTGTATCTGGCCTTCATGATGTTCTGATATTGGTGGTGCTTTGTCACCCCTAAAACAGCCTCTCCTTCTACTGGATCAGCAAAGCAAAATTACTTCTGTGCTCCCATTTTGGTCCTTTCAAACATTCCTTAAAGTTACAATCACTCTCTCTGGGCTGGTAGTACACGATGACTTCTATGAGGTCTAGTGAATCTGGATTTATGGATTTATACACATTTCACGAGGATTTTAGAAAGATCCCACTCAACTTCTTGCCTGACCAAGGAGAAACTTTTTAATAAGCCTTTGGACTTCACGGAGATGCCACAAAGATGTTTGAAAATTGTTGGTAGCAATTTCAACTGCAAAACAGCATGTCCTAGTTAGAAAGATTTCTGCACTGGCTTGTGAGAACAAATATTTTACTACTGAAAATCTCTACTATAAACCCTTTTTTTCAATACTAAGAAAGGGAAAGACCTACACTCTCATGGCACACTTACTATTACTTGAGGTTTTATTTTAGACCATCACACACACACACAGACGCACACTAAAATACTTCGATTTTTTTTTTTAAACCATTATTAAACCATGCTTAAATATTATTCAGGCTTTTACACAGCACCAGAGACCCTGAAAATAAAAACTGCTAATGGCAGTCAGCTTATTAGAAAGATATGTTTTCATCATTGCTTCTCAGAGTCCTTGCTACCCTCAGGAGGATGTGGTACGCAGCGCTCTGTGTGTGCTGAACCATCTCTTGCTTAGTTGGAAGACAGGCAAGTTGCCAGTTCTTGGGAGAGGGAGATGTAGCTGCAGCGCCTGCAGCTACCTGGGGAGAGCCGCTGCCCTCGGTAGGTTTCTAAAAGCACAGCAAAGCAGCCTGACTCTGGAGCTACTGCCTCTCACAAATGCAAGATATGCCCCTCAGCTGTTAAGCTGTCTTGGGAATTTTTAGGAGAGAGGGAATCTGGCTTGCTGCAGCCCCTGCAAAACTAAGGCTGGCATTGAGCCCTTACCCACAGCGCGCAGGCTGGGCTGGCTGCTCACCCCTGTGTGGCCCAGGGCTGCTGGTTGGAAAGAGAAGATCCCACCAGTCAGCTGCGAGAGGCAGCTGCAAGATTCAGGCCACTGGACAACAGCATCCCCAGGTGAGTTCACGTCTAATTGGAGCCAGGGGATCCCCAGGCAACAGACCTTACCTCCAGAGTGGCACATCCAGCCGCCCCTTTGTGAGCTTCAGGGGGGCTGCTACAACCCAAGCAGTGCTGACCTGCAGGAAGACAAGCTATTACCATGAGCTGGGACCCCACAGCCCCCATTTCTCACCGAAATCAGGATGGTGTCTCTGCCAGAAGCAGCTGCTCCTGACTTCTGGCTCCTGCTGAGAACAAAACCATACCTGATTTTTCGCCCTCCCTCTTCAAGCAGCGGTTCATTGTCTCAAAGCGTTTCACAACAGAAATGTTCTCAACAAAAAAGGAAACCTTCTGAAAATAATTGGGGGAGGGGGGCTGATTTTTCTATTGCACAGTGTAGCCGGCCATAAGGAGTAGTGTGTTTCACTGCTCCAGCAGATGAATGCCTGCAGTAGCTCTAGTTTGTACAGCTAAAGACTCTCTCTCTCTCTGCACACGCTTCTCAGAGCCTCCCTCACTGTACCTTTTTAGTCCCAAGGCAACCTGCAATGCATGAGTTTGATTCAGCATTACAGTGGAGAGCTCCAGAACGAGAAATCGGACTCGGAGAATGCAATAATAGCCAGTAAAAGCACCAAAGTCAGATTTTAGGTGTGCTGGGTTTTGTGTTCTGAGGCATTTATAAGCTGCAAGATACATTTGCAGTTTCAACAACCAGCACTTGCAAAAGGAAAATGGGAACAATAACTTCAGAAAGAAAACAGTTTGTTGTGGAGCTGTTTAAGGTAAGTGCTATAGTTAAAATGCAGTGAAATTCTCAGGTGAAGCATTACATAAGATTTAGTGTTAATTTTTCTCCCTCACACCACTTCTGTTTTACTGCAGATAAACTAAAATAACCGACAATTAAATGATTGGGCCAAAATTATCAAGAGTGTCTGTCAATCTATCACTAATAAGTCTTTCTTCATGACAGTACGAGAAATCTGTATTGTAATCATTAACCTAGTTTTTAATTTATAACTGATCATGTGTATTACATCAGATGAGTAATAGTGTAGTTACAAAATAGTCAGTGTGTATACTCTGAGGCACCTAAGTGGAAGCCATTTTTCATGCTGATCTTACACTTGAAGTTACAGATTCTTCACAAAGCTTATCATAAAATATTCACAGAACTAGAAGAATATCAGTGTTACTAAATTATTCACAGTCAGACGTTAACTCGAAGTAGCAGCTGTTTCTCTTCTTCAGAGCACCCATGTAGGAACATCACTCACTGTGTAAAAGGAAGATCCATCCTACATGTGGGGCATCCTCTGATGCAGCATTTGACCAACATTATCAATTTACCTTTCCTCTACACTGAAGGAAATCAGAGGTTTAGAGTCAAGTATGTCCTTGGAGGAAGGCTAGCAGCAGTAGAGAAAACACCATTAAATGACTAAAACAGTGGAAACAGAATTATTTTTCAATTTGGAATTCCAGTTGAAAAACTTTAACTGTTTTCTGCTTGTTCGTGTATGCTGCCAGCTCCAAAACAAAGAAAAGTGATTAGGATTACTTACCCTAAAGAAATGCTACTCTAGCGACAAGAACTTGCACAGACTGCCAAAGCCCACCAGGAATTAGCTGAGGGATTTTGATGGACTCTACAGCAATTTTCACTCTGTAAGGGGAAGAAATGGAATGAGTTTAAATAGTAAAATGTAAATTAATAATCATCATCATCATGAAAAAAGTTGAAATGTCAGAAAAAAATTTTGGTGAGAGAAGATTAATGAGGACACCAAAAGAAAAAGGAGATAAAAAAAAGAAAGTAAACAATGATTAGAAAAGCCAAGATTGTTAGTGTCAGAAATTAGTTATTGCAATGAAATACAAGAGCTCAAAAATGATTGAGTCAGCAGGTGATCAAAAACATAAATGAATATTAAAATAATGAAGGACAATAAGTAAAGGTGAACTAACTGAAAATCAAGCCACAATGAGTTTAAGGAATTAGTAATGAACAAAGAGGGACGGCTCCTCAGCAGGTACAAATCCACCCGAGCTATGCTGATTTAGACCAGCTAAAGAGGTGCCTAAGTGCAATTAGTAAATGCAGAAAGAAACCCAACCTTTCACTCCTGAATCCTAACTGGAAGAAAGCAAAGGCAGCAGTCACCAGGATGAATTTCTGCCAGGAGTATAACATGCTAAAACTTTTCAGACAAATAATTTATTCACACAGAAATGCAGTGAGAGATCTGATGTAACTATCTGCAAACTTGGAGCTATTCACCAGACAGCACTGGTCAAAAATATTAAATCCAGAACACACACAATTCTGAAACATTTTGTTTCAATGTTTTTGATAGCATTATTAGAGTATTTTGCACAAAGTATTTTAAACTGACAAAAATTAATTATGGAAAAGATGTTAAAAATCCATTTTAGGATGGAAAAGTGTTTCACTTGACCTAAAATAATTTGGGGTGGTTCATTTTTGTTCAGAAAATCGAAAATCCATTCTTTTTACAGCTCTGTACCTCAGACTGTTTATGGAGATTCTGATAGTAACTCTAATCTCAGAAGCTTCTAAAATACAATCAAGAACTATATATTTCCGGTGTGTACAAATGATTACCCTTTAAACAATGCAATATTCATAAGCAGAAAACCCTACTCCAAATTCACCTGAGAACAAAAAGATCTGTATTTATGTTTAGGAACATAAGTTCTTAAATGAATGAAAGACTCTATGACATGAACCATGAATAAAGTTAAGACAATATGCCTCTACATATGTAGATGGAGATACTTAGTAATGAAGGCAAAATAATTCCCGAAGAATATTTTGCAAAATATAAAGCACAAAATTGACACAATATTAGGTATAAATGGTCCCTTTTTGAATGTATTATTCGCACCATAGCATATAATAATTCCCTTAAGAAACACCTTCTCTAATTGGCAACACCAGCAGAGTAGCACGCTTAATTTCATTGAAAGGTTTCACATAGGAAAGTAAGGGAATATACTATGTATGCTTACTTAAAGACTTTGACCAGCCTCTCCAAAACACAGGAATAAAGGAATTACCTGATCCAGGGCAAGCGTAAGATCCTAAACTGTTGTTCCCTTACAGTCCGAAGCATAAATCTGAGCAAGAGACACATCTGGTCACAGAAAGGAGCTTTAGACAACACAGAAATGGTGTGAGAAGCAAAACATAGACACTAGCTATCCTGGGAGGAAGAGGGCTAAATACCTGAAGGACCCCTGTGTTCAGCAGAGAATGTGAGACAAGCGTCTCTTCTGTGTTATAGACACACATAAGAAAACACAGCAGTGCTTTCCTCTCTCAAGCCTCCCGATATATACATCATGAGCAATGCCACTGAAACCGATAGCTGTAGATCCATATGAAACCTGGTGTGACTCAGTAAAGAATTTGCCTCCAGTCCCTGACAGCAAGAATCAAGCTCTTCTCTCACTCATATTAAGAAGCTCTCAGCTTCCACCTGAAACATTCATACTTAATTTTGCGATCTCCTTGGTAAGTGCGTCAGGTTGCTTTAACAGATACTGCAATATCTACAGATCAAACTTTGCTTTGACTCTGTCACAGCCCAAAGGAAAAAGCGTCCCAACAGAGAAGCTCAAGAGGGGAATCAGCAAACCTAGACCCTCTTCTCACTGCTGACTTTACTTTGTGTTCTTGTACTTGCAACACTGATATATCATGTTTTGTTTTACAAAAGAAAATTCATTAAATGCTTATAAAGAATTCTGGGTTTCTCAGAGGCAAATAGTTACCAACGTTCGATATTATTAGAACTAGCATGTGGAATAAGCTAAAGCAATCCATCTCAATCTAAGTCAATATAAACATTTTTGTATCGTCTCCCCAGCATAATCTTCCTGCTAACTGCTGGTAAATGGCTGCTTTCTAAGACTGGTTAAAAAATTGTTTGCACAATCAAAACTGCATCGTGTGCATTTTAAACAAGAGTAGAGCCAGAAGCTAACTCTAATTCCACCCTCCCCTGCATCTCCCAGTGAAGTCCACAGTAATGTACATTTTCAATTACTCTCCATTCAAAATTCAACAAACTGTCATATTAGCAACAATTGTGGCTCATTGGCAAAACCTAACACTATTATTACACAGAAACTGTGAGGACAGAAATAGTGTCATTTCTCATTGAAAGAAATGTTCTTGTAGAGCTCCATCCAGCAGCAATGGATGGCACAATTTAGGCTATATGGTTTCTAAGCAGAGCAGGGTCATTTAAATATCATTTTCAAGCAATCACTAGCTCTGCCTCAGAAAATATAGTAGCATCCAATATCTAATTATTACCCTGAAACACTCTACATACTGTATCTCAGAACCACATGAAAACGAACTTCTATTTGTCTCTTCAAACATTGAACAGTTTAATGTTATGATAAATCAGACTGAACCAAAATTAATAACTATCAGGTGCAGAATATTATTATACTAATTCATAAAGCACAATTCACATTTTCTAGTACGATGAATTATCTTGCTAATGAGGGCTGAACTATAATAGAGCAGCTAATAGACAGACTCTTTTAACTCATGTAATGTAAGTTACTTGATACTCAGTTACTTAGTTTAATCAGGAAAAGTATTACTGTATTACATTTTCAAGTTCCTTGGGGAGATAGCATCTCTTTTGATGGAAAGCAGGGTTACTTGGGAATAACAGGTCATCTTCATCAACTGAGTATGTCACCTAACTTATTTCACGATTTCTACAGGTTTGGGAACTACCGAGCAATTATTACCAGCCAGCTGATGGGTGGTAACTTGCAGCCTCACTGCCTACAAGTCACTGCATCTAACTCCACAGTAAATAAAATATAATTTGAGATAATTTATTTCCTAAAGAGAAGAGGGGTAAATTGTCTCAGATATACGCTATCCATATGGGCAGTAACCACAGAAGGGCTACTCCCCCATTTCTTGTTTACGTGGCCATGCTGTGGGTCTCCCCATTGTATTTAAAATGGGAACAATACAGGGAAAAGATTGGCCAGAATCTCATAAAGATGTATTCCCTCTCTTAACCTTCAGGAAAGGTAAAACCACCACACCTGGGAATGGGAAAAAAATACCACGTTGAGTTAGTATGGTATCACGTATGATCAAAACAAGAAGTTCTGCTTCAGAACTGTGTGAAATGTTTGCAACTGAACATGATGAAACTATTCAATATATGATTGACTTCATGTGATGTTATAAATTTGCACATGGAAGGACTACTAGAGTTAATGAAACTCAACTGAATAATAGCCAGGGTGCACTTTCATACATGTCGCAGCACAGCTCAGTTCCTAAGTCTGAGAAGCTTGATTATATTTTTCAATTTCCTTGAACCCCAAGCTCAAAGCTATACTGCTGTCCAGTGAAAGACACTTAGGGAAATGTTTGCAACAACCCTAACAAATGAAAACCACAGCACTCTGCACAGCTCTTTTTTGCTAATGCAGTAACTATCACATCTGGTGCTTCTTTTATCCTAAAACAAAGATAAATTCATATGCGAGAACAAAGAGATATGCATGTCATTTGGTGTTATTTTACAAAAGAGTTAAAAAAAAAACAAACTTTCTGTTTTTCCCATGTCAGCAATCAGAGCTTTAAATCCATGAAAGGAGATTTGCATTCATTATTTAACCACAAGGCAAGACAACATTTTTAGAAAGCATCCAAGATTGACTAAACTTCCCCTTGGGTCTCCTTTCAGACATATCTCCTGCAGCCCCTCGCACTACAAACATTCCACTAGAAAAATGCATCTGCCAGGTTTTAAGATCTCTGCAATGCACCTTATTAGCATATTATTTTCCTGGCCCACCCCCAATCAATAATACTTACCTTGCTGTTACAGTATTTGATAGTTCTTAATCCATCCTACAGTATCTCACTCAGCCTGCAGCTCTGGATGTGTCCTGATTTTAGAGCTTGTCATCCCTGAAAATACCTCAAATAATTGTTTGATTCTCTTCCTAAATCCACCAGCAATTTTGGAAACTTGCATTACAAATAAAATTTATGAATTTCTTTAGCTTCAAAACTGCTGTTATTAATTATTACCATGGAAAATGTTATTTAGTGACTTAGGGCCTGATCCTGTTCCCACCAAACTCAATTGCAGGATTCCCATTGCCTTCAGAGGAAGCAGGATCAGGTCTTAACCTCCAAAGGCTTAACTACATCATTAGTAGAGTTTGAATGGGCTTTACAATATGATTTTGCTTAACTCAAACATCCTGTAAGAGATCAGCACATTCAAATGCTGAACTCTGACGGTGAAAAACTGAACACTGGGAGAAAGCTAGAGGTTATTTTACTTCTGTATTCTGTGGTGCGCGTCAGTGATTGCAACCGCTGCAGCGAGTGCTAGAAATAAAAGTGCCACAGGTAACTCCTAGTGCACGGTCTGGTGCTGGGCACAAACACAGCAGGACAACCTGAGTAATCCAAGAACGCAGAAGGAAATGGGGTGGTGGGGTAAATATTTTTGGCATTATGTGGGTCAGGAGCAAGACTTAAAATCTCTTCTTAGACTTTTGCTTGTTCTGCAGAAACCACCATAAGCAACCCACTACAATAAAAACGGCATTATTCCTCCACCAGATAAAGAGGAAAAAGCCGCATATACAGACATTCAGGGCATATTACAACTGACCTTTGCCGCGTGAAGATTTAAGTCCCGTTCTAGGAAATCATTACTCACATGCTTGATCAACTGTGTGCACCTCTGTGCTCCACTGACTTCAATTGGACTGGCTTCACGTGTGAAGTTAGGTATATGTATAATTATGTTTAGGATTATCGCTTCAACTGTAAGCTCCCTGGGCCAGGCTATGTCTACATCATTATCCATTACTAAGTAGAGTCCGTAGTAGCAAGCAACGCTGTGATAATTGTGTGCCGAATTATACAGCTCACAATAACCAAAATAAAGCACTTGGATTCTGTTCACATATTATTATTGTTATGATTATTTTTAAACTATAAGCACTTCCCACACCAAGTGATGCAACTGCTTAAATTCATCTCTGGGTGAAATATGTGCGACTATTTACTTTACAGATCTATTTCATATGGTTTGAATTACGTCTGATGGCTGCACATTTAGACTCCAATTTGGCAATTAGAGCCACATGTGTTGACATGTAAATTTACACAGACTTAAGCCAGAATCTGCTTTTTTGACAAAACCTAACATCTGATCCCCTTTCTCAGAAACATCAATACAAGTAAAACCCTGTTCACTTCAGTGGCAACTACCTAAACCTTATACCACTTAGAGATAGCTACCAGCATTACAGAATGTCAGAGAGTATGTCTACATCAGCATTTTATTTCAAATCCGGAATTCATTTGGCTTCCCTGTCATCCCCATTCACCACATTTTGCCTCACACTGCAGGGCATTCTCAGGTTGCACAAACTCAATTCCTCCTGGATGAAACCACACTAGAAGATGCCTTCCCAGTGCATCTACTGTGCATCAGCTGCTAATGGGCATTCAGGCCACGGGACCAGAAGGGAGCTTGTCAAAGCGAAATCCCCAGAACTCGTGATAAACGCTGGGTCCTCAGCTCTAAGTGTACCACTCTACAGATCAGATTCTACTTTTAGAACTTAACAGAACACTCAGGCATTCATATTTGGTTGCCTGTTACATTCACTCTACTTACATTCCTCTGTACCAGAACGTTTGTAAACATGTTGATGGTTCCTCTAAACATAAGGACTGATCAGAGGGTCCTCTTCTATACAAGAACAAGCCTAAACATTCAGTTACATATGTATTATTTCTTTCATACTTCAATTTCAAACTCTGCTGCAAAGACATAACTAAACGCTGATGAAAAAGTTAGTGTGCTACATTATGTTCTGCTAAACTGAACATAGTGTCACCCTAAACTTATCTGCTGGGTTTTCTTACTGAATGTTTAGCACCAACTGTTAATACAGGTACCATTGTAGTCTTTCTACTAGCACTGTAAACATTTGGTTGATAATTTTCCTTAAATCAACAGTTCTCATACTAGGATACCTGTGAGGAAATCGATGATATCTGAATCGGAACGTCCTTTTCGGTCACTACTCCCAATTTCTATGGCAATTTGCAAAGCCCTATTTGTCCTTTTGCTCCGTTTCACTAATCCAAGATGAAGATCTTAAAATCTCCCAAGTGGCCTTTAATTAATGGCTGACATGAATACACAAACACTTTCACTCAGACTGACACTGGAAGTTAACAAATATATCTGCAGTCCCTTAGGATTTATTGACAATCTTTTCTCAAACTATGGCTTGCATAGCTGTTGCTTATTTGCCCTCTAAACATCTTGGTTTAAAAGTGGCCAGAATGCCACCACCTTCTTCAAATGTTGATATAACTTCCAGAAGGGAAATGATAACATATTAGTTCACCTTTCTCTGCTCTACTTGGCAAGGAAACACATTGAGCACATCCACGGTAAGGATACGTACACTCCAGTATGTTTAGATCTCAAGCTTCAGCTCTTGAAGCACTTAGGGAAACCCTCCTTTCTGCAAAATTCTTCCCTTTTTCTAAGGATATAGCATCCCAGATATGGAAAGACAGGCCAATGCCTCACACAAAAGTGGAAAGATAATATGTATATTTCCCACTGCATCATAGATGTTAATTCACTGTGTCTACAGCCACTCTGCCGCACCATTACACATGCACATGATGACTTCCTTGACATCTGCATTAGTTGCGTTAACAGAGATGTCAGAGAAATGTACTCTTTTAGGGTGCTATTGACAGGATCAGAATGCCATTGCTCTTTCTAATACTGCTTCCTCCTTCCCACGGTTCAGCAAGGCTGTTTCTGTTTATAACANGTTTCTGTTTATCCCAAAAATATAATTTGTTTATAAGAGATCTCTAATCCCCCTTTCTTTATGGAGGCTCACATCAGTAAGCAGGGTAATGAAAATTTTAATAGGCTACTGGAAGTTTACTGTAGTTGGTGTTTGGAACATGCTACTTATTCACAGGGATCCCACTCATGAGCACGATGGGAGCATCACTGCAAATGACAATCTTCTCTCTCTGATAGGCTCACCCCAGAACCGCTCTATGGAGAGAAAGGGACTAAGCCATGTAATACTCATGTTACTGCTGTCACAATTTACCAGACGTAGAAGACGAAAGTGGCTATATAAAGCCACAAGCAAGATCCCACAGAAGAAATCTTTACTAGCTATTCAGCACGATCTGGAGAAGCAAAGCGGTAATCAGTAAAATAAGAATATCTAAAGCACTGTGGGATCTGCCGTGAAATATAAGCAAAATACTATTACAATAAGTAAGATATCAGCTAAGCTGGGCAGGTGAGGTGAAGAAAGATGCCAAGATACTGAATGCCTCAGATACATCCTGTGCCTCCCGTTCGGTGGGACATGGAACACGGCACTTCTCCATAGGCTTCATATGTACCTCATAGGCCTGGGCTCGTTCAGCTCAGCAGCGGCAAAGGAATTTCATAGAAAAGAATGTTGCATTTGACAGAAACTGCATGTTGGGAAAAGATTATTTGCAAGTTTGCCTGAAAGCTGAGAAAAAGTGTGGGTGTTCTTTTAAAACAAAAAAGGGAAAAACGTATAATTACTTCATAGCAGCTAGTATAAGTAACAATACTGAACAAATTGCAGTGATTACAGAATCCTCTATAAATATGGGTAGCACTATTCTTGACAATAATTAGTGAACAGCATCTTCTCAATAGTATCATGATTAATATTTATTCTGATGTCGTTTTTGTTCTGGGAGATGGGAAGGGGACAAAAGGGAAGGGAGATAACACTCTGAGAGCCGAGTATGTTTGAGAAGCAGAACCAAAAGCATAGAAAAATCTGCTTTATTTTTCTGCTTACTGTCATTCCCCCTCCCCTCAAAAAGGCAATGCAAATGGTGCTTTACTGGTTTTAAAAGTAAAGCCAGAAATTATGTGGAGTTGGGACTGCTGAATTATTCATGAGTTCTGATTGAATGGGATCATTATCTCTGTCCTTACAAGCTAATAAATACTGTCTAATGCCTGGGTACTGTTTTGATCTAATAGTGTCAGAGAAAAAAAAAAAAAAAAAGAAAAAAAAACCTTCTTTTTTGCAAGC
>VYZM01012519.1:5400-30469 GCA_013398915.1 Dromas ardeola
CAGCCCCACACTGGGCCCGTGGGGGACACAGCTCCTCTTCCCGGCCACGGAGCACGGTCCCAGCCTGGTCAAAAGCCAGGGAGACGCAACACTTTGGGGAAGACGGGAGAGTCCTGATCAGGGTGGGAAATCCTAGGGAAAAAGTAAGACTTGAGGAAAAACACCATTAAAAGAACTATTAAAACAGGATTTGTGGAATAATCCTTAGTTCCATATTGTTGGCCTGACTTTAATACAGTAGCATAGCTGGGTAGTTCACCTGAAAAACATCCAGCAGGAAAAGGGACAGCTTCTGCCAAGTTCTACTTTTTTTTTTCCCCTTCTTTTTTTTCCCCCCCTCTCACTTTCACCAAATACACAAAGCAATCCTTGGGCTCTAGGCATTTAAAAATCAAAGTTTTGTACAAATGGTCTTAAAGTAACAGCACATAAATTGACTCTAAAAGTCCTCAGGTTAACAAATAGGAAATTAATAAACCTCACTGGTTTAAAAACCAACTCAGTATGTAGGCATTTTTGGCTTTCAGTTTATCTTGACTCTTTTCCTTAAAATACCAGGTTCCTGGAGACAGAATTTAAAATGAACAAAGGTGGTGGTGTTAAAATTCTCAGCAGAGCCGCTTGCCCACAATTAATTTTTAGACATTTGGCTTCTATGTCTTCCCTCTTTGCGATTCATGTCCCGGCTGTTTGGCTATCCCTGCGTTTCTCTGCCCCACCCAATCCAGCCTTGTCATCACTGATTTTATTTTTCCGCTCCTTCTCTCTTAGTAATGCCCTCCTCTCTTGCCTTGACTGGTCACATGCCATGCTTGGAGAAAAACATCAAGACTCTTCCAGCTTTTAGTAAAGATAAACATATACAGAGAGATCGATTGAAATAAATACCCAAAACCGATTTCAAATTTTGGTCTTAAAATAACGTCTTTTATCTTTTGTCGTGCCTTAAGTGTTTTCAATGTTGTCAACAGCTGAATTGCCCAGGCACAGATTTTAGTTTATGACTCTGTGGCGAGCACGTTAGTTACCAAAAAAATTTGCCGGTTCTTTTTTTTCAAGTCTATTCAAATCTTTTTTTCTTGTTTAAAGTTACTGCAGGATGGTAATGCTATAGATCTGACAGCGTTAGCAAGGCTTCAGGGTGATAGCTGCCATACCTAGTCGTTTTTTGTTTGTGTTTTAATAAGAAAACAATCAACCATTAGAAAGTTTGGATCAGGCTAGCACCTCAACACACTCTCTTTACAAACGTATAGACAGTAGGGCGATCTGACAAGCAAAACTCTTTTTAATGCATTTACTAAATCGTTTTTACCCCTGCACACTAAACCACCCTAACAAGTGGGGTTATGGCTTGCGTGAACGAATGCTTTTCCTGCCATTCTCGTGTAGAGACAGCAAGGCTAAAGCTTTATATATATAATGCTTGCATGCAGAAAAAAAGGCAATTAATTATATGGCACATCCTAATAAAGAACTTCCTCCAGTCAAAATAGGAGAACAGGAACCTAAATGTTGTATAATTGATGTTATTAGCTGCAGCTGCTATCATACTTGGAGAAATCTCCCACTCAGAAACTGCAGTGATGAAGTGCTCCAAGATGAGTAATAATATGCTTGATATTAAGGGAGGGGGATAAAAAGGATTCTAAAAAATGTGCTCTCTGGTACAATAACAGTCTCTCAGAGAACTGCCAGGCAGAATGCACTGCGGGACACCAAAAGAAAAACACACCACATTTGAAGCGCTGTCTCCATTAAACTGAAATTGAGGGGGGGTGGGGGGAAGCGGGTAGAGAGGAAACCCCTTGTATTTACCTAACCCACGTGAATGCTAATGCTCACATGTGTGTTGTAACAAGATTGGGGACTTTGAAAGCTCTAATCAGTAGGTGCATGAGCAAATATTGATTCTGATCCATTCCAACTCTCTGTGGTTTGTAAATCCTCAAGAAAAAAAAAAAACAACTGCAGAACAAACCAGTCTAGACCACAGATTTTGGCTACTTTATACTAGTTAGAAAATTACAGGAAATAGGCCAACTCCAAGGAGGGTTTTTTTGGTGGACTTTTTTGTTTGTTTTCTGAAGACCTGTGACTACCTGATGTACGTGCACTTGTTTGGGTAGCCGAGGAGAATTCTTTCGGGCATTCTTTAAAGCATAATCACTGCAATATAGAATTCCACATGCTTGATGTCTCGGCAAGGTGTTGATGTATATAACCTCGCAGACTCTTTCTGACCCACGCTTTTCATCCAAAGACATTTAAAAAAAAAAAACCCAACCCAAATAATAACTCCTTTGTATTTCAAGATCCTGAAGAGTTTCTAGCAAGATTATTTCTCACCCTGTTATCCAAGCGCATGGAAAGAATCACTCGATATCTTTCCATCAGAGGAAAATCTGAGCTGGAAAATACTTTAGATAGAAGGTTTATCTTACTGGGGATAGCATGCATTCAAAGTGTTAGAAGATCTTTCCATCCAGCATTAGAAAACTTTTCTATGGGACGAAGACAAAGTTTCTGCCTTTACCATGTGGAAAAAATCAAAAGCTTGAGCAACTCTGCTTTAGGCTGAGCCAGAAAGAGTCTGGGTGAAACAGAACTCTCAGCTCCTACTGTAGGCACTGAGATAAGGCCGGGGAGGTAAAAAAATACAATATATTTTCTAATAAGTATTTCCACTAGAAATGCTTTTCTCATAATTATGCTCTTAATATTTTGGATTTGGGTTTTTTTTTGCAATTAGGGAAAACAAAAAACCCACAATCTTTTTAGTGGGAACAAATATTTCATTTCAACGACTAGCTTTTATTATAAATACAAAAAAAAAGCTGATGCTCAACAACAGCAAAGCTGATACAAACCTTCTTGAATACATATTTTAACCTCATATTTCTGGCTCAATTTATTGAAAAGTTTTTTTCCTCTGCCATGGCCTTTCTGCTGTTTCTTCATAGTTGTTCATGGCAGCAAGAGCAGCACCGATGCAGTGACAGCAGCTGGGACAGTTATCCTGCATCCAATGCATCGTTTGCCATAGGACCTACTGGAGTTGCCTCTCACCCAAAAAGGCCCTGGGCATGGGCAATGCTCTGATAATTGACAGCCTGACTGACCTGAGATAAGGTTATTGCCACCTGTGATTTACCACGGTCATATATTTGATTTGGCTTACTGTGTCACAGATAAATCCTCTTTGGGTACTCTGGGATTACCAAATGTAAACACCAAGGTCTTTAGACAGGTATCTGAAACAGTATGACTATTTAATTTAAAAAAACAAACAGAAAACCCCAAAGAAAATAAAAAAGCCTACTGTTCTCTGCACGCAGAAGAAAGTGCAACGGAAAACTTTTAAAGAGGCACCCAAATCTGAATTCTGGCATGGGAGCTCCCTTCCCCTACCGCCTCCCCTGTCTCTAATTGCCTTCAAGAGGGGAACCCTCTCAGCCCACAGTCTGCTGCTGCTCAGCACCCTTCAAGAAAACAACCTTCCCATGGACAACTGGATGACTTGAATGCACTCCAAATTAATCAACCGTATTTTGTTCCCCTTGTTCAATACAAAGCCAACGCGCCCCCACAGCAAGTGCCAGCTCCCAGCGCTGCCCTTCGGGCTGTCACCACCACTTTCACTCCGTAGCGGGGCCAGACCATGCAAACGCTACTCCAATCTCAGTGTTTGCCAAAGCCCATGGCCACTGGTCTCAGGGCACCTTGGAAAGCCCACTCCGACACTTTTCTGGACGAAGTGAAAAGGAATGGGGCGAAGGAAGAATCTCGTCTTCCCTCCCTCTTCTAGTATTTTATTTGCGGCAGCTTTACAGTTAAATTTGCAAGGGATCTCCAAACGAAACGAGATTTTGCCCCTTCCTCCCTGTTAAAATCAATTTGAAAAGTCATATTGCTTTCAGAATTGATGGGATAAAGACAAAGTTCATGGGCTAGTCTATCCATAAATAAATACACGTTTAAAAGGACTCGTTAAGGCCCTTTTATTTTGGTTACGTTGCTAACGGCAAATTGTGCACTGATAAACTTTCCAAATTAATACACATATAAGGGTGGAATCGAGTACAAGTTGATTCAGTTCAAACAAAAAGCAGTTTTGCTATTGTAATATAAAATATCTCTTTAGATTGCCCCTGTGTGAGCAATTTTACCCACGTTACGTCAGGACCTCAGGAGTCCTATAAAATCAGAAGCAAAACAGGTAAGTGGATGCAAAATTAAAACTGAGAAAAATCAATAAACTGAAACGCCTTAAAATTTACTATCTGCTAATACATACAAATAGCCAACTCTCAGGTTAAGATTCTGTGCTCCATATTGGTGGTGTCCTACAAGCAGAACAATGGAAGAGTGTATTTTTTCGCTGCGGGGTGTATTTTCGCTATATCCTTCCTCAAAGACTTGTATTTCTCGTACACACAGATTTAATGTTGTATTTCCTGACATGGATTAGTTTTCTTCTTAAAAGTGTATGTTCTTGAAAGGCTGCACACTCTTAAATATCCAATACGGGCTGAACCAAAAGTCTCTTGGACAGAAATATGCTATATTCAGAATACAGCAAATATTACTTCTTTCCCTGTACTTTACTTTTTCTTGTCCAAGGAGATACACCTTACAAGCTCAAACTTACCAGCATTAAGCAATGGCAAGAAATTGCCTCTCAGAGTCCCTTCCAACACAGCTGCCTTTGCTAGGAAAGTTAACGGTCTTGCTTGATTTCCACATTACTAGAAAATGGAGCTTCAATAAGGAATATTACTGACTAAGCAGTAAAAATGTCTTATTTTTCTTCCTATTAGAAATTCTTTACAAACTTTACAGGTACCATCATGTCTTAGATGTCTTACAGGTAAGCATTAAAAGCTGAAGCTCACAAGAACACACCTAGTCATCTTAAAAAGGCCAGGGATTATAAGGCTTCCAACAGAGCTTCCCTTTCCAAAACACCAACACTTCTGAGTGGACGCTGTATAATGTCAGACTGGAACCAAAACATTACAAAGTTAAACTAGTGAACCAAAAATACTGAAATTACATTTTGCTGAAGCAAGAAGTTTCATGCTAACAGTACATGAAATTCAAACTTGCAAGAAAACAGAAATCATGAGATGAAAAGATACAAACAACCTAATTTCACCTCAATTTATTCAGAAGATAACTGATTTTTTTTTTTTTTTAATGAAATCATCTTGTTCCTTGGGAAATACTTCTGTTTCAAACAAAACTGTATTTTTCAGCAGAAAACAAAATTTTATCCCCAAACGCCCACTCAATCCCATCTGTGACCCTATCTGCAGCGCTGGGTGTGCCCCTGGGTTGCGATCTCCGCTGAGGACAGTCCCCCACACACACAGGGAGAGCAGATCAGCAGAGGAGCAGAATACTGTAGGGGTCAGTTCCTCCAAAACAGCACCGACCCCTTGTCCAAAAAATTTAACAGCATTGGGCTGTATGGTGGTACCACGGTACTTTCAAGGCACTGGTATTACAACAGGTAGAAATACCATCACCACCAGTAAGGCAGGTAAATCCTCTATGTGGAGGTGCACGGAGCACCACGTGTATTTCCTCTTATAGATACACTCAATAAAATCCTTTCCAGAGACACAGGTGGGGTTTCTCCAGTGATTTAAGCCCAGCTTTACGCAAACCCTGGGTGATACTGGGGTGGATGGGAGCGCTTCCATCACGTTGCGTGAAACTGTCCATCAGAGAGGCCAGAGCATGCAAAGAGAGTGTGCTCAGGGAAACCAGCCTGGTTTCAGGAGAGGCTGCTGCTTTCTAAGGTAGAATCCAGAAGAACACTTATGCCATTTCAGATTATTCACAAAGAGCTCAGCTGAGTAGAAACAGTTTTCAGAAAACCAGAAGGTCTTGCACACAGCTCTGCTTGGGCCAGAAGGCTCAACCAAAACCACACCTGACACTCTTGAGTTATTCGAAGTACCGCAGTCAAAACAGTGTCCCTCAACTAGAAGGTCTGTAGGACAACTTATTAACTGATGTAATAGCCACACCTTTCACAAACCAGCAACAGGTAAATTAAGAGTCTTGCGAAAACCCTTTCCACTCTTAGCTCATTGTTAAGAGTCTTGTGAAAACCCCTTTCCACAAAGCAACCTCTCTCCAAGTTATTTGACCAATTGCAGGTATTTGGTCCTGACATAAAAACAAACACAAGTCTATTTGCTTTTGGTTTTTTTTAAAAAAAATACCTTGGAAAGGCCCTGGGAAACTAGAATGTAAATTATTTTGCAGCTTCCCTCACAATGCTTTTTTCTCTACAAGATGAAATATTTTGCTGGCATCTGTAACAAATCTATATTTTTAATACCAGTAGCATGCTGGACAAGCAAGGAAATTTAATGCTGGAAAATATTCTACTGGATTTTCCTCATTTCCCAATAAAATTGGCTGAACTTTATTTGGCTGTTCACCTCCACCAACTAAAGACTGACATCTGCTTTTTGGTCTATGTAGGTAATAGAAAATTTCCATTTATTTAGAGTTCATTTTGCATTCCTACAGGTAGCAGAAAACTGTAACAAACTTTCGCACTTGCAAGAAACAGCATTCACATCACAAGGCATAGACAAAGACTAGAAAATAAAAATCACATCTCATGATCGAATACTGCATCATCTATTTAGCTCAAAATCTATTTAACCTCTTAAAAAAAAATCTGCTCTCCAGGCTGCTCATTCACTGCACAAGGCATGCACTTGCTACACTTTATCTACATTACAAACGTAACAGTGTAAAAAATGTGATTGCAGACCATGTCCCAGTTTTTATTGTAGAGGTAACTGTGTTTTATAATCAGGAAAGAGCTCAGAAGCAGATAGTATCATCAATTATTGGTGTAGGTGCATTAATAAAGGAAGGTAACCCTCCCTCTCATTACATCACCATATGCAATAGTATCACCACAGATGAACTTAACGTTTCTTTCTCCTGCCCACCTGGCTGCATCTTTTCCACAGTTCAAAATGGCAATCGCTGGGTACACAAGTGACTGCCTTCCCCCACACAACCTGCCTGGGGTTAGAGCTCTCTCCGCTGCCCCTGGGCACGGATGAACCTGCACGTGGTTTAATTCCACTGTGGGAAATGCCACGAGTACCTGTAGGTCTCTTGCAAGCACCATTGGGTACCATCCTCACCAAGATCAACGGCTGAAGCAAAACTAAGGCGCCTTCAACGCTTCACAGAAAATCCTTGCCTTGCCTTCTTTTGGGACAGGACTCGTGACCACGTTTGCCTGCGTAAGCAGACCTTCATACTGCTGCTCAAAAATTCTTACCTCGGTGGACCTTCGTTCATGCAGTTCTTGCACTCTCCAGCTGAGCTGTTTCTTTCCAAGCGTTCTACCCCTCGCTCACTCACACACACTCACCAAACCAACAGGAGTGGGATGGGCTGTAAACGCTTACGTTCACGTTCATGATGAGAGACTGGTAATAGGTACATCTATGCACATGTTCAAATTCACTGTTTTCTTGCATGTCGATTTTGCACCCACATCGTAAAGCCCTTAGGTCCTCCCTGCCGCCAGCTATTTTCTAGGGAGGGACATGGCTTTGTGTCCAGCTGATACGCACAGTGCTACACTAACTCCAACCAAAAGACACTTGTTTCCATCAGGACTCGAGAAGTGTCTCTGTGGCAGATACACTCCATCCACTTCTCTTACCTCTTCAAATAAGAGATTAAGACAACTGCTTAAAAATTAAATTTACATGAAGTTAAATCTTCCCTTCCTTCTTGTTACATGCATCAGATCATTTGTATACTGCATTGTATACAAATGACCACTGGTGAGATACTGAGAGGAAACGATGACGTCCCTCTCTCCAGCACTCTGAAAAGTCAGAGAGGGAAGCAAGTTACTGGTTCCCTTGTCACCCCCCAGCACATTCACCTGCAGCACCAGCAAAGTCCTGGCTTTTTCTTACCAAGCACAGAAGTTCATCAAGGGGATGAGAGTTTGAGAAACGTGGGCTTCATCTGCACATTAGATTTAGCTTTGAACAGTAGGACAAAGTGAAAAGTTTTTTTACATTGTATATAAAGCCAGTTGTAAAGCGCACCAAACAGAATCAGCGGAGCTGTGAAAAGCTTCTGGGAGTGAAAATGGGAATTTTGGTCTCCTTTACAAACGGGCAAAGCTAATGAGAGCTGATGGAAGAGACCGTTTCCAGAAGTTTGACCGGCCGCACTGGTGGTCAGGCAAGCTCAGGGTGATTGGCAGGTGCTCACGCTCTGCCAACTTTGTGCAAGCCCGTGGCGTGCTGTGAGAGCCGGGAAGTGGACTGGGAGCACTGGCCCACTTCCCAGGGGGGCCGAGCTCAACCTCTGAATGCAAGTTTTAAGCTGGTTAGACACACACTTCTACATATGACGTACTGGAGTTGAACAGGGCTAAGCCACCTGCCTAGACGTAGCCAACTATGCTTTGAAATAAAGCCTTTTAAAACTAAGACTATTCAGTAGAGTATTTTCAAAACTTTATGCTACCGTACTCAAAGAGCTAGGGGTGGAGTGAAAAGAGAGAAGACAA
The DNA here is from genome assembly GCA_013398915.1 of Dromas ardeola. Classification (NCBI taxonomy): domain Eukaryota; kingdom Metazoa; phylum Chordata; class Aves; order Charadriiformes; family Dromadidae; genus Dromas; species Dromas ardeola. The sequence goes on from VYZM01012519.1 coordinate 13,982, forward strand.
AGCCCCTTCCACAAGGGCAGCTGAATCTGAGGTTTAGGTCTACAAATAGTTTAAATCCCCAGGAAGAGCTTGCAAATGCCCAGCATAAATTCCTCATTCTTTGTCTATTGAACCTTTTCCTACTATTCCCACCCCCTCCCAGCCCAGATGAAGCCTCAAGTTCAGATACAAACCCAACTCACCAGCTGCAAAAGCTTAAAAGAGATACTCACAATAACTCACCCCTCAGAAAAAAAAAATAAATAAAAATCTCTTGCCATTGGCTTTCTTATGGATTCTGAAAATCCCTAATGGGTGGTGAGTGGGATGTGGTCAGTGGTCAGCAGTGTCTCTTGCACATACATGCTTTCTGTGCAGTCCTCGGAGGAGAACAGTGGTTGTCTGCAATTCATTTCCGAACCACATTTTCATCCTTTTCTGCCTGCACCCAACCACAAAGAAAAATAACATCCATGCTGCACATTCTTTTCCCAACTCAAGAGCTGCTCTTCCACTCCTCCTCAGGACAGCCCATCTGCTACAAAGTACTTCATCTCACGGCCTCGCAAGATAAGCTGGGACACAAACGTCAGGACCACCAGGCTTTTTTTGGGGACTGCCAGGCAAATTAGCGCTTGTGGGGATGCCGATCTATTTCTGTCTGCACAGAGTTATACCCTGAAACCACTTCTGACAACCCAAGTCAAACGGCGAAGAGGAGGAGGGTGAGGATGGGTAGGGGGCGAAGCCCTTCCCAATGTATGGATCAAAGACGACAGTGTATATCCTGTCATTGTTTGAAAGCACTGGAATTTTTGCCAGAATCTGTGTGGTTTTCAAAAGAAATGACTGTACGCTTTCTTTACAGTCTCAAGATTTCAGAAGTTTAAGGAAGCATCAGAAATAATGAGAAGCGGATGACGCTGGTTAATGTGGTTCAGCCAATTGTCCAATTCTCCCTGCCTCTCAAAGTAAATAAAAATAGACAACTCTAGTGCCGGCGGTGAGGAGGAAATATCAACATCTTTCTTAGTCTTTCTGTTTCCTGAGAACAAATGTTCAATTAAAAAAAATATAAAAATTTTTCAAACCCAGAATCTCAGTTGAGCTATTTGTTGCATGTAGTTCAGAGTAACAGATTTTGACACGCTGGCTTCAGCTTCAAGACACTGAAAAGGTCTCCGAAATAAAGATTTACGAGATTCATAATCCCATTTTAGAAGCATCTCTCTTAGGCCTTGCTGATCGGAATACTTTCTCTGGCACACAACGTAGGAACAACAAGAGCTATGAGAGGACCTCGACAGATGATACATCTAGAAGAACGTTAATCTTAAAATTTAAGACATTCAATTAATTGTGCTTCCTTTTACTAAATCATATAAAAAGTAAGCCACAAATCAATGTACACTAATTTAACTCATCATCCCACTGTTTTATACAGCCACAGAACTCAACGCTGACATTATCTATGCCTTTCTGAAATAAATGTGCCAGTACTCTAGGTTAAAAAAAAGAAAAAAAAAATAGGTCTGAATGAACAATGTTACCACCATAAAAATTTGCTCCTCTTAGATTTTATACTGCAGAGACTATTGCATTCCTATAAAATTATGACTAAGGCAAATTGTCCTCATGCCACTCCAAAAAAGGCAGTATATTAAGCAGTTTCTTAGCCAGTCTTTTCTGAATTATTAATACTCAACAAGGCATGATAAACCACCACGAAAGTAACATTGCTGACGACACCCAAGAACGCACCGATTTCTCCTTAGTTGATTATTTTAGACATCCACCACTACAGTTACAATATCAAAAGTCACCAGAGATATTGCGTGGTATGTCAGAAAACCTCATCAAATGTTTTTAACCTGTGGACATCAGGAAGGCATTCTGTCTGCTAAATTTTGCCACAAAAACTGCAAGAACATGGGATAGAAATTTCCTCCCTTCTGGACCAGGGTTTTTTTGAGGGGTTGGGTTTTTTTGGTTTGTTTTTTTTTTTTTTTTGTTTGGTTGGTTGGTTGGGGTTTTGGGTTTGTTTAAAGCTTTGGTATACAATATGAAGAATGGGGAAAGGTACAGTCAGAAATGGGAAACTCTGGGGGGGAAAAAAGGCAGTACTTTCTTTCTTGACCTAGATTGGACACTTGCTCTCCTCTCATGCTCCAAGACTGACATGTTTGTGTAACATAATTCATCCTGGCAATCCTTGAGAATACAAGGGCACAGACTGCCAGGACCACTCTGTGAAGAACAATAGGATTTCAGAAAAGTATGTTCTTCTGGTTTTGTTTCAGCTCTCTGTTGCCAGCAGTAATAGCACAGTGTATTCCTTGAAACGGGTGAATATCAAGAACTCCCAATCACAGACGTCCACAGGGTTAATTTTGTATTCCCAAGGACTTAAGTTTAAAATGTATTAAACATTAATCGTTTGCAATGCTTTAAGCCATAGCGCTGACCTGACCCATTAAAACAGAGCAATCCCTATGGGTGAAAAGCGTGTAGTCTTTTTAACCTGACACTTCACACTTCAGCAGTAATGAGACTAAAACCCAAATGAAGTCATGTGTCGCTTTGACTGGCGATAAACAGAGCTAACTCTGCATTACTTGATGACCTCCCATAGTGTGGGAAGGCTCAGCCTGAAATTTTTCACATACATATCTAAGGCACTGAAGCTTTTGTGACATTTTTCATTGTACAGTATTTCATGCTCTCATCTGAGCCCTTTGATGATCCTCTCTGGGATTTTATTTTGCCTTAAATGGTTCTGCAAGTTCCTTTTTGAAATAAAGACTGCTGAACCCACTGTTGATGCCATGTTTGTTTTCTTTCGTCATAATGAAGTATCAAGTAATTGATTCATAGTCATTCTCGTTACATGAAAACTTCAGCATGACCCTCACTGGGAAAGATCTGGTTTCATTCCAGACTATCTGATGCATCTGCACAATTAAAATGCCATCTATTTTGAACCATTTAAAACTGAGATAAGCTATGAGAAGAAAAGGAACCTGTGGAATGCAAAAAATATTGGCATCTCAATGTCTGAACTGTGCAAAGTTATCATAGGGAAACAGTTTACTCCAGTTTCCTATTCAAGCTAATTACTGCCCAGATAACAATCTCACCTGTACTGAATAGATGCAGAGCCCTTCTCATACCTGTATATCAGTATATGATTTCATAATCCAAAAAACACAAGGCATGAACTACGCATTGTTAGAGACATTTACAATGAACTCACTTGTAGCAGTTTGGCACACCACGGCCCAGTGAGTCAGGATCTCACAAAGGCTGGTTTGTCGTAAGGAAAATATACATTTCTCCCTTCCTGCTTGCAAAGCAGGAAGACAATAGGGCATTAAATGCCACAGGTGTTTTAATAAACATGAAGTTTTTACAATCATCACAGAAAGAAAAAAATAGAGAGAAGCCCTTAGTGACAGCTTCCACTACAGCAACCACACTAACATCCATTTTGACCTTCACAGAAGTGATGGAGGAGGCAAAACCCAGTCCAAGCGAAGCTGGTTACCGTATTTCTGATCAATTAATGGAAAACTGCGAAGATTTTTAAAAAACAATGCTTTTGAATGATACAAATAGGTGCATGTGGCACAGTACAGACCATGTGCTAAAAGCTTTCCATTGCATTTTTGTTTCTTTCAAATGAAGCGAGGCAGACGCTCTGCTCTCCTCCTGGTTCAGCAAGGAGTTTCAGGATGCCCAGTGGGTGATACAGGCTCCCCCGCACTGAACATCCCATGTTTTCCCAGGGTGCAGGAGAACAATACCAATCCTCCCTCCATTACTCCAAAATGTTTTATTCCTCATGTGACGTTAGCTAAGCAGGCTTTGAATTGTCACTCACTCAGACTTTAGACCAGCAAGGCAGACGCAAAAATATGAGGAAGGCAAAAACTTCGTTGTGACAGAAACAAGATAAATCTTTCGCATGAATGAATGAATCTTCCCCCATTGGTCTGCAAAGACGGAGCAGCCAGTTTCCCAACCCAAAGGCAAACAAGAATGGCTTCCAGGAGCTGAACAGGAAAGCCAGAAAGGGGATGAGCCAAGAACCACAGGTTCAAAGGGCAAGGCCCCTTATGTTTCTTAGGGGAGATTACATGATTTACATAAGGTCAGAAGGGAGCCAAGGTTCAAGCTATGATCCGAATTCAGACGTTTTTGGAAGCCTCATTTTTTGACACAGTTTCGAGTGTTTCATCTTATCAGAAGAGAGCCTGGGAGTCTGCCTTGACATTCCCAAATTAAAGAGTGCTCAACTAACCACATGCCCTGCAATTCCTCTTTTCCTCCTCCCTTCAGGGCTTTCAGGGACAAGTTTTTCCCAGGACCCTCAATCCCAGCCAGCAATAAACAAAGCAGGAGTGGCATCAATCTACTGCACCCTGGGAAAGCACAGGGTAACCAGCTGTGGAGGGAGTCTGTAGCCCACACCACGTCCCTAAGCTTCCCCCAGCACCAGCCCAGTATTAGCACACTCAGGCTTTGCCTTAAACCCAAGATCTTCGTGCCAAAATAAGAAGACAGGTTCCCACCACAGCCACCCACAGGGGACACCTCAACATCAGCATCTGGCATCAGCACTGAAAAATGTGGTGTGGAGGACATCCTCCTCCTCCTGAAATGCTGTCTCTTTGCCTGTCCAAGCAAAGCCTATTTGCTATAGCTCTGCAGAGCAATAAGGATTCAGTTCTGGGGAGCATAAACTTTACCCATGTGCTGAGCGCTAGTTGTATTTTTACAACTCTGATGTATTGAACATTGGAAAGACTTCTTTTTTTCCTTGGGACTTTTTTGGGTGGGAGGAGGAAAGAGTGCTTGCTCTTAGGAAAAAACCTGTAAGAGATTATTGATATAAAAGACTCTCGAGCATTTAATAAAGTGGAAAGTTTGTCTTTTTGGGGGAAAAAAATAACATTTATAGCCTTCCCAGTGTCTATGCCAAAGCTAGACCTCTTCAGAAGCAAACTCAGTGTCCATCAGGAAAGGATTAGTAGATTATAAAGAGGAGTAAAGCAGAGATTATCCATCACATCTATTGATGACTTCGCAGCTAGTACAATTCAGTGTTTGCTACTAGTATTTTTTAAAGGTCACGCCTGAGTACAGCAGTAGACACGAGTGCCATCCCCAGCACGGGGCCAGGACGCAGAAGGGGAAGCATGACCACGGTGGCCTGCAGCATTCTCTTCTCCTCAGCCTGCAGAATATAATCTGCAAATGAAGGTAACAATTTAACCCCACTGTTTAGTCTGCATTCTGCCCCAGGTCTGAAAAATCCCACCGCATCAGTGGAGAAGCCCCCTCGGAGGTGCTATTAACCACCACTAGGAAGGGGAAGGCACAGCAGATGCCTGAGGACAGCACCACGCCAGGTACGAGGAGACACCATGCCAGAAGCCCACAGACAAAACCCAATATTCTGTCTCAAAACGTTCCATACGACACACAGAAACACACTAAAAGCCGCTTCAGCTCTCAGCCAGATCAAAAGCAAGACAAACTTTTTGGCACGATAAAAGAGAAAGCAAGCAAGGCTTTATCATATGATTCCAATCACAGACAAGAGGCCTTTCAGCCCTCCAGAGATTAGCTTGAATGAGCAGCGTAGGTTTGGGGTGGAATAACTCTCCATTTCTTAGGAAGTTAATCTGCCTAATTTTGGAGGGGGGGTGGCGAGGGGGCTCTCCCCCTTGGGAGATAAGCTGCTTTTATAGTCTTGGAAATTCTTACAGCTGCCAAGGGGTATTAACAAGCCTCATACACACAGCGTGATCTTCTCCCTTTTCAGTGAGAGCAAACCTGGAGCTGCTGGCAGCCCTCTTTACAGCCATCTCCCGACAGGCAACGATCAGGTCACGCCACTGACAAACAGGTTCTCTCAAAATGCTTCCCGAAGCATTACCAGATTGTTTGCATTAGTTCACAGGAGACTTCCATTTGTGGCCTTTTTTTTTTTTAATAGGAGGCAAGGAAACTTTCAGCATTTTCCTCAAGCATAACTATGTTTCTGACATGTTAATTGCTACTCAGAAAGTCTACAATTAGCCAAGCCTAGCACCACTGCTCTCCATGTCTATCACTGAAATCATCATTTCAGACCAATTAAAGAAGCCCCTCACCCACCTGATGAATCGGGTCAGGCTCCTTTGACACACAAAACCCTTTTGTGGTGGATACAATTACTTGAAGGATGATGCTGGCCCTTTCACCAGTTGGATGAAGGCTCTCAAATAAAAGTTTACTGACAGAGTTCATTAAAGTAATTCTGCCCCCGACAGAAAGAATATAAAACTACTTTGGGACCATCTTTGAATGCCGTCCATTCCACTTTCTGCCTGGCTATGCCTTACTGCTCTGCTTATGAACAAAATACTTCAGTTTGCACTAGCATCTGAAAGGCTACTCACATTCGAATCTCCACAGATGATTTGTGTCTTGTCACGCTCCTTGTAATCATCTTTCATTTGCCGATGACCTAATATTTTGGCCACATCCTCATGATACAATCTCCAAACCATGGGGGTTAGAGACAGCAGCAACATGCAGGTCACCGAGCCTGCTACCTTCTCGTGCCTCCTCTGAACAAGACCGGCACCTCCTAACGTAACTCCATCCTCGGGTGCCACTTCCCTTGTGCTTCTATCACCATTTCCTTTCCCTAGGTGTGTGACAGAGTGCTCCCCCGATGACCACCAGACAGAAGAATGACCCTGTTAGCAATGTCCGTTCGTATCAGAGGATTCAGTGCATAGTTCCAAACACAGCATTTGCACTTGCTTGTTCTGGCTACTCCCTGTAATTAGACTACCAGCGGAATTTGTTTGTGTGGTGGGTTGACCCTGGCTGGATGCCAGGTGCCCACCAAAGCCGCTCTATCACTCCCGTCCTCAGCTGGACAGGGGACAGAACATATAACAAAAGGCTCATGGGTTGAGGTAAGGACTGGGAGATCACTCAGCAGTTACCATCACGGGCAAAGCAGACTTGACTTGGGGAAATTAGTTTAATTTATTACCAATCAAGTCAGAGTAGGATAATGAGAAATAAAAACTAAATCTTAAAACACCTTCCCCCCACCCCTCCCTTCTTCCCGGGCTTAACTTCACTCCCAAATTCTCTACCTCCTTCCCCGTAGCGGCGCAGGGTGTCTCTGCCACTCCTTTCTCCTCAGGGGGAGGACTCCTCACACTCTTCCCCTGCTCCAGTGTGGGGTCCCTCCCATGGGAGGCAGTCCTCCATGAACTTCTCCAACGTGAGTCCTTCCCACAGGCTGCAGTTCTTCACGAGCTGCTCCAGCGTGGATTCTTTCCATGGGGTGCAGTCCTTCAGGAACAGACTGCTCCAGCGTGGGTCCCCCATGGGGTCACAAGTCCTTCCAGCAAACCTGCTTCAGCGTGGGCTCCTCTGTCCATGGGTCCACAGGTCCTGCGAGGAGCCTGTTCCAGCATGGGCTTCCCATTGTGTCACGGCCTCCATCAGGCATCTACCTGCTCTGGTGTGGGGTCTCCACAGGCTGCAGGTGGATATCTGCTCCGCCGTGGACCTCCATGGGCTGCAGGGGGTCAGCCTGCCTCACCATGGTCTTCACCACCAGCTGCAGGGGAATGTCTGCTCTGGCACCTGGAGCACCTCCTCCCCCTCCTTCTTCACTGACCTTGGTGTCTGCAGGGTTGTTTCGCTCACGTATTCTCACTCCTCTCCTCTGGCTGCTGCTGCGCAGCAACTTTTTCTTCTTCTTAACTATGTTCTCACAGAGGCATTACCACCATCACTGATGGGCTCGGCCTTGGCCAGTGGTGGGTCCGTCTTGGAGCCAGCTGGCATTGGCTCTGTTGGACACAGAGGAAGCTTCCAGCAGCTTCTCACAGAAACCACCCCTGTAGCCCCCCCAACCAAAACCTTGCCACACAAACCTGATACAGCCCATGACCCCTCTTTAGCTGCCTGAAGTAAATAAAGCCGTGCTAAATGCTTTTCACTCCTGCAAATTCTCAGCAATATCTCTTGACACAGATTAAGATAATCCTCTGACTAGATAGAGGTTTTCTGAAGCTGCTGTCAAAATACATAGGGATTATTTTCAGCAACATATTACCATTCTGGAACTTTGTGATATCTGCCATAGAGAAAAGAGTTTCCTGAACAAGCCACCTCCATAAATTCCGTTTGCACATTGGAAACCACTCCAGGGAGGTGACTATCTGTAAATTTTATTCCTTCATTACTGCTGGTGACTTGCAGAGCAACTGCAAAAGGGAAGCGAGGCACGACGTCCTTATATTTATTTTGGCTCTTCCAAAGTATAGGTACTGTTTTACTCTAAATTGCCTGAACAACAGTAGCACAACAATAAATTAAAACTACTGGAGAATATGTTAGAAAAATAAATACGTAGGCAACACATGACTTGGCAAAATCCATTTGTATCCTGTCTCAGTATTTTATCCTAGTAGATTACAGCATCAAAACCCAAATTCTGTCCCCGTTTGCCACTGGGGTAGTTGTACAGGTGCATCCGAAGGTGAAATCTATGCCTAAAACGTTGATGAAGGGGAAACAATTTTCTCTTCACCTGGATTCGCTTCCCTTTATGAAGCACTCAGACCCAGCCAGGCAAAAACCAACTTCACAGTGTGAGTTCTCACAGGTATCTCTCTGTCAGGTTTCAACATATCAAAAACCGATGACAAAAGAGCTCAACTTAGGTCTAGCAATGTAACGATAAAAAAATAAAACTTTTAAGGACTTTAGAAAGCAAAACCAAAGTGTTCCATAGCAATTACAACGTAGATTTGAAAAGCACAGATGTCTGGCCATTTTCATGTAGGGAAAACTAAGAGGGATGCCAAGGTGCAGCCTTAGTCAAGGTACGCACCTTCCCTCCACAAATGGTGGCAGTCTGACCTATGAGAAAAACTGCTTCTAAAACAAGAGCCTGCTATCGTCAAGGCAAAGGAAAAATGACCCCAGTAACTACACCGTGACTCTGGAAACCCAGGTTTGGCAGCTGTCCCACCGAGACAGCCGGGAACAAACATGGCATGGCAGGCACAGGTACGGGAGAGCAGCAGGAGGCGCAGACCTTCCCACCTCCTCTGGGTGGTACCAACGGCAGCAAGCCCAAACTCCTCCACCCCTCACACCACCTTCCTCGGTCAGGGGTGGCCGGATTCCCCCCCATCGTGGGGGTGGCAAAACTCAGCAAAACCGGCAATTTCACAGGGAAAGAAATAAAGAGTCTTTAAAGGCTGACAAAAGAATTACCACTTAACTATATTTGCTGTGAATTGAAGAAGTCATTCTTTTTTTTTCCTCCTCCTCTGAAGACTTACAAGCAGAAAGGAGAAAACCTCCGGCGGGTTGGTTAAAGACAGCATGTTTCTGTACAAAGTGCAGCTGGTGGCCCACCAGGTGTTAGCCTGGGGGTATTCACTTCCCTGAGCCTTGCAGCTGAACCGTGGGGGATGCTGTGCCGAGGATGACTCCTTCAGTTCACTGGAGAAGCCTAAGTAAAAAATACCACTGTTTAATCACTCGCTTTCCTATACATCTGACACACCTGCTTCCTCCTGTGACTAATCCCCTTTTCTGTTGCGAAAATATCTAGTTATGAAGACGGCATGGGCACGGAGAGGCGGCTACAGGCTATGGCACTTGCCACGCATTCATAAATATGGGCAGTAATGGGAAGACCAGTAAGAACAAATACACCGATCTTCAGTGCCAGCATGATTAACTAACAGCTGCAAAACTCAGGGCCCAACCCAAAGACGGACAAAATGAACGGAAGCTTTTCCATCGGTGGCCAAAGATGCCGATGGCAGCTTTAGCAAGGGCTTTGCTACAAACACCCGGGCCAGATCCTCACCAGAGGTGCCACTCACAAGCTCCACCACCGCCAAGGACGGCCACAGGAGCCCAGCACCACCTCAAGTCAAGCCATGCAGGCTCAGTTTCTGCTTCTCCTAAACCTCACTCTATGCACAGGCTCATGTGGAGTCAGGGCAAGCGGAGCGTATCAAAGGAGCACCCATCTGCCTGCAAGCTTGCCACAGTCACAGAGAGCTTGGGACTGAAACAGCTTTGTGACAAATCACTCTGCTTTCTAGATTTCTGTTACATACAGAGGGAAGAGGCATTTTGCAGGATTATTTATGGGTGGGATTTTTAAGAGCGCCTGAAGCCTTTTCAAGGAGGTCCCCGCGATCCCAGCTGTCAGGGGAATTCATTAGTCCTCATCTGTTCATGTTCCACGTCAAATATCTTAAATCAAATCCTAACTTACTCGTGGTCCCAGTCAAGATACTGACTTCGGCGTTCAGAAAGCACATGTGAACACGTCACACACAATGCAACACAAAGACAGAGGCTAAAAAAAGTTATACTCCAACTTGGTCTGCCTAATGAATGTGTGTATAAAAAGCTCTCTGACCAGACAGTCATGATGATAAAAAAAGATCACTTAACATGCCAACAAAAAAAAGCAGTCACGAAAGAAACACTATGATTTTTGCCTTTGGTTTCTTTTAGTATTGTTAAAACGTGCTTACGCTGGTCTTTAAATATTTTTCTGATCTCCAATTACTGCCTGGAGGCATCTCTCTGAAGAGGAGCATTTTTTCCTCCCCGTCTCCAATAATATCCTATGTTAAAAAGTGGGGTGTTTTTTAAGAAAACAAGACTGAATACAACATTTAGTTCCTATGTCCAGAGTCGCACAAAATTTCTTCCTTTTCTTAATGACAGTAAGTTCATTATGACACAGGTATGCTGCTGAAATGGTGACATCTCCAGTGGTTTCCACAAAGATTTCTCCTTACTGGCACCGCTGCACCGAAGCATGCCCTGAATGAATACACTCCAGCTGAAATATCTGTAACCATTCACGAGGGACACGGTGGTGGGAAGGGTAGTGGTTGTTCCCAGGCCAGGTTCTAGAAGAAATGCCAACATCTGGAAGCCATCTCAGATGGAGTCATTCCTGACAACCCCTGCAGAAATGCTCCTGAATAGACAGAGGGATACAGCCTCCATCTCCCCAGGTGGAGGAGGGAGGACACCAGTGGAACAGCACGGCAAAGCGCGTATTGCTGCTGCCCATCCCAAACATGCCTCACAGGACTGCTAAGGAGGACCAGGCAGTGATTCAACGCTCCTTCTTTACAAGGCAATATGTACATTTTTCCAACAGGGCTCACTCCTGCCAGCGCCATGAGTTGCAACTTGATTTTAATCAAAGGCAGAGGGAGGGCCAGTAGCAACCTGGAATCATCAACAAGTCAAGGCATATATTAAATGCCTGGTCAAGAATGCCCAGTGGGAATGTCATTAATGCAGAGATTTTTATTAGTGCTCTGCCTGTGCTTCTTTGCAGACTGAGCTGATGACAGTTGAGGCTGCAGTATTTAGGTCCAAGACTCCAGCAGAGGTGTCTCCATTAGCTTTGCACTTTTCCAGGCTCTCACCAGGAGATCATTCTACCATTGTAACCTTCAACTGAACATAGCTGAATAAATCCAACTGTGGAAGAATACAAACTATAGCAGCAAAATGACGAGTCTCATAGCGTAAAACAGTGCTATCATGCTTTTGCTATGAATTTTGTTTTTATAAATGTGAATCTGGAAGCAACAAAAAACACCGGGCTTTACCATTTCCATCTTCCCGTTCCCTTTCAGCTTTTAGGTACTTACTGCATTTTGTTTTAATTAGACTGTAAACTCTCCTAGACAAGGATTGATCCTTATGTATAGTGCCTTGCACAATAGGAGAGGACCAATTCGGATCAAGGCTTCCAGCTGTCACCATAACACAAACAAAACAGTATGTTCATAAATGTCAATGCTTGCACTGGTATGGAGGAGCTCTTAAGGGGTAAAAGGTCATTTGCGTATGCACTTTCTTCACATATTTAGCCAGGAAAACTGCACTTCCACTTCTAAGCCCCATAAAAGCAAAGGTATTCCCTGAGAGTTGCTTGAAGACTCAGGAGTGGCAAGATACACATTCATAATTCTACAGTCATCAATTGACGTTTTCCTAGCTAGTTAGGACGCACACAACCAACATAAATCAAAGATACTAGAGCATGCATCAAATTTTAATAAGCTTTTGGAATCAAACTGTTTGGAAATGTAGCTTCCAAGTTAATATTTAATATACTATAATGTTTCCAAGAGGGAATAATATTTTCTGCTCTAATTCTATTATGTAAAAATATGTTTTCTCTGCCAGTAAAACATATGGGACAGTTTTTCTGTTGTTAATAACTGAAGTCATGCAGTACAGATTTTCACATTTAGTATTCTGAAACTAAGCCCTTTTTGGTAAAAACGTTGGCCAAAAATAATCCCAAACAGAAGTGAAATTAATTGCTTTCCCATCATCTTCTCTAAGGGTGAATTTACGTACAGTATTTTTTTAATAGTCATTGAAATGCAACAATCATGGGCGACAAACTTTCTTAGTGCAGATCTTCCTCTGAAGTCAGTCAGTACCAACTCTGTAAGAGGAGGGGTTGCAGGAAGAGACTCTCAGGAAGATGCACGGTTATTCTTCTCAAGCTAAACAGAACAAAGCAGTGCTCTCATTCAGTTGAACCTAAATGCAAATTTTTGCTTCATCAGTCCTCCAAAATGGTATCGTGTGCATGATTTTTGAAGTTGTATAAACTCCACCTGAACTTTAAGGAGTCTCCTCCGAGTACATAGGTTTAAGCATAAGCTTAAGCTTTTGTGGAATTCAAACCTAAATCAGAAGCACGTAGGTTTTAAAGAGAAAGAGGAGCTCCCTACCTAAGCTAGCATCTGGGCAGACTGCTAGGTCTACACGAACTGAAAAAAGAAGTCAGACCTCTCATTTTTTAGGAATAAAGGTGCCTCACTTTAGGATATAAAAAAATCCTGACTCTTACTGCTTAATAAACCTTAGCAAGTAGTTTTGTCCTAAAGAACATCTTTGCAAATATGAAAGCCAAATACACCTTTCTAGCCTTATAATGTTTTTCATATCGCATTTCCTAATACTGCAAATGCTGTAATAGGGAAGAAATTACAGGAAAAACTTGCTGCATAATTTCTTTGCTGTTGCCAAACTGCCTCCTCACCATTCTAACTCTGAAGAGTTTACTTCAACAGCAGATAAGCTCTGACACAAACCAACTGCTGTAGCTTTTGCCTGACAATAGAAGAGAAACAAAAAGTGTTCAAAGCTACTGCCAAATACTCGAAGTATGGAAGCGAGTTAACTAGCAAGTACCATTCCTGGTTTGGGCCCTCTTGATTCAGCAGGCAAAGAAATTGCATTTTATTTTGCACGACACCATGCAATTCTGGCATGTTCAGCTTGAACCCACTTAATATGGCATGGGAGATGCAGATCACTCTGACAGTGATGTAGAAAGGGAAGTCCTAACAGAAGCGACGCATCTCAAATGTCAACATAAAGCAAGATACAGGAGCAAAGAAAAATAGAAACCAAGAGCTGGTCAAGACTACATACATCTTCTGTAATGAATTTATCATATCAAAGCAAGCTAATGATTTCTAAATATCTTGCTCAGCTCCATAATATACTTTGCACAAGGCTTTGGAAATTGCTCAGATCGTGCCAGCGTACAGACCTAAAAGCATCATCCTTTCACAGCCTTTTGCCCTACAATACTGTATCCCCTAAATGTTCGCTAAATATCTCAACTGATATCAAGAGATAACCAATGTCTGTGGTCAGAGAGTGCAGGAACTACCTGACATCCTCGATTTCCAGGACATCTGAAATGGCCAGCACTGGTTTTATTTCTTTACCTGGAAAGTTAAGTTAATGATGCGACCCTTCCAGCTCCAATCAGACACATCTATGGTTATTACAGCCTGTTTATATGCTTCACTTTCAAGAGCTAAGCTGAAAGATGTTTCAAATTGGAATTTCAAAGTTCACCACCATCCACTGTCGAACCTGGGTAGGCTTCTCAACAAGTGGGAGAGGGAACGCTCCATCTCTGATCCAACCGTGTGAGGAAACTGGGCAACAAGCGCTCCTCTGTGGAGGAAAGGTGTGGGGATGACTCCGCAGCGATTATCTACGCATCCTTCTCTTTCATGGGCACTCTGACCCTAGACCAGAGGGTGGGTGCCTGCCTTGACCCTCCTAGCAGGGATCCCTGCAACCCTCCAGCTTCCCTGCTGCACAAGCACACACACATTTGATAGCAACCCAACCCAACCCACCCCACCCCACCCCACACGTTTCTCCCCTGGACAGGCAGGACCCCTGGCAGGGGTGCTGCCCTCCGGCCCTGCTGCTCCTCTACCGCAGGCGACCTCCACTGGAGCCTCCGCTGAGGGTCTCCAGAAGTAAGCTAGAAATGAAGACTAGCCTCCAGGCTCCCTGCCACTCCTCTCCAGGTCGTGGAGCTCCCTGCCAGCTTGCATAACATTTATTCTATTCAAATTTGATTTCTCAGTGCTTTTTCCTTCCACGCCAGTGCTGATCCCACTCCACGCGCTCTGCAAGAAGCCAGAACGCGGTGGCCATTTATTAAAAGAGAGTTGCAGCATCTTGCACTCAGTTTTGCAAGACCACACGGTTAATTTAACTTAGCATGAGGGGTGACCAGTTGAGGCCTTCCACAAAAGAATCGCACAAAATGCAAAATCATTTTATCACTCATTTCTTTATCCAGCAAACCCTTTGGTTTGGCATCTGACCTTCCAACCGCCGCTCCAAGAATCCGCGCTGAAAAAAACTGACCTTTTTTCTCAGAGTTGCAAAGTTGTCACACGCAATTATCTGCCCAGCCCAAACTTGACAACGCGATGACGAAAGAGCTGACAGGCCCTCCCAGTCAATAAAGCCGGACCTGACCCTCAACCAACCAACTCCCCGAGCATCCTTCGGTCCAGGCGGCATTTGAAACCTGCCGTTATAAAACTCGAAACCTCGTTTAGAAAAAAAGGCAGCCCTGGGTTTATTTGCCTCGCACAAGGGAAGCAAACAGGGCTGCAGCAACCCCGGAGCCACCCAGAAGCATTCGCTTGCCCTGCCCTCCTTCAAAGCAAAGAACTGCCATAAAGAAAATTTAAAAGGAAAAGCAGCAGATGGAGCTTATTCATGATTCTGCAAACAAGTTTAAGAAACAAACAACTTTGTCAGAGAGCGGGTGGAGAAAGGATTCATCTTTGGACTTCCCCCCCCGACACCCCCCACCCCTTAAACAATCCACAGAAATCTGTCTGCTGAAAGGGAATATGAATGGGAAAAAATCCGGCTCATGAGCCAAGGATTGAGTCGCAAATGCCTGGGGATTTTTGTCAGCTGGCCAAATAGGGCGCTCTGGCTTGTTTTCATTCTTCCTGCCTCCCATTACCTGCGATCGAAACATTTTATGTGGGTACGGGACAAATCCCAGCACATCAGGGAACACGGGGGGCTGACGGCAGCAGCAGCCGGACGAGCGCACACTCTCCACCAGGACGACAGATGGGGAATGTCCCTTGATATTTTAATTCGCAGAGCTCACTGAAGCACCAGTAAGTGAGGCGAAAGCTCTTCAACTGGCATGTCCCCGAGGCAGAGATTGCCCCCTGCCACCATAGAGGGGCCTCGGCACCACCAACCCCCTGGCTCAAGCCTTTTTCCATCTTTTTCCCGGCTCATTTGAGGAAAAGGTGTAGGTATGGTGGGTTGTCCACCCCGGGGCTGAGCCAGTGGACCACTGTGCCTTGGCTTACGGCAACCTGCTGAAGCGAGCCCCCCTCTGCAGTAGCAGGTGCTGCCCGGCCCGGGGGTCTGCCCCGGGGCCACTGGCCAGGGCTTTCACCCAGGGAGCCCCGGCCAGGGTTGTGAGCCATCATCCATCCTCGGGGGACTTGATAAATAAAGGAAAAACAGACGAAAGACGGGAAAAGCAGCTGTTTGGAAATGAACTGTAAAAACATCTGTAGCGCACCACTGACTGACTGCCTCTGGCTGCGGCTGCGGAGGGTTTTAAAGGGCCACGATGCTGCAGCGCAGGACGAGGGCTTTGCAGCCCCCCCGAGGAGATGCACACTGGCACCAAATGGCACCCCAAAGCAAGGCAAAAAAAACAAAAACAGAGGAAAAAACTGAGTTGCACCGCCACAGCAAGCCCTCTACTTTTGGGACCCATGCAAAAGAAGGAAGGAGGAATTAAACTATAAATAAGGAAAAGTCCTTAATAACACTGTACTACAGCTCACAGGTGATGTTCTTTTGGCATCAAAGGGAGGTTTAGAGAGGGCTTCACGACGTTTTAATTTACTGCTGGAAGGCCAGCGGCTGCACTACTGGAAGTGGTTAGTTCACACACAGATGAACTCCGTCGCTGCCTGCACTTGACTAGCTGACAACAAACCGAAGAAACATTAAAATCAATCTATTTGGCTTCGGTGCGTATCATTCCAACACAATTTTATGCATTTGCTTCAGACTTAGGCGGGGGGGGGGGGGGGG
>VYZM01012519.1:30851-61240 GCA_013398915.1 Dromas ardeola
AGGTCCGGGGGGTTTTGGGTTTTAGTTTTGTTTTTTTGTTTTTTCTTTTTTTTTTTTAATGTATCAATACTGTAGTGGTCCTTCCAACAGAAAAAACAATGCTCTGCCCTCTGCACAGCTGTACTTCATTCCTTTTTTTACATGCATTCACACGCGCAGTATCTATATTAGGTCTACCTACATTTAATCTTAAAATGAAAAAAAACATGAGGATTTTTGGCAATGCAGAAAGCAAGAGAGACCGTCATCTTACAAGCACTGCAATGAAATCATGTCACCATTTGGCTAGCACACAAACTAGGCATATCCATAGGTGTGTATACGTGCGTGCATGCAGGCAGAGATGGAGAATTCGGGGGGTGGGGAGGGGGCATCACTTCCTACTGTTTTCTGGGGTACAGATTTAACAGGGAACACTTGTGGCTACTGTTTATGAACCCACCTCAGAACCAACGTCCTACAAAAACCACTTAAAGGTTCTACATCGCACTACCAAATCATTTACATTAACTTCTTCAGGTTCATTAGAACAAGAGAGGACCCACCCATGGACTGGGCTTCAAAACAAATATGTAAATTGTGCCTCTAATGATAAACTGTCAAGAATTCCAGCACGAAATAAAACGTGCAAAACTTTTGGATGCACCAAAAAAACCCCAAACCAAAACAACAAACAACAAAAAACAGAAGAAGGAAAGACAAGCCATACTTTGAAGGGAATAACAGCCAGCATCAAAAGAAGCACCTCTAAGGCCACCTGGAGAACCAGGACAGCAGATCCTAGCTCTGGAGCGGGGAGTCCCACATCCTTTGGTGGCAGAGACAGTTTAGAGGTTGCTGTCTGCCTTTCTGCTTCCAGGATGCCATTCTAGACATCTCCTCATCCCCAATGGCTGTTGTTGGCCCCTCATTGTGCTGAGTGAAGCGTCTGTGGAGCCAAGCTCCAGGTCAGATTTGCAAAATGATCTGGCTAATAAAACAGAGGGAAAGGGGTTGAAAATCAGGATTACTGCTGATGCTGTGGTTTGCTGGTACAGTGAATCCAGCTTTAAAACTCCTACTACCAAATAAAAAAAACGTGATAAAGAACCAAGATATGGTAAAAATTTCCTCTGGTGGTTTAAGCTTGCTCCACTCTTTGCTACCTATGCAACATTGTATTGGCAGGCTCCTGGCCAAGTAATCTGTCAGTCGGTGCCTCCCACAGGCAACATAAAGCCAACATAAAAGCACCGAGGTAGCATTAAATCCCATGTCGTCTGTTCACAGCTGATCCAGATCACATCCGTACTGCAGAGTGATCCGGTCTGAGGCACGGACCTGGGGCTGGATCACGGATCCACGGCTGAGTCATTGCCTCACATGAATGAGTAGGCAGGACAATTGACAAAGCACTGATGAAATCTGCTTCCTCCATTTAACAGTGCCATTACCTCTTCTGTCCCGAGCTGTCAGCCAGTAATTAGGATCTTGCAGGTTGTTTCCATTAGGAGATGAAATCGGAGCCAGGTATAGAGCTGGCGGAAAAACAGGATTTCCAGTTGTCAAGAAATTTTCATTTCTTTCGAGTATGGTTTTGGACTAAATTGGATGTACTTTTTCTGCAGCTGGGGACCATGGTTAAGATCCTCCAGTTATACCTGAGCTGGGACTGGGGGCCCTGAAACTCCCAGCACCTCCTGCCACAGGGGAGGGCTGCCACATGCAACATGTCTCTCCTGGACTCAGGATTCAGAACCAGCTCAGCAGCCCAAGATCTTTCAAGTGAAGCAATCTAGGCTCAGCTACTGGCATTTCCTCCTTGCTCTTGACAAGTATATCCTCGAGCTAATACACCTGATTTACAGAGGATTTGTCCACATGCAATGTCCTACTCCCCTGAATACAGCGGGGGGCTCTGCTGTGTTCTCCAAAGTGTCTTTCGCATCCCTCAAGCTGCAAACCAAACTGCAAACCAAACATCATTTATGTTCTGAACACAAAGAAGTAATAAACGGTCGCAACAAAATTCAAGGTCTGAGATTAATTTTGTCAGAAGTGCCTAAGAGAAGCGTATGGGAAGAAGCAAATCCTGCCTCTTGGAAACCCGTTGGCTCAAAGAGTAGAGAGGAACGATGTGCACTTGGCTGCAGATGCCTCCCAGGTGAACCAGGGAGGGTGAGGGTGCTTCATAACACACTCGCTTTTCCTGAAAGTTGCTATGAAAGGCGTCTTTCTGATTTTTAACTTATGAAAGGGGAAGAAAATTTAAAAAATCTTGAACTAACTCTCGTTACTTAGCTTGAAGTGCTCCCCCCCATCAAGCACTGCAGTTCTCAGAGTTATTAACCCTACGAGGATTTGGCCAGCCAAATGTTACTCCTTTTGCCAGTCTCCACTTGCCAGTTGCCAATGAGTAGTTTGTGAACATCCCAGATCTGTTAGTTAGAATAATCCACTCCACTGTTTTCTACGGTTAATTTCCAGGGACTGTCAGCTGCACACAAGCAGTTCACAGCAGCAGTTCACGGCCTGACCCACTGACTTGTTTAGTGGACACTAAATCTGCAGCTTCTTTTCATTCACATATACAACCCTACTAAAGTCTTGCGCTCTTATGCTTAGCATCAGCAACATGGACATTTTTGCAGGCTTCTGGGTAAGGATGTTTCTTTCTCCTGTTTTTGGTCTAATAGTTTTCCAATACAAACACATTCTAATTCAAAATTCCCTTTTTATTATCCCATACTCAGCCAAGTTTTAACCCCTTCACCAGCATCCCTGCCGATGTATTCACTTGTTTGCAGACAACAACATAGGAGGCAGCACAAATACAGTTAAACTAATTTATTTTGCAAGAACAAGTATCTGTGAAATTTTTTTTCTTTTCTCCAACTCCATATCCTTCTATTTAATTGTTGTCAACATAATTAAAACACACTCCTATTAGTAATAGTCAGCATCAACATGATTCACATTTTCCAAGATAAATACTCAGAATCCAGGTCCCAGCCACGCAAGTAGCAGTATCTGTCTCTCATGTAGGTAGATTCCCAGTTGTCCAGTCACTTGACTCCACCTCCTCAAAAAAAAACCCAGAAAACAAGCAGATTCTTGCAGGATCCAAAAAACACACAAAAATACAGCTTTGCCCGCAAAACACAATGCACAGCGCGTGGAGTGGGGCCAGTCAAAACAGCCCCATCGCAGGACCACCACTTGGCAAAGGTGGCAGAACCGCACGGTGTGGCTGGAGGCTCAGCTCCCACGTCCACTCCGTATCCATGGGACAGTGATGTCCGTGGGTACCATTACAGTTTGTGCTGGCACTCGCTTTCTGAGTCATTTCAGGACTTTCTAAGTCAGTTGTAAGATATCCCTCCGGTCTTGAACCAGAACTTGGCATAAAAAACCCCCTGACCTAGGACTGCATACTTTTGTTCAAAACAAAACAAAACCTTGAAACAGCTGTTTGCACTCTTTTTTTTTTTCTAATTGTAGGTATGTCCAAACCAAACAATCTTGCCTCAAACGCTTACCACTTGTGTGTCTTCTCATAACATAAAGCCCATATTAATAGTGGGTTTACTCTTTTTTATAGGTCTGGAGTTTACCACTTGGGTATACGCCCAAGGACCTTCAATGAACAGGTCTAGAACTGAAATAGCCGTTACTGCTACCTACGTATTTCTCATCAGCGTAACACACCTCGCCTGGTGCAGAATCTGTCCAGCGGACCAACAAGAAGGGGATTTCTGCAGCCACCGTGCAGCTGATGCCTTTGTACCATCCATATTGCACTTCACCTTATTCCCAAATTGAGGAGTTTTATCATGAGTCTTGTAATACACTTGTATTTCTTTTCACACATTCAAAACCCTTGAGTTGGTCACTAAACTAAAGCCAAACTCCTTTTAGTATTAAATTATATATATAATGGTATGTCTCTAGGCTTCTGCAGGAAAACTCAAAAGAAAAAAACAAAACCCAAAAGCAAAGAACAAAAATATTAAACATCTTGCTCTTTTCAGCCAAGACAACAACCTGAGGAGTTTGATCTTTGTTGCTCATTTCTGCTCTAGAAATACACACAAAAGAAAGGCTGGCAATCCCACTCCCTGCAGTTCTCATGTGGGGAAAGGCTGGTGGGGGCCTTTCCTGATGGGGAAATCACAAAAAGCTGTGGTCGTGTGCCCATGGCAGCCTGCTCACAAGCTCCTGTCCTGACGGCAGGCTGCTCTGAGGCAATGCCCGAGCGAAGCCTTCCAGAAAAGAAGGCCAGCAACAGGCGAGTGAAGGGACAATTTCCAATAAAGCCTCCTGTCGCTGCTCTGTGACAAGCTCAAAAGCTGAAGGATCTGCCCCCTTTTCAAATTGCTTAATCAAAATATAGAGTCAGCAAAGGCTGCTGCGGGGCTGAGGCTGATCCCTTGGTCTGTGCCGTGACACTGAGCAAGTCACACTTATTTACTCGCATGCCTCAGCTTAGCCCTGAGCGGAGCGAGCAGACACCTCTTGGGCCTTCTTGGTCTCTGGTGATCTGTAAAGTGCTTTGGAGAGAAGGTACAGCCACAAACGATTAATCACCTCTGTTGAGCACTGAAATGGTTCATCATACAAACAGGTAAGACACAAAAGCTAAATCCTTCCCTCACGTGCATGATGAAGTCACTGAAGAGCTCATCCAGGACACAAGCAAATGCCCTTTCAGGTGTATTCTTAGAGCCTAGCCTAGGTTGAAAGCCATCATTCTTTTCACCTGATGGTTACCTCTGTTCTTTGGCTTTTAAAGGTATGAACTCTGTGGTCACGAAGCCAAGGGACAGGTAGCATTTCCCCACAGGTTCCCACCATTGTATTGCTGACGAGCTACATGCTGCTTGCACCACAAACCAGAGAGCCCTAACTAGACAAAGTCAGATTCACAAGATCACAGAAACAGCCTTAATGGACCAGACCAAAGACTCAGTCAGCCCAGCATCTTGTCTCCAAGGGTGGCCAGTAAGAAATGTTTAGAGACAAACACAAAGCAACAGATGAGACAGAAGGATCTGTACCCTGACACGTAGTCTTCCAGCCACCAGAAGCTTAGCAGCTTCCTGGGAAATGAAGATCATCGCATCTATCAGTTACCAAGAGATGTATTATCTCCATCCTTTTTTGATCCATTCATACCTCTGGCCTCTACAACATCCTTTGGCAATGGCTTCCATAATGTAACACTGACGCACTACAAAGGGAGTCTTTCAGGGGGTGGGGGAATAAATCGCACTTACATGACAAACTGAACAGGGACTGATAAGATACATGCAGCCCGCAGACAGACTGTAAGCCAACCAAAAGTTGGTAAAACAATGAATGCATAAGGACGAAATTAATGACAAAACCACATGTTCTGAGATAGAATCTGAGAAAGACAGCAAAGGAATTTTTGAAGTACTGTGGCAGAAGTAGTTATGAAAAGGCAAGATCGAAACTGTGAAAGAAATATTTATGCATGACTGTATAAAAAGAACTGATTTTTCAATTATTTTTAATAGGAAGCAAAAAAATTGCTCCAAAGTATAGCGACCTGGTTATTTTCTTTGCACTCTACAAGCTAACCTGCAGAAGATGATACTTTTTCCCCCTGGTGTTTTTCACAGTGTATGAGATGCATGTTTTCTGCATAATTTGTCTGGACTAAACAGTTTAATCTTTGCCCACTCCGTATCTTTTGGCTGGTTCTCTCATTATAATCCGACTCTTGCAAAAAAGAAGAGGACAACTGTTATGCAGAGATCCATTGACAAAAATGGATTCAAGAGACCAACTAGGTAGCTCCAAATGGTAAACTGAGCTCATAGCAAGAAAAACCCTCCAAAATGAAGTAAATGAAAAATGAGATTTTCCATATTTAAAATATTTTCTCCAAGAAAAATGGCTGGGGGCTCTTAAAAAAAATGAAAGAAACTTTTACAAATATCCACCGCATATGCCAGTAAAAGGATGGAAAAAAGAATCTTTCTTAATGGAAAAGACACTCTAATTTTTTCATTTTCTTCCCCTTCCCTTTTTCATTTCCATTTCAATGAAAAATGAATAATGTCCTTAAAAAGCCCAAACCATAACACTTCAGCTCTTTCGTTAAAAAAACCTAAAATGTTAATTTTTCAAAAAAATTGACCAACAACAATGCTGAAATCCAGCAATGCAACTCATGACGAGTCATACTTATGCAATACCAAAATTGGTATTTACCAGAAGTAATCAGAAAGGCACCTCTCACCTCCGAAGGTGAGAAGTAGGAGGGTTACTTTCAAGCCAAATCACATCTTCTCACTGCTGGTAGCTACGGCCAGCTCAGACCCCAAAATCATTACAAGCTGGTGGCTCCCAGCACTTGCAGGAGAAGAAGGGGCAAGGAAAGGCCGTGTCCAGCCCTCCCCCTCCATCAGGTATGCTGAAGAATGGTTTGAAATAAATTTATACCTGTGGCAGGCATGCTCAGGCTGGTGCTGGGAAGTGGATGGGTCCAGGCTGGCACCCAACTCATCCCCCAAGGAGAACCAGCCAAGGACAGGGCAAAAGACGACCTGCAGCAGGAACCCTGGCACCCACAGCCCAAAAGCCTTTTCCTGCTTCTTGCAGGTGTGGTTGAGACTTAGGTTGGAGCACCACTGAAAGTCAACGGTAGCAAAATTACAGCAATTTGCTTTGCAAACTTGTCCGCTCCCGCAAAACATTGCTCATAGGGTAATTCAGCATCTACAACTCTTCAGAAGGTTCTTTCAATTTCTTTAATGTCACCATTTACCATCCCTTCCACAAAAAGCGTTGGATTTCTGCAATGCTGTCCCAGCCACTGCCAGAAGTACAGCAGCACCCTTGCACGCAGCCTTGAAGCCCAACCTGCTCGCACAGGGCGCCCGTAAGCCACCTCGCTCGCTCCCATGTTCACCTACTCACCCACCCAGGGATCCATGCAGAAATGTTCTTGCCTCCCGCTCCCCAACTCACCTATTTTACCAGCCCCACATGTCCCACATGTCTCTCCCCTCCATCCTTGACCAACGTGGGCGTCCGTCACCAGCCTCTAGCCGCTTTTTCCACCCCAGCCTGGCTTACTGCTGGTCTCTTCTCACCACCACCAACCAGGGGCCCGATTCACTCTATGAATTCCTCCCTGACACGTATTTCAGAGGAGCCCATAAGCATCCACACTCACCCCAGCGCCCACCGTCTCTCACCCACGAGGGCCAGCAGTTCACCACTGCACACCACAGGGTGTACGAAGCCAGCCTACAAGGCACATCATGAACGCTGGCTGGACTGCGGTGGAGGTGGCTGCTTTCTTCGGAGTGAAGAACAGGAAGCCCCAGAAACGAAGCCCTAAGAATGAAACCTCAGCGTTTACGTAGTCAGCAAACAGGAGGCTTAAATGGTAAAACCCGAGACAGTAAGGGTGCGACGTGGCGCACAGCCTCCCACACTCGTCCACAAAAATGTGACCACCTCAGAATTACTTGATCAAATTACGAGCTGTTGCATAGCTGAGCAGACAATGTTCCTCCACCGGGGCTGTCTTCATGGACTGTCTTCAATTGCTGCAAATAGCCCACAGCAAAGAAACTCAGAGCTGAGACAAACATCAGCTTTACTGTAAGGAATGGGAACACATTTTCATGTCTGATCTCCTTGAGCAACTTTTGTCCATTGTTCACCCCACCTGGTCTCAGTGATTTCACAGTGTAGACATCAAAATGAATATTCATAGGAGGAAGGCCAGAAAGTCCATTTAGCAGATGTGGGAAGAATGTGCTCCTCCCCTATGAGGAGCCCACAAGCTCCCCTGCAGAATATCCCACCAAATGCCAAGCCATCACTACGACCTCTGAAGATGCCCACAGCAAACCACGTAGGCAGGAAATGGCAGGTTACCTTTACCTCAGTGACTCCTTTGTGTCACAAACACCACATGAACTCTTGCCATCTTCCCAAAGAGCTAAGTTTAAGGGAAAAGATTCTTTTCCAGACGTGTTTGGGCTTTTGGGCTTTGCACTAAAAGAGCGATTTGTCCGCTCTCCTCCTGTTCAGTTGATCAACTTGAGTCCCTACATTCGTGCTCTCCGAACAGCAGGGTGATTCTGTATATTCTGCCAAGACCAACTGTCAATACAGGTCCATCATTTCACAATAGAATTGATCCCTCTGCTCTCCACTGAGCAGAGAGTTCAAAACATCCCATTGTGATCAGATATCCAAATTCTAAAGCCAGACATCACCAATGCCTCATTTTCTGTTTTGGTTTCACCAACCTAAAAACAATTTCCGTGTACACATGCTTCCCAGGGACATGGAAGTAAGATAAGTTACAGAAGACTACTCTGCATATACACAAATTTTGTTCAATTCTTTACTTTTCCTCAAAGAGAAAAAAACTTTAGATCTCCAAATGCGATATGAAATACTGTAAAATGCATGTGCCCGCCTGATACATAACACACTGTATTTTGAATAATTTGTCTAACATGGGTAGCCACATATTTATCTGTTAATCTCTGTGCATTTTGTTAGTCTGTCCTCCACCCCTTTTGTTACTCCTATCATCCCGTCATGTCCTTTTAGTTGTCAAGGGCAGAGCTGCCTTCCCTGTTATGTATTGGTACAACGCCCAGCACAGACTTCTCATTACGAACTCCAAGTCCCGCTGTAAAAGAAATAGCAATTAAACCCATGAATAAATAGATAAATTTCTGAAGAGAATGTACAATTAACATAATGACACAAATTCACAAAAATGCTGGTTTCGTGTTGGTCAGCACTGCAAACGTCAACTCCCTCGAGAACCTCCATATTTTATAGGGCTTTTTATGGTGCGCTGGGACAGAAATGAGAAGATGACAGCCTAAAGCCAGCTCTTAATCAAATACAGATTTACCTATGGAGCGCGGACAGATGATTAGCGAGTTACATTAGAAAACAGCTGGGGACCCAAAATGAGTCTTGGTGCTAACTAAACCTCCGCTCACCTGAATTTAAAATAAAACCCTTGAAGAAAAGACTCTTCAGTTAGCCATCATTTTTTATTACCGGTATGTGGGACACTCCCTGCTACAAATTCCTGCTTCTCTGGGTGGAGACTGATCGCTTCTGAGCCATTTCTTCACTGAGTCTGAACCACCCACATCTACCAGGAAAATTTATTGTGATGAATAGACCTATTAATACCAGCTTCACCCCACCCTATACTGCTTCAGAGTATGGAAACTCAATGGATGTATCTGGTTTTGGTTAATATGCCATGACTCTCAAGTTTTACAATGGGAAGGCGGAGGAAACACATTATGTATTTTATTGTAGTATTTTGGCACATTCTCCATAAAGTGGAAAATTCAACCTATCGGGGACCCAATTTGCAGTCTTTGCTTACCAAACCTTACATCCTTCTTCACCTTTTTCCATGAAAATTCTTTTCTCCTTCGTTCCTCGCCTCCTTGCCAGGAGGAGCAAAGAGCAAGCCTTAGGTCCTCCCAAGCTCAGGTAGAAACCACGTCCAAAAGGCCAAGGAGGGGACAAAAGCATGAGAGGCTTTGAATGGGAAAATCGGAGAGCACAGACTTGCTCTCACCTCACCTTTAATAACCTTGCCGTGGCAAAACCTATCGACTTCAAAATTAAATGCTGATTTAAAAATCAAAGTTATTGCAACCTGAGGAAAACTCTACACAGGTGTCACTCAGAGGAAGACACCCACACAAAGGCAATGGCTTGAATTGCCGCAAGTTATCCCACAATTACAGATCTCAAATTATGGAGGAAACAAAATAAAAATAAGCCAGACAGGACAACTGTGGTAACAACGGAGCAAAGTCCAGGCAGCGGGAGGGGGGAAGACACTGAACTATTTTGGTTAGGAGGCAAATGGCAGGCCCACTAACCCTAAGAGGAAAGAAAGAAAGTGCAAGAGGCTTTCAAACCATATACACCTTGTTTAAAGTCCAACTCAATCAAAGAGTGAATTTCCTCCTCCCTGGGTCAACTGAGGCTGCTACAAGACAGGAGTCCAACACTACTTCCAGCTCTGCACCAACATGGCTTCTGGTCAGGGATGCTGCAACTACAGGACCTCTGGTGGGCTCTGTGCGCAAATCCTCTCATCACAGTCACTTGCCTGCCTCCAAGCTGCTAGAAAAAAATCTTACTGTTCTATGTTTCCTGGCACTGCAGGCCAGCTCCTCAGGGACTTCTCAGCAACATGTTCCAGAACAGCTTCATTTCCACCATTACTAGTGTGACCGGGTCCCACCTCTCCCTCCCACTGAAGCAACTTCCTAACTGCTTCGGCAACTCTTGCTCCTCCAGGTAGGAAGCAGCGAACACCAAAGGCGGGGAAGGGCAGGAGGAGCGAGCAATGCTCCATCCTATGTTTCAGAGCCACAGAGACCAGCCAGGACCCCAACAGGGGGAGAAGCAGCATTGCAATGACTCCACTTTCTCCAGCTCATCTGATAGTGCCATTAGCACAACTGGCTCCCAGCCACCAAAGTGAGAAAAAGAGCAACTGGATGCTCGTGAGGAATGATCGAATAAAAATTTAACGTCTGCATAAACAGAACAAAACATCTGGCGGGACAACTGCGGTCCAGCCACACGTACCGACGGCACCGGCAAGAGCTCCAGCGCTGCTCCGCGCTGCTGCAGTGGGAAGAAGCCTTGAGCTCGGGCTGGTTCCAGTGCAGACCCTGTAAACAGTTTTGGGCCGCTTCTTGGCAGAGCTCTTCGATTTATTTTAGACCACCGGCACTCGCCAGAGGGAACTATTGGGAGGCCCATAAAAATCAAGCTTCCTCTCCTAGTGTCAACTGATGAAGCAGTCTTCGCTTCCTGACCTCAGTCATTGTATAGTGCTACCGCCTGCTGCTACAGAAAGTTGCTGTGTGACAGTAAGCAAGCTGACACCTAATTGTTAAATTCGACCAAGTGTTTTAATTAAGGGAAGAGTGTCTTTAAAATAAACTCTTAGAAGGCTTTGGCCCACGTTCAGGAAAGCACTTAAGTACAAGCCTTAGACTGTCCCTATTCAGGAAAGCACGTGCTTAAGTGCTTTCCTGAATGCAGATATATTCCTGTCCTGGGGCCTTAAAAGTGCACTAAATAATAAAATTTATTGCAATTTGACTTCACTGTTTTCTTGAAATATTTATTTAGCTGCTTCTTTATTAAGAGTAGAGTCACTTAAATTTTGTATCTATTTAACAACCCTTACTGCTCGATGATTGCATTCCAAGAGACAAACAATCTGTTAATGCTGTTTCAGTTAAACTCCAGGGTTTTTCCCCCATTATCATGAAACTGTCTCATTTTCTCGAAAAATATCCCAATTAAACCCATTACCCTGACACAGGGTACCTACTAGCCACATACCACTTGAAATAATTTTGCATGGAGTTCGAGATCTTTTGAGTTCATTCTCTGTCATATACATATTGAGGATATAACATCAAACTTTATCTAAACCAACACTCGTGTCTGGGGCATTCATTGAAAAATAATGTTCAGCCACTGCTTCTATATTAATATTAATATGCCCATGTTATACCAGTATACTATATACATGCTATACCATCTATACCAGTATAGATGTCACGAGCCAGACCAAAAAGCCAATTCTCAACAAAAGCAGATTCTTCCCCCCTAGACAATACACAGTACCTGTGATTTACATCTCTCACAAGCTGCCTCCAACACTTTCTCACTGCAAATTTTAGATTTTCCCAAGAGAAAGCTGACCGTGTTGAGCAGGAGGGGAAGAGGACGTGAGCACAGCATACACCCGTCCACGTGAAAAACTGGGAGAAGAGTTGGGGAGTGCTTTGTCCTACTTAACCACTGCTCCTGCAGCTCCTGAAATGGGAACCTGAAACTTGGGAAATGAGGCCAGAGGTGTCAAATTTGTCAGTACTGCCGCAGTGCAATGAAGTGGGAGGTGATCATCGTTCTTCTCTGTTTGTTTGGCCCACAGTTATACCATATTAGTTCCATGTTTTGTGACTTACATCAACGGTCTGAGCCTTTTTTCCTGTGGTTCTGTGAAGTGTCAGATACTGACCCCAGCCAGAGAAAGAGCCTCAGCACCTCTCGTGGGGCAAGAGCCTGCAGGGACCCAATTACTGAGTTACTGGCAATCTCTCACACACAAAATTAACACCTGCAAAGGCTAAGACCGGCAAGGAAATTTTCCTCAAATCAAAGCGGCGGGGAGAGTTTGTGAGTCAGGTATTTTCTCTTGCCTCTAGAACACCGAGGGCAGTCCACGTCCCACCTGGGAACATCACCCAACAGCTGCTGCGCTGCTGTGAGGGCCCAAGGCATCAGTGACACTGCTGATCTCTCCTGCTCCCGGGCACATCTCCCCCACCAGCTTACAGCTGTAGGAGCTGCTCTTTACTACTTTGCTCTTAATTTTTTTGCAGGGCAGCTGGCAGGTGTCCCATCACCCGTGGGACATGGCAGGGGGGAAACTGTGCAGGATTTCTGGGGAGCTTGCTGGACAAAATGCCTACAACTTCGTTGTCTGCAATGGCCCTGAGGGTCCTTGCTCGTCCCAGTGTCATTTTACCTTTCTTGCTCAGATCTGGGCTTTTTGTGCACATCACTGCTGCTAATGAAAGTACCAACTGTTGTACCTTAGCTTACTACCACTCCAAGCACACACAGAAACGCCAAAGCAATGGAAAACCAGGACACTTAAGTGTATTCACATAATCTGCCCAATACCCAAAAAAAGTTTTCAAAGGCTGGGAAAAAAAAATATCTACAAGATGAATTGTCCTCTGGCTACACAGAGGAGCAGGTGAAAATATAGGTGTCCCAACTGTGACCAGCAGGTACATAATTAAGGGAACACCACATGACGACACACAATTTGCTGAGGTGGGAAGGTTAACAAAATAAGCTCAGCAAACGAATACGGCACAAGCAAAATGACTTAAAAACGAAGAAAAAGCTGGTCAAGATGAATCACACGTCTCAGTCAAATAAAGGAAAGTCTGCTTGCTTTAAACTCGATTGTAATTGGTTTCCCCTCACCTTCCAAAAATGTATTTAAAAAGGAAAACAGTGTTTATGGCGCAAGCTAAACCACAACCATTTTATTCATCTGTTGTTTCAGTTTTTCCTTAAGGCTTGCGTTCAAAGGCAACCCGGAGCAGCCTGCTCTCAGCAGCCTTTTAACACACACCGCACTTAACAAGAAAGAATGAAGAACATTACGATCAGGTTTCCTAGGAGAGGACATCGCAAGAAAAGCAGAACAGCATCATTTCCCCAGACTTCCCTCCTGGGGAAGCCAGGCCCAGTCGGCTCACCCCTCTCTTGCACACCAGCCCGGGGAGTTCGACGGGAAGCCACCCAGGGATGCTCATGGGATCTCTTTGACAAAAAAGCTTTTAGGACGGAGAGCGTGCCTGTTTTCTCAGCTCTGTTGGTTGGTCTAACAAAGATGGCAAACTTCTTGCCCCCGTGAGCCTCGCCGCTTCCACGCAGCTCCGCTCCCACAGCAACGAGACACTGTTACTAGTGTTTACACAGGCCTGAATCATGCAAACTAGGAACGATGGAATAAGAGGTAAAATAATCAAAAGCTGCATCAGCAAGAGCTGCGGTTTTATCCAGCTGAAAACATTATTTTTAGAAAACTAGAATCTCTTAGGCACTGTCCTTCAAATTCGCTTGCCTGCACGGGCGAGAGCCAGGACCGGCGCACGTGCCCCTCTCTCCGGTCCAGTTCACTCCTCCTGCCCTCCGTGCCTCTTCTCTCCTCCATGCCCATGGGATCATTTGGACATGACCCACCCATGACCAACTGCAGCATTTGCTCCGACACTGGTGGGGCCTTCCAAATTTTACTTGTAATTGTATCCGACATTTTAAGGGTTTTTTTCAGGGGTTCCCCCTAGTTTTGCTTTACATTAACTTCAGCCTCAGAAAACCAAGGCAGCTTTCACAGCCCATCTGCCTCAAAAAGCACTCTGATATTTATTTTTTTTTCTCCTTGAGTACAGCTTGGGTTTATTCAACCAGAAAGAGCAGAAGTAGCAATGTGCACCCTTCATGCCACACATAGTGACAGACAAATACTCTGCAACGCAGCCAAAGATGGTGTGAATTGCTGGATAACTGACTTCAAACCTTGAACTGACATCTGGCTTGGCAGACCGCATGCGATTCTGCTGAGAATTCCCCTCTTCTTCCACCATGCTTCTCTGCATTCCAGTTAGCCTGAACGCACCCGCAGGCTCAGGAGAACCCTGCCTGCAGCAGAGGACAAGGCAAAACCACTGGACAACTCTGCTACAGCTGCTCCAACGCCGAGCACGTGGCAGGGAACAATGTGATAGGAATAAGGTGAATCCCATCAAGAGACCGTGGCAGAGCACTGGCAAGGTATTTTTCGGATTCAGGAACAAGCTCTTGTTTGCATGAATTTCTGAAGTGACTCTTCCCTCCTTATCTTCAGGAACTGATACCGACCTCAGGCAACTTCCTGCAGGCAGGAGGGTGGTGGGACAAGAAAACACGTGATGTGGACACAAGCCATGAATCCCAGGAAGGAAAGCAAGCATCTCCTCCCAAGACATTACGACCTGGGCTTGGTACATAACCCCGAACCTCGGGTTTGGTTTTGTTTGTACTTGCTAAGCACAGGTTTTGCTGCCCTTACTCCTCAAATAGTATCAGTGAAATCCACGGGACTCTTTGCAGGCTATAGCCCTTTTTTCTCCAGGTAACTGCTGCCTCTGAATCTGGCACGAGGCTGTACTTTCAGCAGGAGAAACACATTACAAAGCCACTGTTTGATATCAAAGTCTTCAAGGTTTCCTAATAGTCCTTCATATTTTTCTGTAGCTTTGTAGAATTTTAGAACAGTTTGCTAATTTAAAAATAATGTGTTTGTTTAACCATGGCATCTCTCTCTCTTCTTAATTGCCGAGCGGACCTGTAATACAAACCCAAGTTTTCTTCCATCTCAAACTGGTACAGTCCAAAGCCAAGAATACATATGTTACTAGCTGGAAAATAAAGTGCCCTTGATTCCTAACTTTATTTTGGACAGTCCACTCCAAGTCATTAAAAGCCAAATTCAGTAGTGAGAAAATATATATAGCTTCAGCTGTTTTGTGTGGGTTTAAAGTAGTATTTGCTTTATGAGTAAGAGATTCAATAATGCATATATTTACATAAAAATAGTTTTGACATTTAAGTTAACTTCTTGCCAAACTGGTGCAAAAATGGAAACGTAAAAAGCATACGCACAGAAATAAGCTCCTATGCTGTAAGTCTGCTATTTACAGGTAATTTTTTTTTTCTTGGCAATAAGACCTGAACAGTATGTTTTATAGCACTAGACCTAGCCACTCTGAGTCAATTTAGTGTTTATGGAAAGTGCCAGACTGACAGTTCAAGAATTAAACTCTCCATGCCAGCGTATAGCTGAGTAGGGGTAGTGGCACGGAGAGTTTCCAGAACCTGGGCCACTGATGGGCCCCAGTCGTCTTCTGCAGACATGACAAAATTCACGATAGCACAGTCCAGTACGCAGCGATGCGAATGCCCGATTATTTCTCAAGCCCCAAGAGGCTTCTGAAGAGGCTGGCATCACCACGTCCCACAGAAGAGCGTGAAGCACCTAGTGCAATTCCAAGCCCCAGATGGCTATGAAATGTCCGAAATTTTCAAACTGGAGCTGTTCAAAAGGTCAAGCCTGTCTCATAGAGGATTTTAATATTACAAAGCAGAAGGAGATTTGCAGCAGGAGTTAACCTGCCGCTCTTGGGGCTTCTAGGCAGCTTGTCAAGGCCCCTGGGACAGGACGAGTGGTGGAGAGCCAGGAGCTCACAGAGACCTGCCTCACAATTGCAGAGCCCAAAACAAACCACTGCAGATCCAGGACTTCGATCTCAGCTTTACAACCTCCCAGCAACAAATGTACAACCAAACTGGCCAAGGACGGGGTAAATGGCCTGGCAAAAAGCCTTCACAGGTACCACCACAGCTTTGTCAAAAGTCAATCCTCACATGGAGCACATAGACCTTGCTACCTCAGCCATCCTCAACACACAACGTACATACGAGCGTGCTGCACTGGAGGATTCCCTAACAACAACTCCTCTGATGGAGAGTCTTATCTGCTCTCCGCTACTTTCCACCTGAACTATCTAGCTCTTTTAGCCTTCACTTTTCTCAAAGCCAAAGCGGAAAAAGAAATCTCTTTAATGCTGGGTTAGGGTAGGTGATGCACAATACGACATCAAGCGCATTATTAATTGCATTGTGGCAAGCCATAGCAGCCTCTCTCTGCTAGATCTGGGGATGACCATGCAGCAGTCACTGAATAATTGATGCGACGGAGAGAGGAGGTTGGACGCTGTCTTTTCTACTACAGTAACCAAGATCGTTCTTTACTCCTTTTTTTCCCCAGAGCAATTAGTCAGCTCAGGGATGTCAAAATACATAACTGGGCCACAAGACAAATTACAGTGTAAGTGCTGCTGCTTTGCCAATGACCTAGCAGGCTTGGCCCTGAGGTTTACAATGGTTGAAGCCTCAGGTCCCTTGTTCAGTATTGCAATACTTCTGAAGACATTTTAATAATGACAAAGTGACAGGCAAACCTACCTGCACAGATCCTTCATATATATTAATAAATAATAACAAAGCCCAGTTGACCAAGCTGCTGACGTATTGGTATGAAAAACAGAAATATAAAGTATGCACATACACATTCATTAAGCCCTTGGTCACCAATTCAGACCCTTTTGCAAATGTTCATGACAACTGGCTCATTAATACTTAATACTCTGACTGCCTCAGCTGAATGGTCTGGCAATTAAAAAGCCATCTTTACATTCTAGTTACCCTACGGCATCATAAATAGATGAAAATATACAAACAGAAACAATTAATCAGAGCTGAGGATAGTCTTGATCCTTACTGCAGCCTCATATGTTACATATTTTTTCTGCCGTGATCTCACTAGCAATGCATCACTGTTTTTAACCACTCTGAGCACTGATTCTACACTCAGCAGCTGTGTTTGTTTACAGGGCTAGAAATTAGCACAGGACAAATGGACTTCATCCAACTGAAATTTTTTTTGGCGTTTTCCACTACACTTCACAATATATTGGTCCTCATAGTCCAATTATGTATTTGCCACTGACGCTGGCCAAGGAGAGTCCATAAGCAAAGACGGTGCTTGCTAATCTGCACGAGGATGCTTTTTTGTTGCTCCAAACATGGGCTCCCTAATTACTAAGCACAGTTCAGACACTTACAGCCAGGAAAGTTCACTACTGTAGTGTCCATACTTTTTTTCACTAGGAATGTAAAGAACATCATCATAATCCATCCCGCGCTTTGCACTCTGCCAGTTCAGTAAGAGCAATGAAATGCAACGATATTTCATACTTAAAGGGACCTGCCAGTGCCCTTCACACTTGTAACCGAGCTCCCAAAGCCAATTCCAAAAGACTGTAAACCAAATTCAAACAAGTCAGCCCTAAAATCGTTTTCCACTTCAATATCCATATGCTTTTTCACAGACAGTTATTTAAAAACTAACAGAAGAGCAGCCCTATGCCCCTCCATAATTTTCATCTCCTTGACCGTTTCTTTAGCACAGAGTTGGGGGTGGGGGGGGAAAGGGGGGCTTTGTTTTTCCCCTATCCCATTTTAGAATAAACAATTAAAGAGGAGTTTCTGATTTCACCAGGACATGGCAGCAAACACTCCTGCCCTAGTTCTCACACACCTGAAGGTAAATATAATTTTAAAAGTTTGCCCTAATTATTCAGAATATTTTTGTAAGCGACCCCTGTTTACACTAGAACTCACATAACAGACAAACCCAGCGTGCATTAAGTTGTCATTTACAGACTGTTTATGTCTTCCACGCTGCTAAAAATACTCCAGTTCCATCTTATAAACCATATTATACAGAAACTACCAAACAGCCTCCTGGGCAGCTGCTGAATCCTGGTATTCAAAGCATTTCTCCACGCAAATATCCACAGCCGTCTGTTAATTCACTGGTAAACCCTGATCAGGCACCTCTCTGGGCAGGACAAGGTTAAAAGCCCTACGCAATTATATGTTTTCTTGGGGACCAAAAAAGCCCATTTCCAGGAACATTTGCAGGGAGGGCATTTTGTTTCTGAGGGACTGCCTCTCACTATTTTTAACTTCGTTTTGTGCAACAAAGTCCATATTTCTCTGATAATTTCAAATAATAGCAATGATGATGTTCTGACACCACAAGACGCATGAAGAACCCTGTCAAAGTAATATATTGCACTTTGCTGTGTAATTATGTTACGTTGGAGCAGAGTGTTGGAAAACTTAGTATAATCATTAGCTGAGCGCTCAATGTTTTGATTGTCAGACAGGTTGTATATGATGCAAATATATGACTCAGAAATGATTTCACATAAACATTTTGGTAACAGTAATCTGACTCATAACCTCCAACATAGAAAATAACAAGCTGCACAAAACATCTGTGCGCTCCGAGCAACCCCAGCCTGTAGCAACCTTCTCAAGTCTCGCAGCACAGAGAAACCAGAGGGTCCCACCCCTGAGGACCCGAAGCCAAGAGGTGCTGAAATCTACCTTCCCAAAACCGAGTCAAAGCAGGAGTGAAAAAAGGCGGGTGTTCCCACCGGGAACCCCTGGCAAAGAGCTATGATAGTTTATGCCATCCGATAGTCTGCCCGGCGGGCATCGCTTGGTTTAGGTCCACATTTAACAGGGAGAAGAGGGGAGGAAAGGTTTGTTGTTTTTCCAGCCCGAAGCTTCGCCATGTCAAGGTTGACACAATGCACAATTCTTCTTCTATTTATTTTCTCATTCATTAGGAGATGGACAGCTTCTTTCACGGCCCCTTTCTGAAGACAAATGTGCAGTCTTGAGTGACAAGGAGGATTTACCGTCTGTTATTTCAGAGGAGGTTTGCCATGTTTATTCTGGAAAGTGCCATGAATTAATGAACTATCTCTTCAAGCCTCAGTGAGTCGGAGCTGCCAGCTCTCTGGCTGCCAGAAGCAACAGACTGTTTTTACTGAGACTAGCGATAGCAAAAGTATCAGGCAGACCCAATCCCAATAGCTCCTGAAACATAAAGGAGTCATTATACCGACTTCAGCCATTACATCGTATTTTTAGTCGGAGTTTCTCAACAAAACTACCAAGTTAACCCAGAAGAACACCTACTATTAGCTTCCCTGTGGCATGGACATTACCAAGAGACGTTACCATCATGCAGCACAGATATTACCATTATTGTGGACATTACCAAAAGTCAACCAAACCTTTACTAGGCTACCCAATAGTTTCAAGTGAAAAATGTGCTACTGTGTCCTTTTTCATCTTTCCTATTCAGCTCCTCATGGAAACCAGCTTACACCTACGTAGAGAAGCCTAAAACCAGAGCCTCCCACCTAGCCTAAAACCAGTAGCTCATGCTACCACCCATTGCACCCAGGTGTCTCCTGCACCATTCGGTCAGAGACCCAAAAGGAAGTGCCGCTCTCTTGCAAAAGCCATCACTTAGGGCAAATACTAGATATCATATACAAATGGAAGCCTGGTGAATATTCGTGTTCAGGTAGCACCCACAAGGATTGCAGGTGTTACCGATGTCGAGCTGTTTGCAAGCACATCTGCTTGCGTAGGCACAGATTGCGCAACGTGGGTGAGCGGGAAGGACTAAAGCCTAAGCCAAGTGAGAACCTGTGGTCTCCAGCTGACCAATGCTCCAGCCTCAAGAAGGATGGGTTTCACTGAATAAGACCCTCCTGTTCCAACAACTCCACGAGCCACTTGGGCACCTGCCAGGAGGGTAACGTGGCACACGGTTTCGCGGACAGATTGCAAGACTGGAAGCAAGAATTTCAGGGACCTCATCACAGCCCCCATTCCAGCCCTCTGAGCCTCAGCTTAGCCATTTGGAAAATGAGTATAGTAGCAATTTACGCCCATCAGAGCATGCTGTGAGACTTCAACGTTTATGAAGTGTTTTGAAGCCCCAGATAAGACAGAGCAGTATCCTTACGTTGTCTAGTAAGTAATGAGCATTACACATCCTGCAGAATGGAACATTTTTGCACAGGACGGCTGCTACAATCATTAAAGTGTAAAAACTATCACATGCAAGAGACAAGACACAGACATCCCAAAGTGAAAAACTCTCTTGTAGTGCATTAAACAAGCGTATTTTCTCTTGTGCAATGTTCCATAGCATAATAGTTGGAACTTCCTTAAATACGAGAATTGTTTTTTACATCTCCCTTTTTTCTTCACTCCCTTCCCCCTCTGCCTTTTTTTCTTTGTGGGTTAAAAAAAGAGAGACACTAGAAGGGCAAGCCAAGAGATTCACAATCACCAAAGCCTGCAGAACATACAGTGAATTTTGGCAGGACACGCATGTTTATCCTTTTCATATGCTGTTTAAATTATTTTTATAAACAAGTCATTATCTTGCATAGCCACTGCTTGGTCCCTTTCATGTCGAAGACGTTTGATGTTACAATAATTAAGCAAAAGGGTCTGCATGCTTGAAATGCTGTCTCAGGATGATGGTTTGTGGGCAAGAGAGACTGCTGCTTTTCTAAAATGACGGGTTTCTTCTCCAAGCTTCATCGTTGAAGGCGAGCACCTGGATTCCGTACTTGCAGATGACACCTTTGTGTAGGTATTCAAATACCAATGCATACCAGACTGAAATTTTAGAACTACACTACTACTATTTTGCGCTAAAATTGTGCACAGCCCAGATGCACACTGCAATGAGAAAAGCAGATTTAATACCCAGGACCCTACCAAATCGATCCCATCAGTGCATCGTCAAGTTGATACTTAAAAATAAGCACACATCTTTTCTCACTCATGTATGTAACCGAGATTCGGGATTTTCTACTTCTTTTGGTATTTTAAAAGCCTGGCTTTCTATCTCTCTGCTCAGCATCCCTTGCTGACCACTAGACATGCCCGAGATGGTTTTGATCCCTAATGCGACACAGGCCGGCGAGGACTGGGTGCACGACGGCGCCTGCGCATCACTCCTCTGCAGAAGGGGACCCCGCGTCTGACCCCGGTAAGGCAGGACAGGTCAGGACCAGGCTCATGAAGGAGCCTCTCACCACTTGCACGCAACCGTGTTGAGGAACGGAGCTTGGCATCATTATGAAAAAATAGATACATTAGAGGCTTATAATACCTCTTTCTGCACAAATAAGTGTGCTTGTCATGGCTGAGCTGGACCATGCCACCAGCGTGGGCACAAGAAGAGAAGAAACATGAATGGGAAGCCCCTGGTAAGCGACAGAGAAAACGCTTCCTCCTATTTTCCTCCAAAGGATCTGGCAATTAAAGACTGCCTCTCTGACCTCTGCTCATCTGGACTTGGCCAGAGGGAGCTTGCCCCTCTGCGCCACGTGAGGAATTAAAGCTCCGACCGCTCCTTTATGCCCTAACACAGAGCCTTATTCCAGATACTTTTAACGCGGTTTGAAAAATACAGAAGTTAGGCTGCAGTGAGCGCTCACGTCCAAACAACTTTTATTATGGAGTTTACAAAGCCAGAGGCAGACAAGTCTGTTGCGCTTTGTACGTGCTTGTTACTGTTCAACATTTTTTCCAACTCATTTGGACAATTTTATTCCTTGTACGAGGACCGGGATTGACCGCTTACAGTTTTATTCTTCCCAGATATATCTCTCAAACGGTCTGGAAAGCCCAGGAGACACAAGGATGCAGTAAGGCACCTCTGTTTCACACCGAAACTGCAGACTCTTTCCTCCCTCCAGCACCTCTTGGCTTGTGGGTGCGACTATCACAACCTGCCCACAAGCTCTAATCTGTTCTCATTTTTTAAGTGCTCCTTGTGGCCTGGTGTGGAGCTAAACGCCTGTGCTTCAATAGACATTATGTCACCCCTTAGCCCCTGTACAAACAGAGTGTCTAATACCTTGACCGTGTAAGCCACGTGAACGCAATGCAGTGAATGACAAGATAAGAATACTGATTCTGGCATCTGCACCTGCATACAGCAGTACACCTCACCATGAACATTCGTGCGCAGGGTTTAAATACAGCACGGTGACTCTTCATTTGCCACCGGTAAGACTTTGGGTTGGTCGAATACATCTTTCTTACAAGGGGGCTTCAAATAGCCAATTCATACGTCTTTCATACTGCAAACGACCATTAAAATACGTGGGATAACACATCTTTGGAATACTGTTTGAAAAACACTTTCTCATTTATTATCGGGAAATTTGACTTCTTCGGAACAAGCGTTAACACTGTCCTGATTAATTTGTAAAGCTATTCAAGCCATGAAGTACATCTGCACGCTGAGTATATTTCAAATACTGTGCTTCTGTTTTCATTTTCAAAATGTTTTTATTTATACACTAATATTTGACCTATGAATATTCCAAGTTTATATGGAGCCAGCTGTTCTGAATTCTGGTTATACTGAGCATTCGTGCAAAACACCAGGTGATATCATTGGATATTTTTAAGAGGAAAGTTCATAGGAAAGCGGTTATGTATTCTTGTGATTAACACCACATTGGATCAAAACAGTCATGTCTAGCTCTCTGAAAATACAGCTACTGTTTTAGTTAGCAGAACACTTCGGCTCTGTCTACATTATCCTTTTTTGCCAAAAATTCCCACTGTTGCTACCACTGATTCAATTCTGTCATTGTGCTATGATGAACACTGCAACGTAAAATAAAAAGAGCTGCAGGCAGTGCTGTCAAAATCTTTATGCCCTTAACAATGAAACAAAAAATATCTCATGCCATTGCTAAAAAAAAAAAAAAAATCTCAACGCAAAAAAAAAAAAAAAAAAAAAAAAAATAAAAAAAAAATCAATCAAACAACAAAAAAAAACCACCCCAAAAATCCACCCAACCCTACCATACTGTTTCTTCGCCTGGAAGCCTAAGTACTTGAAAGTTCAGGCAATACCAGCCCCACTCCATAGCACGTTTTAGGAACCAAAGTCCAGCGCAATGCTTTAAACACCCCTGCAATCCCGCAGGGGCTCGGTTTCTTTCCTTAAGCTTTTTTTGCCTGCAACAGCCCTGCGGCAGCTGCAGCCCCGTGCCCTCGCCAAAGCCACCACCCGCCCTGGGTGCAAAGCATGGGGCCACAGGACTCCCCAGGGAGCCGGCACCTCTTCGGGGTGATGGCACTGCCCACCCCTGCTGCAAGCACTGCAGCCACGCAGGAGTCGTCAGGAGGCATCACTCCTCCTCCTCTGCCAGCCATGACTGGAAAAAAGGTGGAAAAAACCAACCCACTGACAAGTTTTCACACGTCCCCTCACCCTTGGCGTGTCACAGCTGGAGAATCCCAGTCCAAAATGCCCTCTCCACACTTAAGAGTCACAGATGGTTTGGACTGGAACAGTCCTTCCAAGATCCAACCCTCCCACCACAGGCGGGGACATCTTTTACTAGATCAGGCTGCTCAAAGCCCCATCCAATCTGGCCTTGAATACTTCCAAGGATGAGGCATCCACAGCTTCTCTGGGCAACCTGTTCCACTGTCTCACCACCCTCATCGTAAAAAAATTCTTCCTGATACCTAATCTAAACCTACCCTCTTTCCGTTTACAACCACTGCCCCATCCTTGGGGACCCCCTGGGTCCCCAAACAGGGGACCCAGGTATGATGCAACACCATCCTCCAAGAATCAGGTGCTTGGAGAAAGACTTTCTGGTCCTTAACCTCGGTCTCCCAGGCTCGGATTCCTGCTAAAACAAACAGGAATCTCTCAAACACAAGCCCTTTTTCCATTCAGGCGATACCGTTTGCTCTCTGTTTCATATCACTATATAAATGGTCAAATGGAAATGCTAAATTATCAGTAGCTGGACTGTACTTAAGAGCATTACTGTGCATTTGCTGGGATACAGCAGGAACAGACGATGGGACTGTTTACGTCCCAAGTAACTCGTATCTTCCTCTAACCCCCCACGAGTTAGCAATGAGACAAGATGACTTATAAAGAATCATGCCTCCAAGGCACGGAAAGTCTAAACACCACCTTCCTTCCTCCTAAATCATAAACACCACTTAAAAGTTTATATTTAAAAATACGAGAGGCAGCATCACCACCATGATGCACCGGGCTGGTCCCAGCAAGGACCTGCAGCTCCTCAGCGGAGGCACAAGCCTGTGGCAAGAAGCCCCTGCTGGAGCTCAGCACAAGACACCCGTGACAGAGCTGCCCAAGGGATTTTCTGATGAAGCCATGTTCAGCTGGAAGAAAACTGCCAGAAGAAAACCTTTTTATAAGCAGCACTTTAGTTTCAACTTTGTTGGAGGAAAATAACTAGGAAGCGCTGCTTTTACTTTTACCAAAAAATCCAGACAAACCAAACCCACACCTGGGTTTGCATTTCAAAATGCAACTTTTTAGTTATTTACGCATAAAAAAATTTGACTTGACTCAATCAATACTAACTTTTTCCATTTACAGTCACTTTTTATTGTGCTAAGTAAGACTTCAACTTTTCCCCCATATTTAAGACAGAGTAAATTTTCAAGCTCTGAAAAGCTTTCACAGGACAGAGAACCATCCTGCTAATGCCACACGGTCTGGTTCCAGCAGCTTAGCCCAGATGACACTTCGACCTGGATAAACTGCTTATACAAACGTGACCCACTCCACTCATTTCAACAGCACAGATTTTGAACAGCAGCTTCGCCGGGAGCCACACATCTTCCAGGGCTCCTGGCCAACGGCAGAAGGATGACTGCAGTCCCTCAAACGCAGAGTCTGGAGGAGACTTCTACAAGCAACGCCAGGCAGAAAGCAATCGAAGGACCATTTGCCTTTTCTTTAATCGCATCGTGAGTCAGCTGCACGCTAGCAGGCAGCTCGCAAGCAACGACTGCTTCAAGGAGATGACATAAACGAGGACCTTGAGCTGCATCAGTTGAACAGCAAGTGTGAGGCTGCTCTCCCACACTTGGGATCTGTCTTGGCATCGAAGCCCGGTATACACGGTTTGGCAGAAGTCAGTAAACTCATTCCCATCATCAGCTTCATGATTTCTAATACTGGCCTGCTCTGGACACACGTGGAGGACGCTGCTCGCATGCCGAGAGCGCGAGGCTGTACACAGCCAGCTGGCAGCACAGCCAGATCCGCAGCATCACACACTCCAGTTATTCCCTGTGAGTAGATGTCTTGACCTTTACAACATGTGGCCAAGAGTATAAACAGATGGGATGACAGTATGAACAGTACGGTCCCGTCAATATAATCACGCAACGTCCCTGATACATCTTGGTTGCCTAATTTCGTATCCCCTGACACCATGCATGATACCAGGAAAGAGACAGGTGGGCTGATCAAACTCTTCAGATGAAAAAATTGACCCGCTTTCGAAATGCAGGTGGGGATGCTGGAGCACCACTTCCTTCCCGTGAAAAGCCGTGAGGAGCGAAGGCACTACTGCTTGCGCCTAAGTGCTTGCCATGGGTTTGTGCAAGATCATTCCTAGAAGGAAATCTGGTAGGTGACGGCTGCCAAAAAGATGAAAAGCCTGTTTGGAAGACATCACATCCGTAAGTCGCTGCTTTATAGGCAAGGGGAGAGACAGCATTTGTACAGCAAACCGTGCACTGACCTCCGAGCAGCTCCCTTGCACCGAAAGGGAGCACCCTTGCCCCAGCAGATACTTGAAGTCTTGCAGAGAAGACAGGGATTGCCTGGGTTTTAGGGATTCGAAGATAAAAGAGGCTTTTCACCATGGTCCCAACTCAAATCTCGTGGAAGAGCTTCGGGGCTGCCTGCAGGACTGCCTGGCAAACAGCTGGGTTTCCCCGCACCCTTTTGCCTGAAGACCTCCTAAGAGACCTGTGGGTTTTGCCGCTGAAAGGGGAAAAGCCGCACAGAGATACAGTGAATCCATGCTGTTGTCTGCTACAAAAAGGCACGATACTGTGGATAACCAGGTACCACAACCCAAAAGCACATTTTTTTTATGGTCCTTGTCCCTGGAGGGTTTGATGGGTTCAGACTTTTCCTGCACAGCTCTCCAGCTGTCAACAGCCCCAGATCTGGGTCATAGCAGAAACCCACAAAGACTGTCATTGGATTCCTTGGGTTTTCTTGTGGGAAGCACGTGGCTTTTTTCCCCTCGGCGCGGATGCTAGAATAGAAAGCCATGGGTGAGGACCAGACAAGCTTCTTCCCCATTTTAACACAGGGTTGCTCCACAGCACCTTCCATTATACTGGGAATAATTCTGGCCGCAGTTAAAGTAGCAGAGTCTTTGAGAGTCTTGTTTCTGCCGCTACACACGGCACACACAACTCTCTGAAGCCAGCGAAACGGGGGCTGTAGAGCAGCCCCCCTTCACACCAGCACTGATGAGCCAGAGGAGAGCAGGGAGACTTTAGGTCTGCCACAGCCCCCAGCCCTACCCTGCAGTTTGGTTTGAGCGGTGACCCCTCTCTCCTCATCCCTCTCGACTGCGGGAGAAGGGGTTTGTCGTGAGGAACTCGATACGTCTCTTGCTACAACAGCCTTGGCAGCAAAATACAGGGATGCCTGCCCGAGTCCAGCTGTCAATCCAGCGACACTGCCACAAAGAGGGATGTCCCTACTAACCCCAGGTTGTTTTGCGAGAAGAAAGAGGAGATAACCCTATCTGGTGCCACAAGGAAGGTACATTAGCCAAACAGGAAACATTAATAGATGTTATTTTCCCAATGGCAGTGTGTCAGGACATGCCAGTGCTACGTTTATACCAAGGATGGTCCCGAAGAGGAGATGAACAGTTTCACGCAGGCACCCGTTGGCCCACAACGCTCCCCCCAGTACCACCACCCTGCTGTACGGCCATTCCCTTGGCACAGAAGTTCAGCACCCTTCTTGGTCTGATAAATCCCAAGTAGAAAAATCTAAAATGCATATGTTTCCATCTGCACTACATATCCAGACTTCCTCTGTAGTAAATGGAAAGAAACAGGCACCTTTTGGGTGCCTCATCCAAGTGAAAACACCTGAAATAGACACTTTTAGGATCAGCTTCCCAAACTAGGGACCAGGTTTACCAAGGGTATCTAAGCTGATAAAGGAAATTTATTATCTAAATTATCTGAACTTGTTTGTATCTTATGTGTGGTTTTACTTGTAATGGGAACAAACACTTACTTCTACTCCCTGCTACTGCTCTCTGGGTGCTTTATAAAACAAAGTGCTAAGCATCTCCTACAAATCCTGAACACTCAAAGTTCCCCTACAGTCAGCCCCTCTGGGAATTATCACCCACACCTTGCAAGTCCATACTACAGTGCAGACATCACTAGGTAGGCAAGATAAATCCCAAACTCTACACTTTGAGGACTGACATTTTGTAAGACAGCAAGCCCCTGAGTCTGGAGAACCTCCACACCTCTGTGCCCCCCTTTTTAATTTTCTTTTTTTTTTTTTTAAAAAAAAGAAGCTGCCTCCCAGGACATCACCTTTGAGCCTAGGCTGCCTGAATAATCCAAGACCTCCCCAAAGTCCCTCAGCTTTGCAAGACCTCGACAAGGAGGACTTGTACCCTGAGCACATGTAGAAGCATAGCCTTCCCCAGACAGAAAACACATCTGCTGTATCCCCAGACTGAAGGAATATGTCTGTTGGTCAGGAAGGGCTGGAGCACTGAACATTTAAAATTAGCAGTGACTACAAGTTACTGACTCTTCTTGGGCTACAGGGCTGGAAAAAATAAATGCACT
The DNA here is from genome assembly GCA_013398915.1 of Dromas ardeola. Lineage (NCBI taxonomy): Eukaryota > Metazoa > Chordata > Aves > Charadriiformes > Dromadidae > Dromas > Dromas ardeola. The sequence continues at coordinate 58,629 of VYZM01012519.1, forward strand.
TTTAGAAGAACATCCACACCTGCAAACTTTCACAACAAAGCAGGACTTCTCCACACAGCTGACCCAGATGATGGCTTTGCAGCACAACCAGATGCATCATCAAATGTTTGCCTGGCTGTGGGCTGCAACAGAAGCGATATCAGCACCTGAAGGCAGGTGACCGTGGCCACCCACACTGACTTCACACCCACGCCGCCGCACGCGTCTTCAGGGCAACCCGCACCAGGTACAGCCATGTAATTCCGTACGCTGCTCATCCCGAGAGAACAGCGAGGGCCCCTCACATCTCTTTGGTAGCTGCCCCTTCAGTAATGGAAAGAGAAGTCTTTAAGGTTGAACACTGACAAAGCTCTTCAGAAGCCAATTTTAACCAAGCCGAAGTTATTACAGGCCTGATCACATGAAGAAAACCCAAATAAAATAATTCTGGCCATGTCTGCTTATAAGGAGACTCCAGCTGTGGGTTTTCAGGGTTGCTTGGCATACGCTTCATTGGAATAGTCAGTGTCCTTGAGGTCAGGAAGTCTTTCCTTTCTGCTGCAATCCCACCATCTCTTACTGCATTTTCTAGCCTACATCTGATAAGCTGCTTTGATAGATCGCAGGCTAGCTTCCTCCCATCACACCTTCAATTTCTATATTGCAATATAGCCTGAGGTTTCCTCTAATTTTCTGGCATCAATTACCGTTTAGTGGAAAAGTAAATGCCAATACACCAAAAATCCCTGCCATGTCAGAGGAGCTACAGAAAACAGCCAAACAGCTGTCCGGCCTCAGCCGTCGATTTGCCAACCCTCTGGTAACAAACAATCACGTTAAATGACATTATGGTTTATGACTCGGAACTTGGAAGTTGATGAGAAATTTCTGCAGTTGATTCATACTTCCTGAGACTCATAACTAGCATTTCAATCGTGCTATTTTACTACATTACGTGAATAATTTTCCTTGTTGTTACATAAGCGTCTAGATCCAAATTATCAGAACTGATTTGAATCATACTAATGCGGTTTTTTTATTTTCAAAAGAAACAAATACTTTCAGGCATACTGTCTAAGACTGCTCTCCTGGTGCTTCGTAAAGCAGGCGACTAAGTACCTTCCGAAGCACCACATGCTCACATTTCTCCCCGAAATCAGCTCCTCTGGGAACCACCCAGCCCCTCACAAGCACCTTGCTCCGCATCCTTTAAATAAAAGGTGCTATGGGGATTGCTTACAGACAGCTACAGCTGGCTCTTAAATTCACAGCTTCAAGTACAGGTCCTGAAGTCCCCAAGGCAAAGAACAGAGAGAGCGGCAGCAACTCTGTGTATTCAAAGGACAGAGAGGCTTGGGGAAGGTGGGAGGGGAGAAGCACAGAAGCAGCTGCCCTTTGGACTCGAAACCCGTACAGTATTCCCACGTCCCAATGTCCGAGCTAGACACAGATCATGCTGGCTTCATTGATGGACGATTTCAGGATGTCTCAATCAAAAGCATCGGAGCTCTGAGACGGCAGCACCACCACCTAAACACCCTCGAGGTAATTTTAAGCGAGAAGGTTGAGACCCTGACAGCTACGCAGGCAGAAAGCACAGCCCACGGGGCTCTGCGCTGCTGTCAGGGCTGCCTGCCCCGAGCAGCTCCACCGTGTCTGCAAGAGCTGTAAGTCACCCCGATTCCAACACAGATGAATCCTCCAACAAACAACCGCAGCGCAAGGGGGGCACTTCTGACCCACCAGGTACAAAAATCCCCCAAGCTCTAGGGACGAGAGCTAAACTTGTTCTAAATGTATACACCGTGGCACAAAGCTATTGAGTACATCTACCGGTGCTGGTAGCTTCCCGCTGCAGTGACTTATCACTGCTCTAGATGAGGAAATGCACAACTGTTTGCCTTTTTTTTTAACAAAAAAAAAAACAAAAAAACCAAGACAAGCTGTTCACAGGTGTCATCGTTCTGGCACGCAACTCTGGAAGCACTAGTGAACAGACACAGTTTTCAGCCGAGCGGCTAAGACACTTGAGCTTCACAGGAATTCCCTTTAAAATAAAAAAAAAAAAAAAGGAACTGCTATTTGCCAACTGAAATATTTTCATTCTCCACATTAGGCTGAATCTAATTACACTGTTTCCTTATAATTGCAGCCTAGGATTCGGGGCTCCTTCAAGTAAAAAGCTTAATGGCTTTCCCACCGAAATGCCCACCTCGGAGCCCTTCACATCAGTAACAGGCTGACAGCGTGACTTGTTTGAAGAGCAGGTTGACGTCTAACAAAATTTATTTCAACAGTCCCACGATACAGACTTTTATCACGTTCGCTGGCTCGATCACCAAGAATATCCTACACGGAGCCACATATTCATCATCACACCAGCTCAGATGCCCCCTGAGGAGACAGAACACCGTAGAGTAGCATGGGACACTTTGCTCCAGCCCCGAAGGCATCTGTGCCCTGCTGGACCTTGCACGGAGTGAATGAACACAACTTGCGCTCCGGCACGGCCCGGGAACAACAGCAGGGTGGGTTTAATCCCGAACGACTGCCTCTGACCGCTATCATCATGACGAGGACAAAAAGACTATTAAAAAACATAATAATACACTTTTTTCTCTTTTGCCCCCCCT